>OX392504.1:13351401-13951401 GCA_947623375.1 Apotomis capreana
AGAACCAAACTGTCAAGTAGTAGCAAATTGACATCTTTTATAGAAAATATAATCGAATGAACATATTAGCCGAATCAAAGCAATTGAGTCGCTGTTACTCAACTAAAGAGGTGTGTAAAAGCAAGTTGGTTGCTATTATACAACATATTTTCGAGTTACGTATAAGTATGCACTAATAGCAACGATTGCTTTTACTCAACTTTTATGGAATCAGAGTAAAATTTCGAATAGTGGTCGTATAGAAGCGGATAAGCTATTTTAGTAGCTGTTACAGAACTATTAAAGGATAAAAAGCTGAGAAAAAGTGATTCGCTCACTTTAACTCAGCATATTACAAAAAGCAGATTAAAGTGCTTTAACATAGTTCTATAAACGTTTATTCGACTTAATTATAGCACAATTTAGTGAAAATTGCTAAACAGTCATGGCAACGTAATTTCAGCTGTTATACAACTATAGTATTTTTTTTTTTACTTATAATTTCCATTTTTTTATTTTTCCTCCTCAAGCAATAAAGGTTATTTATTGTATATCTGAGTAAATCGTTTTTTATTCGACTGTTTTGCTGATTGGGTTGGGTGTTTTTAATTTTAATTCATGTAACACACACATTCTTAGAGCGATTGTAGTTCTAATAATGTGTGTTTACGCTAAAGTCGGTATTTTTAGGGTTCCGTAACAAACCTCGCTCCTGTCAACCCCCTTTTCTCAAAAACGTGTGGAGGCATATCGAGCTGAAATGCAGCGCAATCAAAATATACGAACCTTTATGCTGCGTTTGTTTACGCTTTTAAGACAATCAATCCTATAGGGTAGGTACTTCCTGTTGACCTACAATCATGACATTTGGCAAGAAGCAACATCATGTAGCAATTGACAACATTTCATATTTATAACAGGTGGAAATTAATATAGAGATCGACAGGGCTTTATGTCGTGTACCTTAAAAAAAAATCTTGGAATTTATTCTTCTGTATTTAAGGAAATATAAGAAAATACATCAAATAACTGCAATCTAAGACAATACGGGCTGAATAGGGTTGTTGTCTAAACCAAAGAGCGAAAACATAGAATTTTTTTTTATTTGACGTTGACAGATGACAGATGCATACGCAGTTTTATTAAGTTTTTTTTTAATAAGAAAACCGACTAAAGTAACCGTTCCATTAAGTTCTGGTTTTGGTGTTGCCACATTTTAAAATGAGTATGTTTTTATAAATTAATAATAAAATAAATAATCATCTCAGAAAATAAATAAAAACAGAGATTACTTCATCTTTTTAAGCAGAATACAGAAAAGTAATAAAATGATAGTCTTAAAAATATGAAATGTTGTCAATTATAAGTAAAAACCGGCCAAGAGCATGTCGGGCCACGCTCAGTGTAGGGTTCCGTAGTTGCTTATCCTTCACAAGAGACGGGCTTAAAACAGCGGTTTCACGAGAAAGATATCAAGTTCTATAAAAAGTTCGTAAACGCCAAAGTAACTGTAATTACTTATTACCTTCTGGACGTCAACTTACGTCCTTTTAAAGAAAATTATGAAATTTTGCGATAACTCAAAAACGGATGGACCGATTTTGATCAATATAGTTTTCATTGAAAGTACTTATAAGGCCTCATTTTCATGAATTTTTCCAATTTTTTTGACCCGTGGTTGAAAAGTTAGAGGGGGGGGGGGACACTATTTTTTTTATTTTCGGAGCGAATATTTACAAAACTACTGACTTTATCAAAAAATACTGTTGAGAGACCCCTATTATTTTGAACAGATCTATTCAACGACACCCCACACACTAGGGTTGAAACGAAAAAAAAAATTCACCCCCACTTTAGGTGTACGGGAGGTACCCGAAAAAAAAATTTTTTTTTAGTTTTTATTTTACCGTTTTGTCGGCGTAATACAAACACATACTCATACCAAATTTCAGCTTTCTAGTACTAATGATCACGGAGCTAAGCCGCGGACGGACAGACGGACATGGCGAAACTATAAGGGTTCCCAGTTGACTACGGAACCCTAAAAACGTCCGAAAACAGCACAATTTTATTACATTACAATTATTATATCTTTTTGTGATTACAAACTTATTTGCCGTTGATAAACTAATCGCAACCTATGTCGATGTATTGGGATAACAATTTGCAACGGCTTAGTCAAATTTATCTCTTAATACAGTTAACTTTTAGGGTTCCGTACCTCAAATGTAAAAAACGGAACCCTTATAGGATCACTTTATTTTCCGTCCGTCCGTCTGTCTGTCAAGACCCTGTATCTCGGAACTTGTAAAGGTATCGAATTGACATTCCATACCAACCGTATAATCAAGTTTACAGTCCCTTAAAGTTGTGAAACAATCTAACTTCTGAGTTAACGTAAAAAAAATTAGGCCGTTTATGCCGCAAAATACGTATCTTTATTTCGACACTATCAAGGGAATCAAAATTTCAAGGGAAATTTGGCAAGTAATACCCTCTTATACTACAAGTATTGAGGAAAATCTTAAATTTATACGTTTGTAATTAAATCATAAAAAATATAATCTTTATTTAAATTAAAGTACGTAAAACAGTTTTACAACGGTAAAGTTAAGTTTGTCGCTCAGTAGGTACAGTTCTTTTCGTTAGAGTAATATGCAGAGTGATTTCATAGTTCGTACTCGCATTTAACCGGCTTTTTTTGTTCGAGCAATATTCAGGATAGTTGATGTAGCTTGGAAGGCGGTCAAGTTTAAGTAGGACTGCTGGGCTGGCCACGTCTGTCGCATGCCGGTGGGCCAAAAAAAAAGCCCTGATACAGCTCACAACCAGATACAGCTCAAAACCGCGACAGATGGAACAAGAAAGGGAGGCCTTTGTGCAGCCGTGGCATAGGCTTCATCATAGGCTCATAATAATACAAAATAATAATAATTTAATAATATTCAATGCTTTCATCATTTGTACGGAACCCTTGGTGTACGAGCCCGACTCGCACTTTTTTAAAGTGATTATTCAAGGATAATCAATGTTTTAATTTATGTTAGGTGTTTCTATAACTTGTCATATACATATAGGAACACTATATACTTAACGACGCGTTTGGCTCGGTTTGTAGACACCTGCCTACTGAGTCGGCGGTCCCGGGTTCGAATCCCGGCCGGGGCAAATATTTGTTCTTGGGTCATGGATGTTATTTATATATGTATTTATATATTATGTATATCGTCGTCAAGTACCCATAGTACAAGCTTTGCTTAGTTTGGGACTAGGTCGATTTGTGTATGATTGTCCTTTCATATTTATTTATTTAACCCAAACAAAACTAGAAACACTACGTTTTTCTGCCTTTACCATATTCATTGTAAAACTCTATAAATAAATATTTGAATAATAATAAAACTTTTGCAGTTATCAAATAACGTGATTGTCCTTAAACGCACCATACAATATTCGACACAATACAATACATCTATTCTTTGTTGCACACCAACAAAAAAAATATCACAGATAATAGACAGTGCTATTACTTAAGAGCGATCTCTTCCAGACAATCCTTGGAGTAACGGAGAAAACAAAAGTAAACGGAAATTAGTAGGTGGAGAGGTAAGTATTTTAGTAATATTTATTACTCTTCAGAGTAACAAATAAATGCCATAATATAAATGTTAAAGGAGGAAGGTTATACACATAAACAAATAAATATAAGTAAGTTTAAACATACATATATTACATATTATAAAAAGAAGAGGATTTTTTTTTTCAACCGACTTCAAGGAGAAGAAGTTCACAATTTTGTTGTACTTTTTTAATGTCTGTTACTGTTACCTCAGAACTTCGTCATTAATAAACCGATTTCAAACATTACTTTTTTTGTTTGATCTCCAAGTTGATCTCATACAATTTTGGTAAAGATCTGACGACGAAATCCATGGGGAATCGAGGGTACTCCTCAAATATTATAGGTACATCTCTACATCTACGACGGTTTTGGTGATTTTTTTAGTAACGAGTTCAGTTTTTCCCGGGAATACAATTTCTTCTTGTTGAAGTCGGTATTTTTGAGAAAAAGTGGTTAATTGTCGAGACAGATAAATATCTGCGTAGTTTTACAATATTAGTAAGTTACCAGATGTTTTGTCAACGGCATTCCCTTTCCCTATCTTATGCTAAGTAGACATACGAGTTTATGTTCGCAAGTACGTACGTATAGCAGTAGTTTTTTTTATGTTTGTTCTTAGACAAAATCAAGTAAAACCAGAGATGAGTAATTTTCAAAGCAGATTGTTTGATAAGGTATTTAATTGAAAAAAATAATCATATATAATTTACAGCCTTTGAATTTAAACAAATCCACCTAAGAAGTGGTAGGCAGTAGGCTCTGTTTAATTTTAATAGATCTAGAATTAGAGTAGCATGCCCATAATTATTCATAATTCACTGTAATTTATACAGTGACTATTTTATTTAAATAACTGCTGAAATTTACATTCAAAATATATGAATTTATATTTGAAATTGCGATTGTTTGTAGCTGCTCGATTATGGGTAAAAACAGACTGCAAACAGCGTTACATTCTCTACGTGACATTGACGAGTGTAAATAGTAAAATGACTTTTATATCTCTGTGTCGAAGAGCAGTAGTGTTTGGTAGGGCGGGCGTTTGCAGGTGCAGGAGGGTCCAGGTCCCGGAGGAGTGGTCGAGCGCAGTCGGGGCAGCGCCGGCGCCGGGCGGAGCGCTGCCGTGGGCGCGCGGGGCGCGCGGGGCGCGTATTGAGGCCACTATTTAACCGCGCGACGGCCGCGCAGCGACCTGTTGTGATCCCGTCATGGCGCGCTTCGCCCGTGTCGCTACTCTGGCCGCGTGCCTCTTGTTCGCCTGCGGTGAGTCCTAACCTTTAGACCTTACCTCCAGCCGCCCATCTCGCGACGTCACGGGTACGCGACGTCACACTAATCAATCAGTGCTCGCGTCAGTGTCGCACAAGTGAACAGTGAAGTTGACCCCGGTCGTCGCGAGGTAGGCTGTGGTTCCGCAGAGTTTACGAGCGAATGCAGCCGTGCATCGCGCTTAAAGGACATCAACGCGACGCGTCGCGAGCGCCTCAAGGATATTCGCACTCACGACTGGTATCGGCAAGTACTTCTCGCACCCGGCTCACGTATGCCGGGCTGCTCTCCACTGAACTCTTTATCTGTTACTATTCGGCATTCTAATTGAGGAAACGTTCCGGTGTTATGAAATATAAACATGTAATTGTTAGCGAATGTTTGGCAATAGTCGTCGAGCATTCAGAACATCGGATAGCCGCGATCGTGACCGATGTGGATGCAACCTCAGTGTGCGATTGCAATTTGATATGAAAGGTCACTAATAAAAGATTTTCATTGGAATGTAGGTAGCCAAAACAGGGTATTAGTTGGGTAATGTTAAACATTTTGCAATAGTAAGTGTTTGGTAAAACAACTGTTTAGCACCTGGCGAGGCGCGCGCTTGCGCCGAACTGCGGGAACTTTCACATTCGTTCCGCGGCGGGTTGCGCCCGCGCCGCGTGACGTCACGCGCCACGCAGCGCCGCAGCCACCCTAAGCCTCGCGTTCGTGCACAGAAGGGATGCGCTATTAACGCCTTTATTATCACTTACTTACGAATTATAATTCATACTTATAAAATGCAATAGTTGAAAAACTGACCCTACCCTGGTCGAAGCTAAAATATATTGCATACAAATGAGTAATACAAAGAAAGCATGGAATATATTAAGTTAGTGTTTTTTGCTACTCATACTTATATATAGTAGTTGCGTTTATGCCGCATATTAAAACTAACTACAGTTAAATGTTAATTTCAACACCAATATTAGCATCGCGTTTTATTATTACCATCAAAATTCCATTCCATTCTTAGGTCATATGTAACCGAAAAATCAAGTTTTGTAATTCAAATTATCATTTATGGTTTGCGCAATTAATAATAGACCTGTTGTCAAGTTTGTGCCAAACAACTCGAAGTTGAATTACTAATTAACCTTGGTAAAATGTAAGTAGGTAACTAGTTAAAATAGTAGTTAGAAAATTTGTTAATTCACCAATTGAAGACTTAAAATGTACTATAAAACGTAATTTTATTATTTCCGATAATAATCACTCGTCCTACTTAGAACATTAATTAATAATTTTGAAAATAATCAGTAAATAGTAATTAATGAATATTGGAAAGTTTGCAAACTGTTCGCTAGGTGCTACGCGCGTAGTGGCCTGCTACGAGCGTAGCGCAGCTCTACGACGTCCCGGGACATGAATTGCATCAGGTGTGCGCTCATGCCAAATACAATATACATTATAAATAATATATATGATAGATGCAAGACCATATTAATATTTCCATTCTTACACAGCGCTTGATGATGTTTTTTTTTTCAAAGAACTTCTAAAAAGAAGAGGTTACACATGTATATTTTTTAGGTCAGAGGATCATCTACAGAAATTTCGGTTCTTTTTATAGTAGCCTGTTCAGTTCTTCACGGAAATACGATTTCTTCTCGTTAAAGACGGTTTTTATTGATTATTATAACTGATCGGATAATTAAATTGGAATGATAAATAATAATACCCACCTCAACCTATTCTCAAACTTTAAATGATTCACCTTTCAGAGCAGATCCGACTCGGCCTTTTTTTATATCCCTAAAAAACGCTCCTTTTGTTGTAGTTGATGATCACATTAAATAAAACGTCGATGAAATGAAAATCGATGTAATGTAATTCCTCCATTTAAAAAATATACGAAATAAATCATCGATCAAATAATATTACTTGAAAAGTTTTACTACGAATTAATAAAAGTTGAAATGAACTGTGGATGAGATAAAATTACACTAAATGAAAATACGCGAAGTAAAAATTCGGCCAAACGTTTTCGGTGAAATGATATTCGATGAAAAGTTTGTCGGCGAAACAACAGGCACCCCTAAAAACATTACGTTACAAGGGGCATGCCAAAAGAAATTAGATACTCCTTGCTCATTTAATTGATACTGGCCAGTAATACATCACCACAAAGGCTGGCTATTTACTTATAAATTTAAAAATGGAACACTCGGCAAAACTACGTATATTTTTTTGTATGATTTTTTTTCTGATTAAATCTGGCGGGAATTTTCTACGACCATGGAGCTGACACGACGTGATTTTCGGGTTATGATGTATTATGACTTTAAAAAGGTTTGAAGCCTCGAGAATGTTTTGAACTTTTAGTCACGACTTTTGGTGAGTCTGCATGTTCACGTGCAACAGTTTTTAACTGGTTTGCTGAATTTAAAAGAGGACGGGCGAGTTTTGAAGATGATCCGAAGTCAAGTAGGCCGCCAACCGCAGTTACTCAAGAAAATGTGCAAGCTGTGGAAAAAATGATTCGTGGAAACCGACGAATCACATACGTAGAGCTAGAGCGAGAACTGGGTATTGGATCAGCAGCGTTGCAAACTATAATTAACGGACAATTATCCCTCCACAAGCGTTGTTCAAGGTGGGTGCCGCACAAGCTCAATGATTTGCAAAAGGAACGTCACGAGGATTGGTGCAAATTTATGATAAATAAATTTAATGGCGGTGAAAAAAAAAATGTTTATGATATACTCACAGGTGACGAAACATGGCTATATAACTATGATCCTGAAACAAAGCGACAGTCAACAGTATGGTGCTTTGAAGATGAACCGAAAAAAACCAACAAAATGTCGCCGAACGCGAAGCACACAGAAACAAATGGTTGCCTCGTTTTTCTGCAAAACGGGACATATTGCTACTGTGGTACTAGAAGATCAAAAAACAGTCGATTCGGAATGGTACGTGACAGTTTGTGCCCCAAAAGTATTGTCAGCTTGGTGTGATAAGCGGCCAAAGTCAGGAACCCAGCAACTGCTTTGGCACCATGACAACGCAGCCCCGCACACTTCTGCTAGAACACTGGACTATTTTAGTACCAAACAAATCACTATATTGCCTCATCCTCCATATTCACCGGACCTAGCACCATGTGATTTTTATCTGTTTCCAAAAATCAAAGACAAATTAAAAGGAAGGCGATTTGGAAGCAAAGAAGATGCCCTGGCAGCTTATAACTATGAAATTTCTGAAGTGTCTAAAGAAGAGTGGTCATTAGTATTTTCCAAGTGGTTTAGACGGATGGAATAGTATTTTATGCAACCGTTGTATAAGAGGGGGCAAAAAACGCGAGTGGCATGGGTTACGATGTGAGCGTAGCGAACATCGTAAGAAAGATGCCACGAGCGTTTTTGACCTACTTATACAACGTTGCATACAATACTTTTTCTACGACTCGACATTTCATAAATAAAATGCTAATAAACAACAAAGTTAACAAACAATAAACTTTTTCTTTATTGACGTCCATCTGTCAAAAAAAATATGAACTTATACTTATTCATAAAAAATATGAACTTATACTTATACGTTCACTATACTAAACATCTGTCAAAAAATATTAACTTATACATAAAGGGGTATACGTTCACTATACTAAACATATATCCATGCACTGAAGATAAAACTTTTTTTTAAGTTGGCAGCAATGCCTTAGTACAATAAGCTTTTATTTTAAATTACAAATTATGTGAATGCAGCTGTTTATCTTGTAATCTGTGGTACTAAGTGATGCTTTTTTGGCGACATTATAACATCGTTTAGCAGTGTTTTTTTGGGCAATAGAGTATAGACTTTTACAGACTTTCATAATGTATGTCTTTATATTAGAGTTAGTAACTATATAAATGACAGAAAAAAGTACTGGAGTAGAAAAAAGTGTATACGTGTTCATGGTGAATACTTCGAAAAAATAGACAACTTTAATGAATAATAAACATTATGATTTTTGAGTATCTAATTTCTTTTGGCATGACCCTCGTACTCTTAACAAAAGGTCAGGGTTTTATAGACGGATGTACTTACACAACTTATAAGTTTGTTTCTTGTCAAAAGGTCTAAATTTATGGCACTAACCGTGATAATGATGATTACTCTGGAGATGATGTCAGTTTTCATAACAAATAAAAGTATAACTCATAAGGGAATCGCGAACACAAACTCAAACAATAACACACACACAAATCATTATTTCTTTAGATAAAATGTTAGGTACGTTGATAATATGTCTGCAACTTTGATTACGTGACAATCACAACAACCATTCTTTATCGAATAAATTGATAGTTGCGTTATACATTAATCTGCAATTTGCTGCACCGATCAATTATCGTAACTGCTGAGAGCAGGTGACAAACTAGTTTAATCACAGCTTCCTGCAACTAGATCTCAATCGAACAGAAATCTTTCAGGATAATGATTACATTTGACATGGCTAATTCGTTACTGTTTTAATGTGTGTATGTTTCTTAGGTTGGATTTGTCCAAACTTTTATTCCAAGAATAACGCTTATACGTCAAACTATTATGGGGTTTTAATAATAGTTTGAAAATACTATCCGAGAGTAAGCGTTTTTCTTTATAACTCTTATTCCAAGAATAACTCTTATTCCAAGAATAACTCTTATTCCAAGAATAACGCTTATTCTCGAATAATAATGTCAAACTATTATGGGGTTTTGACAGGACTATCCGAGAGTAAGCGTTATTCTTGAAGAGTTTGGTTAAATGCTGCCTTATTTGTATAGGTAACATGCACTAAATAAGAATAAATTTGTTATTCTTAAAAGGGCGCCGAGCGTTAGCGACTGCACCATAGAGCGCGGGGAATGCGTATTGCGTATATAGTTTAGAAATGGATTAAACAACTAGTGTTGACGTTATCTACTTAACGGCAACTGCCTATTTTTTCACATTTCGCTCGGTGCAGTCTTAATTCGCGATAATAAGTGAGATAAATAAACATATGAATTTAAGGGGGACTAGTTGATAGTATTTACTGGGCCAGATTATAAATATTTTAGCGCCTTTTAGGTACCTACCTAAATTTTCATTATAATAACAGGAATGTCAAAGACATGATGTTACAAAAGTAGTATAAATTGAATACTAAGCCTGTTGTCCGGCACGTGATAGTAATTTCAAACGGCATGTATTTAAATCGATATCTGTATATTCCCTTTTTTCGATTAAAATATTTGAAAGTTTCACCAAAAATACTGACTTGCACACTAACTTTGCACACTAAATAATGCGAATTCAATATACTATTTAAAGATATTTGCAAAACTATTTTACTGGATATAAAAAAAAAAAACTAACCTAACCTAACCCGGCCGAGTCGGATCTTAGTGTGCAGTGCGAGGATAATTAGTGCGCAAGTCAGTATTTTTGGTGAAACTTTCAAATATATCTGATGTACAAACCATATTTTTGGTGTGAATTCGGTTAAAAAGGTCATCTCGTTTTGTATGATGTTTAAGTTTTTTTTGTAGGACATGTTCAGTTAATCAAATGTTTTTTTTGCACAGCATAAGTTTTTCTGGGATGCATTCAGTTAATTAGTGGAGTTACCTAGTGTACTGAAAAATTATACAGATGTGCATTTAAATATATCCCATTTCAAACACGTTGGTTTCGTATTACGTTAAAAGTTTGTACGTGGAGTTAAGAATGGAGTTAAAAAGTTAGAACGATCGAATCTATTGTTTAGTTCATATTGTCACTAGGCATCGGACTTCTGAATCTTCTGATAGCACGGTAAGGCTAAAGAGAGCTATGGAGCCGATATTACATTTAAAATACAATTCATACTCTAACTCATACTCATTCATCTATTTCATTCAAAAATACTTTTATGGTTAACAATCCCAAGCATTAAATGACTAAAATTATAAAAAAAAATTTTTTTTTCAATATATCAAACTACTAGATTTAACTATTATCAACCTTATCTAATCAAATGACAATTTTGGAAAGTAAAACAATAGGTTCAAATGGTTCGTCAGGATCCTTATCAAACACAGACGAAAGGATGCATTTTCTAGCCATAACTGATTTTGATCAATATAGAAACCAATTTATTCCAGTATTTTATGATGACAAAAAAAATACCTTCACAAATTAGGTCTTTGTATGTACTTCTGAGGACAAATCCTTGGCCATAAAATTACAATTGCGATTTAAATATACCTTACCTATGAATATATTGAGTATGTGTTATGAGTATGAGTAAGAATTGTATTTTAATGTGAATATCGGCTCCATAGCTCCCTAAAGCCTTACCGTGCTATCAGGATTCCGATGCCTATAATCATCACTATCCATAGACAAAGGATTTGAGTAACACCAATACGCGTGTTTTATATCTAAACTTGAACGAGTCTCACATCCTGGAAGATTGACAGACCAGGCCTTGATCAAATTGACTTATAGATAACGACTTACTTATGGGCATAAGTTAATAATTTGAGCTACCATCCGTCTTATATTGCAGCATAGCCAAACTTTCTTTCAAATTTTAACAGCAGCCACTCCCCGGACATTTGAAAGTCAAATATTTCGACGCACGTGTTTCACCGACTGGTTGAGTGCTTCCGTTGCGTATTTTAATGCTGGAGTGTTAGCGTAAGTTTCCTGTTATCAGTGAAATGCTCGAGTTTGAAGGGAGCGCCTTTAAAAGGAAAGTAGAGATGCGGCGCTAAATATTCATAAGGTCAGCTCCGGTATGCGAGCCACGCACTCGGTCGACGTCCGCGCCTGTCGCATAACTGTCTATTTGTACTGCGCTCGGCTCTGGAAGGCTGTCGGCAGCTCGCTACTCCGAACACGTGCGCGAGCGCCGGCGAGGCGCGCCGCCCTATCACGATCCATGCCTCACCATTAAAACAGATATTTTCCCATTAAAGGTCTCATCACGCTTATCTTTAAAGTGCAACTAATACCCTGCAGAGAGACATATAATTTATCAAACTCAATTACCTGGCTTTTTGAACTACAAGTGTTGGAACTGGAAATATTCCACTTATTACGTTTACCTCTAATTTGAATGTCAAACCTTTTTAAAACGACCTGTACCTACTCATACATAATCAATAACCATATTAAGGCATGCCATAGTTGATACGTCGTGTTAAAATTTATCTTAGTAAACATTTACATACTTTGTTAAAATATTCTAAACTAGTCGTTTTAAAACTTTATTATAATCATCTTACTAATGAGAAATGATACACGGATGTGCTTAATACTATTTAATCCACTAACTAGACGCGATTATTTAAATATAACGATCAATCAGATTATAGTATATTTGGGTATATGTGCTATTTATTACGTCATATTGATAATAACACTTAGTTGAGCTCAAATTGGACGACCATGCACCATTCATCAATCAATCAAACATTTACACGCGTCTTCGTGAAAGCCTTTTATCACGCCAATTTGCTTGTTTCGTAAAAGTTTAATTACCTAATGATTTTCTTTCAATAATTAGCGGATAGTCTGATCATGATCAACATACTTTTTATTATTCGTTTCGAATATGCAACCTATATTGGATCAGCCAAAGTCCTGAGTCGGGATGAATAATATTCTAACTCGGGTAGGATGTTCTTCATGTTGTTCCCAAATGCTCACGCGCCATTGAGTAGATCACAGGTTGTAGTTGCGTGGAATTCGCAACAGCCCTTATGTTTGGAAATCGTTCGCGGATTACCTACTTTTATCGAATAAACTGGTTCCATTTAATCTATCTTATTTACATAATTTTTAACTTTTAATTGTGTAGGATACATACTTGCCGATGTATCCTACACAATTAAAAAGTTGAAATGGAGATGGGCAGGACACCTAACGAGAAGTAAGACAGAAAAATGGGCAAAATTAGTTTCTGAATGGTATCCCAGGGAGGGAAAAAGAAAGAGAGGGCGTCCGTTTCGAAGATGGGACGACGATTTAAAAGCGGCCGCAGGGGCAACGTGGAGAAGAAAGTGTCACGATCGAGGCCTGTGGAAGAATTTGGGGGCGGCCTATGCGAAAGCAAAACAATCTTTACCGATGTCAGAAAGTGAATATGTTCAATAAAAATTGTGAATGTAATAAGTTAGAAAATATAAATGTAATGTAAGAACTAGATTTAAGATTGTTAATAAAGGCTATTATTATTATTATTATTATTATTTACATAATTCGTGTCACCTCATTTTTGGCCTTTAAGTTATCTTATTTGATACTATACGAGTATTGCCTGGTCACCCCGGTCATTGACAAACAAAATCTAAAAGCAGTTGAGTTTTTGCATAATTTGCATCGATGATGATGATGATGAATATTTAAAAATGCCCTAGATATTAAACGTATCGTTATATATACAATGTACCTACCTAAAGTTGAGTAGTTCATGAAAGTGATTACCTATTTTATGTAACTAATTAAACAAAAAACATACGGATGTTCCAACTAAAACAATTACGTAACCTGATCCGTTTGAACTAAAAAATACATTAGTTGGTATGTTATGATTATGAGTTATGAAGTAACGATTTCCACCTATCGTCGTTTCCTTCTTATTCTTCTCAAAAGAAGTTGAAATTACAAAGAAGGTTACTTTGTATGTAAAACCTTTTTTTTTTTGTAAGCTTAATTAATATATCTAGAAGTAAGCGGAATAATATATCTAGAAGTGGTAATAAAGAGTAGTTGGAGCGATACGGGCGGGAGCGTAGCGCAAAAACGCGTATTCGCGTGGGAGCGGCGGTGCGCGCGGCCGCTTGAAACCTAACCCTTGCTTTTTTGCGCCCTACATATCGCCCATTGCGTAACGTAATCAAGCCGCTCAATTGTACCTACGTATAGATTATCTACTTTTTCTGCCTCGGCGCGTCGGTTCTCGTGGCTTACGGAATAAACGGAAAATACATGTAATTATGGTTCGAAATTTGGTTCTTGTGTTACGTTTGTCATAGCATGTGTGTCAAATAGGTACTTTAATATTTGCTTCATTGTCCTAACCGCGTTACATGATACCTAGTTATCTAGAAAATGATTAAGAATGTATCCATCCTTTGATATTCCCGAAAGATATTTAACTTTTATCATGATCATCATTGAGCTGGGCGTGTTCACTACAACATCTACATGTCTGAAAGAAACAATTAAGGACACGAAGCCCGCGGTTTGCATAATAGCAGTAAAGGTGCAGTAAAGTAACACCTTCGCGTACAAAAGACATCAACGCGCCTCGTCTCTGTAATCGCATTATAGGTAAGTGAACGTTTTTACTTATTTTTCACTTATGAATATATATGGGAATACTTAACAGACATTAATATTAAAGGGTTAATGTCAAACAAGCGAGCAATCGATAAAACAAGTTGCTAAGCACGTGGTAGATCCGGGTCAAAGAAAACAAGTTTTTATTTGTAATATTTCGGACGGCAACAAATTATGCATTTACAATGTAGAAATTTCTGATAGCTGTGATGGTTCCAGGCATATTGAAATATCCATGAAGATAATATTTGAGTGGATTTACAATAGGAGGCTGCTGTAGTTCAGCCTGTCCTGCGGGCCGTGGTTTTGCCCTGATATAGCATCAGATAACAGATACGAAGCCAGTCAGAGCAGATTGTTCACGACACGATGCAAATATATGTATCGACAAGATTCTAGCCTTTTTTATTTGTTTCACATTCCAATATGCTATTCATCTATCACGCACCTACCCGGTTATTTTTCCACTTTTTAGTTAAGTAAAGTTAGTGCCATTAGTAAATGAAACCAAAAAGTAGCAAATTCAGTTTCACCCACTTCCAGTTTTCAGTTTGACTTGAAATTTTGTAGCATACGAAGAAGTTGGAGTCCTCCAACCAAAAAAGAATAATTACAACTGAATATTTTAACACAAATCTAATTCATCATTCGACAAATGGAACGACATATTGTAGATACCTAACAGGTCACATGCGCAAGAAAGTATCTGATGTAGGTGTGTTTCGACACCAAAGAGCAATAGATTGAGGAACAAAGAGTTATTAACCATGCAAGAAAATAAGCCGTGTACTAATCGAGTGAGCAATCACAGCGCCGTGGAGCAACCGCCGGCAATCCTGCCTGTGCCTGTCCCATGAATCATACCTTGTTTGTGCTTGTGTAATTTTATTTTTTATTCTTCACTTAACCGTTTACAAGAAAGCTTTACAAATGAAATCTGTAATATCCTACAAACAAAATTGAAGATATCCTACAAAAAATAATTAAAAAGAAAAAACTGGAAAGACGAAACGATTGTTTTGCAAGTACTCGTATTAATTACGAACAGTATTTGAAGTCTATTCGTGCCTAAATGATTTGACAAATTTTATTAATTTTGGTTACACTAACAGCATGTAAATTCGACTAGGGAATTCCAAAAATTATGTTCTTGGCGAAGGAACGGGTGGCTTCTGGTATACCTACTATAACACCCTTATTCTTCCATCATAATAATGTTCGTATTTAATAAGTTAGTGTGACACGTTCATTTGTTTCTCGCATAGTATTTTATAGTATAAACATAAAAAACTATTTATATACAATCCTAATTTATTAATTGTTCATTTGTAAGGTAATCCGCGTAATATTTATTTATTCAGTTAGCTGTTACACAAACAATCGTCGCGAAATAAGGATGTCGCCATATCTAACGGTTAAACTCTAAACCACGTAATAAGCATATTGTTATCTAAACGATGTCACCGAAGATGCAATAAATAATCAGCGGGTTAAGTCTCGTTGTGAGCGACGGCGCATTGTTGCAAGCGCTCCGTGTGGGTGAGGAGCTTGTGCGGTTCTGTACACTTCCCAAACCAAACTCTCTGCAATTAGCCTTTGTATTATTAAATACTAGCTGCGCCCAACGGTGTTACCCGCGTTCGGGATGAAAAGTAGCCTATGTATTAATCCAGGGTGTCAGCTACTTCCATACCGAATTATATCATAATTGGTCCAGCCGTTTGAGCGTGAAGAAGTAACAAACATAAAAACACTCACAAAGTTTCGCCCTTATAATATTTGTGTGCTATGTGCCGCATGTCACAAGAGCTGTTTATTACAGTGGAGCAAAAATAAACCTCATTTGAAAACATATATTGCGTAGCGTGTTGACATTAGCGCTCTAGACCACAAATTCTAAAGTTTTTTAAATGTTAAACAATTTCATCAGACCATCTTTACCTTGACCACTGAAATGCACTTGTTAATAAGCGGTGTCTCTCAAGTGTGCATTAAAGCTATTTTAAAACCTAAAAAGTTGTAGTGGTCGTTGAAGCCTCCAATCATTATTTAATCTGATTATTTTGATATTGCCTGCAAGCAAGGTGCGAACTTGGTTAGCCAAGGTTGTAAATAATCACATGGCAGGCTGAGCTGGCCGGGCGGGCCGGCGCAGCCGCCTCGGCGCAGCTCGCCGCTCTCGCAAGCGAGACAGTTAGATAATGTTGCGAGAGTGCAGTTTCCTAGTGTTACGTGCTCGCACGCCCCTCCGCGACCTGCATCTATTTTCTTATTGCCTATTAGCAAATACCTTTGTAAGTTTTATTTGACAAAAACTGTATCGCTACCACAGAATAATCGCTACGCATATGACAGGAGCCTGTCATGCGTAGCGTAGCGATACAGTAAATCTGGAATGTGTGAACCGACTTGTATTTTTTTTGTATTATACGACTTCTGCTGTAAAACCATGAATATTTCAAACGTGCTGGCACTATCCTTTGATTGTATATTATTTTTAAATCGCAATAAATTTAAAATGATGTGTAATATTCGTCGACCGATAAACATATCATTATCTTTTCTTAAATGTATAACAGAAAATTTCAAGGATATCAACTAATCTATTGACTTTTCGAACAACATCCTTATCATTTCGACGGTCGAGCCGCACACAAAGGCATCAAATGTCATACATAATCTTACCATTTGTTATAGCGAGACGAACTAAGAAAGAGTCGTCCTTGTCGCTTGCCCAAGCGCTGACATTTCGATGCCAGTCAAAGGTCACGTACGCTCACTACCTTTGCCATTTTACGCTTCCAAGTGACATTTTAGTTCTAAAACGAATAAAAACGGTTAATGAAATGTCAGTAAACGCTTTATCGAAGCTGCATACCTATGCAACTTGTAATCGCTGGCAACGTTGCAACGTAAGTGTGTTAGGAAGTATTCGGTAATTGTGACCAATGTGCATAACATGCATGCACGCTACAGATACGAAATCTGCCTAACGAGAAACTGGAACAAATCGTGTTTCAATGTGATTTCAATTGTTTTTTGTTTGTTAACAGCGGTTGCCGATGGGCACCGATGGAAGCGACAAGCAGACGACACAGCCAAGAAAGACGACAGTCTCGAGCTGGAGCTATGCAAGGACAAGGACGCCGGCGAGTGGTTCCGCCTGGTGGCCGGCGAGGGCGACAACTGTCGCGACGTCATCCAGTGCACCGCCTCGGTGAGCACCTTTAACAGCAAAATACTACTTTTACACGCGCTCCACTCCCTCACGCATGATAACGACCTTAAGTAGATCAATGGCATCATTCCAATTCCGATACGAATTTAATAAACAACTTTAAATTTATAACTTCTTGTTTTCACTTCTATTAAACTTTTCATCTGATACGGATACTTTAGTCCTTGACATGAATAACATGCCTGTTCGATGCCGCATCCGTTCACATTCCGCAAATGATTATTGAAACGATTAACTCACGTATTGAGCTAGTTACTGCCATGTCGACTCGTACGGTTTATGAATCGATCAATCAGGCGTTTATCTATAATAACAGGTAATCAATGTTGTTATATTTAATCGTAGGGTATCCAAGCCATCCGTTGCCCTGCCGGTCTGTACTTCGATATCGAGAAGCAGACATGCGACTGGAGGGATGCCGTTAGGAATTGCAAACTGAAGAACAAGGAGCGCAAAGTGAAGCCTTTGCTTTACACGGAAGAGCCCCTGTGCCAGGACGGATTCTTGGCCTGCGGAGATTCCAACTGCATTGAACGTGGTCTGTTCTGTAACGGCGAGAAAGACTGCGCCGACGGCTCCGACGAAAACTCTTGTGGTAAGTTTATACATCCTGATCGATGCAACTCATATAATTTCTCTTTAAAGTGATTTTAGCTATGTCAATGGCACCAATATAAGCTACGGCTATACCCATATATGAATAAGTATAATAACCGTGATGACCTCACGATTCTACTTCCTGCTGCCGGCTCGCATAACAGTTCACTGTCATAAGTCGTTAAGCATAATGTAGAAAGGAACTAACACAACATAAAACGAAGAGATGTGGTGCTCAGCTGTTACATAGTGACGGAAATCATTTATTTTTTTATATAACGTTATAAACCAATTATTGAAGAATGTCGTTGATAGTCGTTATATTGAATAAAACGGTGCGTTTATGGAATAGAATGAACTCACGACACAGTTCACAATGTTTATAAACGTTTTTATTTAACAAAAGAAGACCTATTGTTTAATCTTCAATACCTCATCTGTGCAAGGGAATTATGCTCATGCATCGTACAATTAACTAAAGCACAATGGTGTCTTGTTGCTTAGCGTCGTGTTCACATACCTATTACCTACATATATATCCCACAATTTTTGCTACGTATTATAAATAGTATTCACCTGTCTAATGAATATTTACACACATATGTGTATATGTATCTGCTGAATCAAATGCATAAAAGTAAAATGAACACAAGCAACTGATCTTGAACGAGTTATTTTACAAATAAGAACTAGCTCGCAAAGCGTGACGAACGACCTGCCCGAAATGCCAATCACTTGGCCTAAAAAAACATCTCAAATTTATGTCGTAAGGTCGTAACATACCTACCTTAAGCAAATGGGGTGTTATTTTATTTATATTTGATTGAATATGTTAATAGATAGCTTATCAGCTGGCACAATGCAAATGATTTACTTAAAAATGTTCACCCCGTGAGGTTTTTGAATGACTACTTCGCTTCAGCATGACCGCGATACATTTTAATGCGTGCACAGTTCTGGGAAAAGCAAGTTCCACTTTAAATGGCTTACATAATAAAGCGCTGACTCTTGTCGGGCTCCAAGGTTGCAGCAAACCAGTCAACGTGATCTCTTTCTTTTTTGTTTTAATAAAGAGATTATAGAAACAACTCGTGTACAACTTTTGACTAAACTGAACACCGAAATATATTTGTTCGGCTACACAATTCCTATTCTGACAAATCCAAGATATAGGTATTTTATATTATTCACTGACGGAGGTAATTTGGAATTTCAATGAAGCTTGTTCACTTCGATTGTAGATAGTACATGAGGAGGGTACACAATTACCTGCACTCGCCGCAGCAATGGCCATGACTGGTACGACGAAATAATGAACAGTTCTTAAAAGTACATGTAACTTAATGGAGAATTGTCAGTCCCAGCTATACTTGTTTTTAGGTAGTTTCGTAATAATATGTATAAAGTTTCATACGTATAGTTTTTACAACTTAACTTTTATTTGTTTGAACGAACCACTGAATCAAAAAGTGAAATCCAATCGAGTGTCAGCTGTAGCGAGTGATTTGATCAAGCGAAAGTACCCATACTGGTTCCGACTCTCGCTCCAAGACTCACATGCGTTCACACAACGCTCAGATTTACCGCATCCCACGTATAATCCGTCCTCTTGTAAAAAATAAAACTATCAGAGTCACGGCACGTGTGTAGGTAACAAAATATTATACATTCAATGTTAGTTAACGATTAAGTTAATTAAAAGTTATTGTTATTTTAGAATGAATCTTAAATAACACACCTTAGTAAATGACGTAATTAACATACTAGAAAATCTTAAGCCAATTAAATACTCGAAACCTAAATCTGTAAAATATGAGCTTGTATAATCTACCGGTTTAATTAAGATCTGAGTTGCAAATTGACTGTGTCGTGCTTCAGATCAAATTACAAAGTTATGAGTACAGTTATAATATTTTGTTTTAGATATCGACAACGATCCGAATAGGGCGCCTCCTTGCGACCAAAGCCAATGCCAGCTGCCCGACTGCTTCTGCTCGGAGGATGGCACCACCATCCCCGGCGATCTGCCGGCCCGCGATGTTCCTCAGATGATCACCATCACCTTCGACGACGCCATCAATAACAACAACATCGAGCTGTACAAGGAAATCTTCAACGGAAAACGCAAAAACCCCAACGGTTGCGACATCAAGGCCACATTCTTCGTCTCCCACAAGTACACCAACTACTCCGCCGTACACGAGACTCACCGCAAGGGACACGAGATTGCCGTGCACTCAATCACGTAAGCTTACCAATAAGATTACGTTACATAATTTTGTGCTAAAGCTTATAGAGCTATTAAATAGATCATGTTATTTGTTTCTTTTGCTAGGCACAACGATGACGAGCGATTCTGGAGTAACGCGACGGTCGATGACTGGGGCAAGGAAATGGCCGGCATGAGGGTCATCATCGAGAAGTTCTCCAACGTAACCGACAATAGTGTGGTGGGCGTGCGCGCCCCCTACCTCCGTGTTGGTGGCAACAATCAATTCACCATGATGGAAGAGCAGGCTTTCCTGTACGACAGCACCATCACCGCGCCGCTATCCAACCCTCCTCTATGGCCCTACACCATGTACTTCCGCATGCCTCACCGTTGCCACGGCAACCTGCAGAGCTGCCCGACCAGAAGCCACGCTGTCTGGGAAATGGTCATGAACGAGCTTGACCGTCGTGAGGACCCC
Organism: Apotomis capreana; assembly: GCA_947623375.1. Taxonomy (NCBI): domain Eukaryota; kingdom Metazoa; phylum Arthropoda; class Insecta; order Lepidoptera; family Tortricidae; genus Apotomis; species Apotomis capreana. The sequence goes on from OX392504.1 coordinate 13,372,127, forward strand.
ACCAACGACGAACACCTGCAAGGATGCGCCATGGTTGACTCTTGCTCCAACATCCTCACCGGAGATCAGTTCTACAACTTCCTAAACCACAACTTCGACCGCCATTACGACCAAAACCGTGCTCCACTTGGTCTCTATTTCCACGCCGCGTGGTTGAAAAACAATCCCGAATTTTTAGAGGCTTTCCTGTATTGGATCGATGAAGTCCTTCAGAGCCATAATGACGTATACTTCGTTACTATGACTCAAGTGATTCAATGGATCCAGAACCCTCGCACGGTCACCGAAGCTAAGAACTTCGAGCCGTGGAGGGAGAAGTGCGCGGTCGAGGGCAACCCCGCCTGCTGGGTACCGCACTCGTGCAAACTGACGTCGAAGGAGCTTCCCGGCGAGACCATCAACCTCCAGACGTGCTTGCGATGCCCCGTTAACTACCCCTGGCTCAACGACCCCATTGGAGACGGCCATTACTAGCGTTGAGAAGATCTCGAGCCGTGGCGCTCTACATTAGTTCATATTCAATTGAGAGTGAAGATTGCATGGATAACATATTCTAAGTCAGAGCCAAAATGACAATATTACTTTCACAAAATGGTACTCCCGTATTTTAGCTTTGAGTATGTTTTCATGTAAAGTCGAAGTGTACCGGGTCATAATCCCGTTCGTAGTGTAAGTGTACCTACCTATATGTAATATAGGTAGCTCACATAAATATTTAATAGGACCATTTAATACTTTATGTGATTTTTCTTATGTAAGTCTGTTTGATAATTTTTTTAAATATAAAATACAAAATAAACCAGTCGGTATTTTTTATCCCCTAAGATCCACAAAAACTGATATATATAGTATTCATAGGGTTTAGGGTGATGGCATCAGATATTCAGATCGATATTTACCTAAACTTTGGCGGCGGCTTTGTTATTCGGTCGTAGGTATAGGCGGCTTTGTTTGAAGTATGAGTGAGATAGCAATAGCATTTTGTCAACTTTAGGTAAATATCGATCCGAATATCTGATGCCTTATGATCTCATTCATAAGCACCACAAGTATGCATACATTCTAACAAAATCAACTTATTAATAATTTATTTATGACAGAAATTTCATTTTTGTGACAAGCTTTTATAGCTGACTGTACTTTTCTTTGAACATCCATCAATTACTGACTGATACGATTATAAAGAGCCCAAACTCGGTAGGATTGCATTAATCTATTACAGAGTTCCTAGGGCCACCTTCCGGCTCCACCATCAGACCAGCCCCATGGTACCATATTATTATTATTATAATTTTGTTTTTATTATCAACAAAGTTAGGTAATCGGTTGAAGATATCTGCTTCAGAATTGAGTAGCAAATTCCACCGGAAAAAACATAGTTACATACCTACCTACATTGCAAGTTAAATAAAAGCTTGTAAAAAGCCGGTCAAATGCGCGAGTCGGACTCTCGCAGCGAGGGTTCCGTACAAACCGTGAAATATTTCTATAACGAAAAGTTAAACTGGTTCAATGGACAAATTCAGCTTTGACGTTGTAAAACTGTTGGCCCCATGCATCGACAACGGTCGCGGTAAGTTTACCAACTGCAAATAACTATGTTATCACAAAAAGATATATTTGTTTTAATGTATCTACAAATGTACGGGTTTCGGGGCTTTTTATTTAGGTGCTTGTGCTACGGGTTCATGATGTTGCTTCTTGTCTATCATTATTCTAGGAAGTACCTACTCTAAGGATTTTGATTCCCTCGTCCAGTGCAGCATAAAGGTTCCGTTTTTGCCTATTGAAGTACGGAACCTTAAAAAACATTCCGAAAATGACCATTAAAACAAACAAAGCACAGAGAATTTCAGCAAATGCTCTAACGAAATGATTTTTTTTTATACAATCCTTAAGCTAAAGTAAATAGTAAATCATTTATAATTTGTGAAAAATCTATATTCTATTTATCTATTATGCGATGTTTAACTTCAGTATTTATTTCACATTATATCCTCATAAGTAAAACAACTCAAACCTAAAAAATCACCAGGTCCAGATGGTTCCCGCCGTACATAATTAGGGACTGTAGGATGGTGCTGGTTGAGCCCCTGCTGCATATTTTTAATCTATGTCTCAAACTACAATTATATCCCGATAGATGGAAAATAACTCGAGTCATACCTGTTCCAAAAGGAGGACCTGGAGTCAAAGTAGAGGAGTATCGGCCGGTGGCCGTTCTGTCGACACCGGCAAAGGTATTTGAATCGGCTATATACAGAAATTTATATCAGCAAGTGAACTCGCAGCTCGATGATGCGCAGCACGGTTTTCGTCCGGCAAGAAGTACAGCCACAAACCTCCTCAGTCACGTAGCCGATTTAATACCTGCAGTGGACAGTGGCGGGCAGGCCGATGCTGCATACTTTGACTTCAAAAAAGCATTCGACTTAGTCGATAATGACGTGTTATTAAAAAAGTTGGCAGGTTTTGGCTTCACTCCGCATTTGCTTAATTTTTTTTCAGCGTACATGAGTAATAGGCAGCAATTTGTAGATTATGAGGGATTCCGATCCGATCCATATGAAACTAGATCTGGCGTGAGTCAGGGAAGTAACCTAGGACCTTTAGAGTTTTTATTAATGATTAATGATTTACCGAAAGCTGTAAAACATGCAAAAAGCTTATTATTTGCCGACGATCTTAAGTTGTCTATGACAATAAATTGTGTGGAAGACTGCTTGAAATTACAGGCAGATATAGACAGGGTAGTACTTTGGAGTAGGAAAAACCTGATGCAGTTTAACACCACAAAATGTATGGTTATTTCATTTTCACGGTCACGCACTCCCATACAGTATAATTATATGGTGGACGGAATGCCGATTGGGAGGGTCACGGAGGTGAGAGACCTGGGAGTCCATTTTACCACTGAGCTAACGTTTCGCAATCATGTCACTCATATGTAAAAAAGCATTTCGGAATCTAGGCTTTGTACTCAGGATGGCTAACAGCTTCACAAATATGAAGGCTATTCAGGCATTGTATAATGCATTAGTGAGAAGCCAGTTAGAATGTAACTCGGAAATCTGGGCACCGCACGAAGCAAAGTACAATGTCATGTTAGAACGAATTCAAAATAAGTTTATTAGATATATGTACAAGAGGCAATACGGAGTCTACCCTTTTTACCCGTTAATGTATCCAACATTGTTTATTTTAGGCATGGTCGGATATAATCAGCTAAAAGTCAGGAGGGATTTGTCACTTGTGACATATATCTTTAAATTAATTCGAGGAAAACTTTTTAATCCCGATATATTGAGCATGGTGGGAGTAGTCGTCCCTCGCCGGGGCGGGGTGCGGCCGAGCCGGCGGCCGGCGCTGCTGGCGGTGCCGCGCGCGCGCACGAGGCTGTGGCGGGAGGCACCGCTGACGCGAGCACTTCGCACTTTGAACCTCATTGCCACCGATTTAGACATATTTTATTGTCATATAAATGAATTTACTAAGTTAGCCTTGTATAAAATATGTTACTTTAATTAAGTTATCTTTTGCTACATTGTCGCATTGGGTTTATCCTGTTATGACTATTGTAGATGTGGAAATATAAATAAAAAAAAAAAAAAAAAAAGTATAGCTCAAACAACTTAAGTAGGCATCTGAGTCACTATCAAGTTATATTTAAATTACTTACATTCCAGTCTGCAGCGACAATATCCTTTAAATGTACTGAATGCTTTCAAATAGAGTAAACAACTCTACTTGATGTCGTGTTTTTATTAGTGACCCACACGCTCCTAGCTGCAAAGCTGAGAGGCAAAATCTGTGAACATGGTGTATAAGTCTTCGTAAGGGCAATAACTTTTGACTCTGTCTCTGTACTATTCGAAACTAAGCATAAACATTTAGCTATGGAGAGTTCTCAGCGCTATTTCGGCCTACGTGACTAGCATGAATGTATCTACCAGTAAGTCCAAGTTTAAACAGTTACTCAAACAGTTAAAAGTATATGAGGCGAAAATTTATCATAAAGGAGTTAATAGGTACATCGATACGGGTACTTGCGGGACCTACCTAAGGAATATTACAACGCATCCAAAAATAATATCTAGTGAATAATGAAATATGAATTAACGTAGAGAAAAAACTATTTTCTAATTAACAATTGAAAACGTACATTTTGCTAATGATAATGACAATCTTATTTAATTGTAAAGCGTGGAATTTAAATCAAGTCAAGGCTACCACAGAATAAGCTCTACTTAAATATAAGCATGATGTCAAAACACAACCATTTATTTTAAACGTATGCGGGGCTCCGAACCAAATTTTACATAAATAAATAAATATATATATATATCTACGTAGATATTCACAACAGGTGCAACCTTCCAGCTACGTGGGTATGGCTGTGTTTGCGAAGAAGGAAAACAAATTTATCATTCAAAGGGTAATGACCATTACGCATATATACATTTCCAGGTACAGGAAACCGGTATAACAAATTAGTGGCTGTTGCAACCTGTATTATGTTTATATTGCCTTGTAAGCATTACAATTTTATACAGGTATAAACATTCAGGTGGAAGTTTTGTTAAATTTGGCGAACATTTCATTAGGTATCGCTCTAACGAATACAACATACTTTACACGACGGTGTGTATAGGGCTATAGGCATTAATAATAACTTTATGGTAAATTGTATGTCTGTCTGACGCATTGCAATGACATGCATGACAAGCCAACCGGCAGACGTAGACAATAGTCGCGGGCGCCACCAACACGCCATTATGCACGACAGTTTAGTGGGCGGCGGTTGCACATCATCACATTATAACCATCTGCACACCTAGCACCAGGCCCCGAGTAACTTTCCATTTGGTTTTGCAACTCCGCGATGTAAATCTCAGCGAATAAGGACGACTCGCGATGCTAGAATAGCAGCATCTAAACAAATAGAGAGTTACAATCATTTAGTGCAATGACGGTGTATTTACGAGTCGCGGCTGTGCGATGCAGGCTGCGTCTCCTACGAGAGTGAAAGCAGTGAAAGTCATCCGAAGCCGCAGTGCGTCTGCGTGATGGAAGCCATTCGGCTTTCTTTATTACCCATCTCTAAACAATTGTTGACTTTTTACCCGAATTTAATTCAGTTCAACTTGAAACATGTCATATCTCGTAATATTACGAGATATTTACCTATACTATGTTTATCATTAATATAAATATTACTGGTGATTTGTTGGACTTACGATCTAACGTGTACCTAAATTTCTTAGCTTCACATGGATTTCTCCCTGGGCACAACTTAATCACACGTGATAGCAGCAAATCATGCCTGGACCATGTCATGCTAAGATCAAAATTGTCTGCCCAAATTTTAATCATAGAATCTACATTGACTGACCATAAATCAGTTCTCCTAAGCTGGCAATATAATAAAATAATAGAAAATCAACAATTAAAACGCACAAAATTATGTAGTGAATCGTTCGCGCAAGATCTTCAAAGCACAGACTTTAATGAAATTCTAAACATAATGGACCCAAATTTAGCTATAAATCGTTTTATTGAGCTCTTACAAAGCTTAATTTTAAAAAATACTATCGTCGTGACTCTCCCAAGAAGCAAATTTATTATAAAGCCCTGGATAACGCCCGGCTTATTACGGTGCATCAGAAACAGGGATAAGCTTCATTCTAAATGTAAAAAAGAGCCTTCGAATGAAATCATTAAAGTTACATATCGACGCTATAGAAACTTTTGCTGCAATATCCTTAAAAAAGTAAAAATTGAGTATGAAAAAGAACAAATAAAAAAAGCAGGTAATAACAGCAAACTTCTTTGGTCATCGATTAAAAATATTACAGGTACAGGTAAAAACAAAGCAGTAAATGAGGATCTCTTATATATTAGTTCTTCGCCACGGGCATCAGTTGATCAAATAAACCAGTTTTTTGTTAATATTGGGAAAAATCTAGCGGAAAAAATAGGTAACATGTCCAAAAACGCATCCACCAACTTCATAAATAATTATCTAACAAACCGACGGCCAAATTCCATGGGAATGATGAACACGTGCGAAAAGGAGGTTGAAGCGCTAATTATGGGATTAAAAACTACTTGTTCGGTAGGATGGGATGGAATACCTAACTCACTGTTAAAAACCCACAAAGACACTTTTATACCAGTTCTCACTCACATTTTCAATATCTGCTTGGCTGAAGGACTTTTCCCTACAGCTTTGAAAAAATCATTAGTCTTACCAATTTTCAAAAATGGAGATAAATCCCAACCAAACAATTATCGACCTATCTCAATATTGCCTTCTCTATCAAAAATTCTTGAACGAATCTTAAACTTGAGACTGACGTCTTTCCTTGAAAAATACAACATCCTTTCTGACAAACAATATGGCTTTAGACATGGGAAATCTACAAATGATGCAGTCCAAGACCTTACACAATTTGTGGCAAATCAACTTGACAGTGGCAATAAATGTGTATCAATATATCTCGACTTAGCCAAAGCTTTTGATACGGTTTCCATCCCCATCCTGCTGAAAAAACTGGAGAATATAGGTGTCAGAGGCACATCTCTCAAAATTTTCGAGGATTATTTGAGTAATCGACAGCAATGTGTCTCAATGTGTGAAGTAAAAAGTGGTGACTTGCCCCTTAGCTACGGAGTCCCGCAGGGCAGCATCCTGGGTCCCACTCTTTTCTTGATATATATAAATGACCTTTGTCAGCTCAACATACCTTCTGGCAGGATCATTGTATATGCAGATGACACCGTTCTTCTCTTTGCAGAACGATCTTGGGAACAAACTTTTGCAAATGCTCAAAAGGGCCTAAACCTAGTTACGAAATGGCTTGAGCTTAACCTTTTAACATTAAATGTGGCGAAAACTAAATATATAGTCCACTCCATCAGGAGTCCAGGTCAACCATCTCAACGCTTTTCCCTTAAAGCACACACTTGCAGTAACACCCAACAGAATCCGTGCTCATGCGACTATATAGTTGAGACAAACACCATAAAATACTTGGGTGTCATCATAGATTCCAACCTCAATTTCAGATCACATATCGAGATGCTTAGTGGCAGAGTCCGCAAGCTGATATATGTGTTTAAAAATCTAAGACATGTTGCTGATAAAGTACTATTAACAAGAGTTTATCTGGCGCTTTGTCAGTCCCTTCTAAGTTACTGTGTATCGGTTTGGGGAGGTGCCCCTAAATCGTCTATGATTTCGATTGAAATTGCTCAGCGCGCAGTATTGAAGGTCATGTTCTTTCTTCCGTTCACGTATCCCACGCAAATATTATACGAGACTACCAAACTACTGACAGTCAGACAACTTTTCATTCTATCAATCATCCTTAGGTTTCACTCAACACTCTACTATGACAAATCCCACATGGCAGATTCTCGACGAGCATACAATATAGGAAAATGGGGGCATAGATTTAACACATGCTTCATAAGAAGGTTTTATTCTTTTAATGGACCCTTTCTTTACAATAAAATAAATAAGCTTCTCAACGTATATCCCATGATAAAAAACGATTGTAAAAAAACTGTTACGAACTGGTTACTAACCAAAAACTACCTAGATACAGAGGACCTTCTATCTATATTGGTGTAATCGTATTGTACTGAACTAGAATACAATTAGCTATCAATTTATCTTACTGTTATTGTATATACTTTCTATAGAATGTATTCTGAATAATAATCAGAACTCTTCTTATTATTATTTAGCAAGACACGGCATACGGATTTACAGATACACTTGCGCGTACTCACCATAAACACACATTCGCGCCCACACACACTCACTCATACACACACACACACACACACACACACCCTCTCTTAGTCTTTAATAAAATAGAAAAATAAACTACAAACAGTGTAAACCATGCATGCGGTAACCCTATACTGTTGTTAGTCATAAATTTAAAATAAATATAGTTTTGTATAACGTCAAGATATTGTTATGGGGAAGAGCACAGCTTACCCTAAAGCACAGGTTTTACCTATTTAGGAAGCAGTCGCTAGCTATAAGGAAAATTTGTAAAGATGTTTTACGAAATAAATTATTATTATTATTATTATTATGTTTGGACGGTTATCAAGATCCATCGTTGAAAGTTTAATATGTTTCCTACTCTCATGTTATAAAGTCATACAACAATGTTAGATCAATAATGGGTCCAGTGTCACATAGTTAGAATAGCGTCATGAATATGACCTATGAAGCCTGTAAAAATATATATAAATGAGGATAGATAGACAGTATAATTATAACTCATAAATTTTATATTGAAATGAAAAAAAAATTGTAAACTTTGAGCAGGATTTGAACCCACGTCTCCACGGCTTTCCAGGCCAGACTGCTGAACTGCCAATTGTTACATCAAATCCAACTAGATAAAGCATCGTTTTTTTTCACCTGTTGCTTCATTTGCCTTCATCGGCGTCATTTTTTCATTTTCATTTATTGCAAAAACATAATATTACAAGATTTACAAGTAATAGTATGCACCCCGTAAGGGCGTCAGGGTGTCATCGTAGCACGATTCGATTCGTAGAATGATTCTATTTTTTTGCTTCAATATAAACATTTGGTTTACGTTAGCAGACGTCACTGCTTTAGTGAAAAAAAAAGTATGATGAGAATAGTGGTCATATATCTCAGACGGGAGAATATAGCAGAACTTAAATAATTTCTTACTATTTCTGTTTTATATTTTGTAATGTATTAAATTTCGAAGTATCAAGTCTTTAAGACATATACTAAACCTTCAGGCATAGGAGGTACAATGTGCAGTACGGAGCACAATGGCAACCCACGAACCTAATTAACTGTTAGCTAACTTTAGGAAGGTACAATGTCAGCTGGTAAGGTCAACCGAGAATGTTTACTTACGTTAAAATATATTTTTCTTAACAGCTTTGTAACAGGATAAAAATAAGGCAGCTAAAATAACATTTCATTTGGCAATTTAAACGTAGTTTCAATACGCTACATTCAGTTCAGACTCTACTTGAAATGCCTCCCTAGAATCCTGCGTTTAAATAAGCTTAAAAATTATAATGATGAATTAACACCAAAAAGCTTAACTCCTAGGACAGTAAATTCGATTAATCATACAAATCCTCGAATTTTGTCATATAAGGAAAATAAACGTAAAATCTCCGATATCGAACCGCTTTCAGTAATCGTGCATTAGGTACTGAAGTATGCTGAAAGAAATATTTTTTTCCAGCATGGCGGTGTTGAGTCATTATGTATAAATGCAGTATTTATATGCATTGTCATCGATACAGGTGAAAGGAAATATCGTGTTGTGAAGGATCCAAGCCGCGCTCCTACTCGGCGCGCCGTGTCGACGTCGCGTCGGTATGCGCCGACGTGCTTCCTCGGCGCGCTTCAGAAAGTTCGCGAGCCTTTACGATTATATTCGCCGTATGATATGAATGAATTATATCCCTGACACCGTTTAAGTACCTATCAAGTATCAAACAACTTCAACAACCGATACCTTTGACATACGGCTTCGTGTCGCATGGTTCGGACACAAATCTTAATTTACGATGCTATATACAAGTAGTCTTACTTGTTATGGACGGTTTTGGCCCGGAAGCTGCACTTTGTGATGGAAGCAAGCCGTTTTGCACAGTGATAATATAGACCAAAATAAACGATTTCACTCGAGGCGAAATTAGTTTCACCCCTTAGGATAAGAGATGGCGCCACTTATTAAAAAAAAGTTTAAAAAATTGTAAGTCCTGAACGGATACTCCGATTTTGACGAAAGAGGTGCCAAACGGCAGATAGTTACCCAATTTAACATAAAAAAAATTGAAAACGGGTAAAAATTTATTTTGGATACCCAAAAAAATATAATTTCTGAAAAAACTATTTAAATTTGTGATTTTTTGGAATTTTACTCGTAAAAATGTATGTACATGGTACTTTTTTTAATTTATTTATATTAATATACAACTAATTTTACATTTACGAAAAAAACCGCATATCATTAGCCCGTATAGTTTCAAAGTTATTGAAGAATACAGACATGGCGCCGCTGGGTCAAAAAATCTTACAAAAAATCTTAAACCTCAACGGATATTCCGATTTTGATAATTAAGGTGCTAATCGACAGATAATTACTTAAATTAGTTTTAAAAAATAAAATTAAAATAAAATACAAAAAAACATACATTTTGAAAAAAAAATGCGGTTTTTTGGGGGTTTTATGTAATTTCATACAAAAAAATGTATTGTAGAAGTAATTCTTTTGGCTGAGCGAATCCACTTAGCTTTGTACCCGACGAACAATACCCATTATCTGTATTGTTAGCTGTGGCCACAACTGCCACTTCAAAATGTAAGGCGTTATAAGTGCAAATCTAGACACGCGGCAGCGTGTCCAGCCAAGTTCACCGCAGGAACTGGCGAGCAGCAGCCGTGTGTTATATTACACGAACCGTTTGGAGCCACTTTTGACCCCCCAATAACTCCAAATCTATTTAACATAAAAAAATGAAATTTGGCTTATGTATTAAGATCCTTTAGAACAAGTAGAACCCCAAATTTCATTAATATAGGTTAAATAGTTATTGAGATATTAAAGTCCAAAAAACGGTATTTTTAGCACTGACTGACTGACTGACTGACTGACTGACTGACTGACTAGTAATCAAAAACCTAACCCACTTCCAGGTGACCTAGAAAGGTGAAATTTGGCATCCAGCTTAGTGATTGTGTGTGTATACATATAAAAATCTAAAACAGTGTTTTTTTTATGTTTTTTTATTATTATTATTATTGATGGTTGTTGCCTCAGAACTCTGTCATTTATAAACCGATTTGGAAAATTCTTTTTTTGTTTGAAAGATATACTAGAGTAGCATATACACTCACACGCACACACTTACACATACATGCACAAAAAATCCAATACGTACTAACCGTTTTGGTAAATTCTTTGTTTGTTCAAAACTTTCAAAAGATGTACTAGATTAGCACACAGAGCTAATTAACAAATAATAATTAAGTAATTTACACATCATAATAATTTCTGTACAAAAAGTAATGATATCCCATCAAAAACATAAATGTAAAATGAGAGCCAAGTTCAATATCGCGTGCACTTCGCCGACAAAAGAATTGAGATCTGCAAGAGCGCCAAGTTCTTTGCCCTAAAATTTTTAGATACAGGGACATGCTACATACTCAATGCATTTATTTTACTTGGGGTGTAATTCAATATCAAGACGTGACTTGGCTAGTTTTAAAATATAAATTTATATTATAAATCAAAATCAATCAAATCATTAACCTATTTTCGTAAAGGTAAGTACGCAAGTTAGTTTACGTCTTGTTACTTATACTGTTAGCTTGATAATGAACTATGACTATGACTATGTTACTTTTATAAAATTTAGTTATTTTGTGAAAACTAGCCAAGTCAAATCTTGATATTGAATTACTCCCCAAGTAAAATAAATGCATTGAGTATGTAGCATGTCCCTGTATCTAAAAATTTTAGGGCAAAGAACTTGGCGCTCTTGCAGATCTCAATTCTTTTGTCGGCGAAGTGCACGCGATATTGAACTTGGCTCTCATTTTACATTTATGTTTTTGATGGGATTACTTTTACACTAAATTAGTCTTTAAGGCAAACGAAATAAGGTTTACTCTTAAACAAAGAGAACAGAGATGTTGGTCACTTCATTGTCTTATAAGCATCGAAACGAGCTTCACTGCTCTTTCACTTACGAAGTGACCAACATCTGTGTTCTCTTTGTTTAAGAGTAAACCTTATTTCGTTTTACTTAAAGACTAATTTAGTGTAAAAGTAATTTGCACTTATAACGCCTTACATTTTGAAGTGGCAGTTGTGGCCGCAGCTAACAATACAGATAATGGTATTTGTTCATCGGGTACAAAGCTAATGGGATTCGCTTACCAAATGTGATTAGAACGTATACGTAAAAAAATATATGTGTAAGGTCCTCGGATCAAACGGTCTCTTATATCTATCCATAAATAATATCAGTGAACAAATAACAATCTTATTCAGCAGAAAACGTTGCATGTCCTCGTTATTTGCATCCGGGTACAAGTTTATTGAAACTTCAAGTTCCAATTACCTATGTATTTATGCAAAGAAGCAAAAAGCTTAAGTATATTCAAATCTAAACAGTGAGTATACGGCAATGCATCTAGTAGTGTCAGTCATAGTGGCTTCGAACCGCACAGGAAGTAATCAAGACACAGAATAGAAAGATACCTACGTAACGTTATTCAAGGGCATTTTACAACTTCCATCCACTGTTTAAATGGTGTTTACCTATAATTACCTGCCGGGTGATAGCCTCGAGACAACTTGCCCTACGTGTCGTGTTTTCCTCGTACTTTTTTTGGGCCACACCTGTTCCAAATTTAAAAAGTAAGTTTATCGTGTTATATAAGTTTGTACTGAAATAAATAATATTGTTTTATTAATGCTAGAACTTCCTTTGCATTTGTAATTATATGTTAGCTAACTATAGTAACTGTTATCTTAAAAAGCTATCAATACACACAAAAATCGTTATATAGCTGAAAAACTCTGCATCTATGTAGGTACCTCTATCAATTTAAGTCGTGATTTTTCAGTTATAAATACAATAACCGCCGTGAGTTACAATGACAAACACAATTTGAAATGTCACTCGATGCATTCTACTCTTGAGATGACTTATACATGCAACCAATACGTTATTACACAATATCTAGCTTGGTTGCGAATATTTCCTCACTTCACCTGTGTCTGGAAACCGAAAATCACTCGTATCAAACACCTTTAAAAAAACTTCTTAAAATTTTAAAATCTCTATTAAAAAATGGTAAAGTTATGCCGTCGTCTGTAAGTCTAGTACCTACAACTATGGTAAGCAGACAATGACATAAATACGCTGCATATTATTACTGCCTTGACGTCAACCAATATGTGCCCTGCACTACACACACAATGCACCAATCCAACCCCATGGATCCTTCTTCATCTTTCGCCACATGTCAATATCTTGTGCTTAGCACTGCCTGTTAACGATATTGTGCAGTCATTTGTTTTGTGCAACCAAATTTTTGATTAAGAAAATATAATGACGAAATCTAACAAGTGTGTTAGCCCGTGTAAATATACCCGCGTGTTAAGCCACTTCAAAGTACACTATATAAGTAATAATTTTGGTTATAAATTATCAATCCAACCTGGACAGCTATACGCTATTCCGGTTATACCTTCCATGACCTACCTCATTTTCGAGTTGATGTCTGTCTCTCATCTTCCTTTCATTATTTCTAATTTATCGACTCTGAGATTTTTATCAATTTCACCATCTGTTCATAGCGTTTCAGCGACCTGAAATGAAACCATAGCAAACAATCAATTTAAAAAAACCCCTGACCCAACTAAAAATAGCTAACACCATCTCGACAGAATTTCGGTAAAAAAAAACCGCATTTAAATCGGTCCATCCATATGGGAGCTACGATGACACAGACAGACACACGGATACACATGTAAACTGATAACATCCCACTGTTTTGTCGGCGGTTAAAAATAGTTCATGATAGTTTTCTCTGATGAATACCATTTTGATTATAGAATAGAGATATATTATAATAATACGGACACACAACCATTAACTTTGCATTGGGCATACATATGTAAATAAAAAACCATATGTATTTAAAAATATTGAATATTACTAGCAAATAGCATCTACCTACATGTAGCGTAAAAAACACATACTTCTCTATATCAAAATTTAAATATGGTATAAATCCATCACGGTCCGCAAAAGAGACCTTTAACTTGTTATTCGATTAATCACGATTTATGTATTTCGATATTGAGACAAAATGAAGCCGGAGAGGTCACGCAGTAGCGGTCGGTAGGTCGCCGGGTGGCTGGGCCGCGAGGCGCGAGCGGCGCGACCCCGGTGCGGGCGCACCGCCGCCGCCGCGCCGGCGCGGCGCTCGCGGCCGCGGCCCGCCCCGCGCCGCCGCAGCGCCTCGCACGGAGCCTCATTCTTGGAACATGGTTACATAACCCAACACACCCGGATGTGCCGCAAGGCCACCCATCCTTTGACAAGCATTTGCAGACCTCTTATAAATTTACAAATACAAAGTAATCGCGAAATTAACTGAATACTAAAAAATCTATTTTCCGTTTGCGTTCACACCGTTACCTGTGTACATACCATACGAGTGTTGGTCCGTTATTGAATTTGCTAAATCCACAGTCTTTAGATGTTTTTATTAAATAAAGTAAGGAAATCACTTAAAGATGAAACTAGCAAAAAATAACACAATAACTAGATAGATACTTACTAGGTATAATAAAAACCTTCCTTTTGGGGTCGTTTATTCATCTTTAAAGAAAATGGCTGCTGACCTCTAAAACTAATTAAATATAACAGTTATATAGTTATGTTTACAAATGAATACATTGACATTTTCACTATACACGTGTAGGAAATCATACATTATTATTACTTCATTATTAATGTGCAATTCCGCACATAATATTAATGTAACATCTTGAGTATAACATGATAATGCAATAAAGAATTATTTCATTTGAATGTAGAGATTACACGGTCCACCTAATAGAGGCACGTTTATGTCGAAGTGTTATTTAATCTAGTAGAAAACCTTAAGATTGGATAAATATACCATATACCTACGTAGTTTACTAATCCAGTATATTCCACATCATACATAAGTTATGTATACAGCGTGTATATTTGATGTCACTCGTACAATGGCATCAAATTCAAAACTCGTTGATGTCTTTTTATCTTCTAACCATATAACCATAATGAAAAACATTTATAAATATTGACAAGAACACGATTAATTAAACATACATTATTCCTACACAGGATGGTGAATGCAAAACGGTGGTTTGTGATAGTCGCGTGATTAATCACACGATGACAAATGACAAAGCACTTATAATTGTCTGACAAATGTGCAAGTGCAGTTTTACGTCTATTTCGAAGGACGTCTTTGACTGGGTTAGTCATCTTATAAGTGGGTCTATTTCACAGGACGTCATTTTCTGGGTTAGTCATCTTCTAAGTAGGTCTATTTAGCAGCGCGTAATTATCTGAGTTAGTCATCGTCTTAGTAAATCTATATAAATTATATCGAAAAGGACAGGCTTATAAAGATTACCTCTATAAATTTCTTAACTGCTTAAATATCTTTAATACGAAATAAAGTTGAAGTTGTTAAACGAAGATGACCTACTAAGAAATTGATTAGCTGAGAACATGACATCCTTCGAAATTGACAGGAAGTGAAGATGACCTGCTAAGAAGGTGACCAGTGGAGAAAATGACGTCCCTCAAAATTGACACGAAACGAAGATGACCTACTGAGAACATGACGTTCCTTGAAATTGACACGAAACGAAGATGACCTGCTGAGAACATGACGTTCCTTGAAATTGTCACGGAACGAAGTTGACCTACTAAGAAACAGACTAGCCGAGACCATGACGTCCTTCGAAATTGTCAGGAAGCGAAGATGATCTGCCGAGAAGGTGACGAACCGAGAACATGACCTTGCTCGAAATTTACTCAAAACGAGGATGACCTGCCTCGCATAAAGGCAGTTTATCACTTGCACTACACAATCATCATAACCTGCATTAGTATAGGTATCACTTTAGGATATCGGGAAATATTAGACATATTTGGTCTACCGAAACGCGACACCATTATTGTGTTATGTTATATAATTATATAGAACACACACACACACACACACATATCTTCACAGATTTGTTCATATCATGTCTATATATACATATATTATACTTGTGTTAATTCCTACATGCTTCTTTAATTACGACTCAATATATCAAATGGAAAAAACCAGAACACTCCCTTGCTTTACGTGTGAAAGATCTATTTCTAAAGATCAGGAACATATATGTGCCTATTACAATTATAGTCTTTTTCTTATTGAAATTAATATTTGCATGCACATCTTGTCTTTGTATAATTACCTAAGGCGGTTATAATAACTAGGTACGTAAGTTAAAGTCAGTAAAGATATTTCTATATGTAATCCGTTTATTTATCTGGCTTTGCCTCTAAGTTCAGATCGTACCTGATGATTTCCTTTTGATTTTAATATAGACATTAAGGTTAAAATTAAAGAATAACTTGCCCTTCAGTGTCGTTAACGGTATAAGGCAATTCGATGAGTGTATAATGAATTATTAATTTGTTGCTATATAAACATTTGTTAATACTACGAGTACCTACGTATACTTGAGACGCATGCGAATCCGACCGGTTAACTTCGCACAAATGATTAGAGTATGTTGTGTATTACATTCTTAGGCACTTTCAAAAATATGGTGACCTAAGATTGTTATCATTTGTGAAATCGTTTTCCTTGATGTAATTTGAAGAAAGTGTGATCGTTAATAAAACTAATAATCATTAGGGTTTAGATGCTTAGTTCAGTAGCGTCATCGAGTGGTTATTAAAGCTTGCATGCCGGTGCACGGGTGTATACGGTCGGGAGCCGCAGTGCGTCTAGGACGGGCCCGCGCCTACAGCTTGTCGTGTAAAGGCTCAGGCCTAAGGTTATATAAATAGGTGAAGAGGGGCAGCGGAGAGCTCTTGCACTTTCCTGAGCGAGCCGCGCGACTCGGCCGCCAGTCCTCGACGAGCGTCATGGCTCGACACGCGTTCTTATACCTCGGGCTATTGTTGCTTGCCAGCTTCGGTGAGTACCTTCACATATTTATATGTTGAAAATTATTCGCATGTAACGAGAAGTGATTACAAATTGTATAGCCCTTTTGTAATAAATACGATAAGGTTATTGTCTCAGAAATTATATACATAATAAATAAATCAATATTTTGAAACATGATCAATCATGCAAACTTTAATTACTCGTATATGATTATAATATTAAATGGTTCCGTTATTATATAAATCTTACGATACTACTTTAAATGGTTTATGTTTATGACTTTATAAACAATTACTGTAACTTTATAAAATATTATTTAAATTAAGACTTTTTAATAAAAGTAGTTAGTAACATAGTCTGAAATGAATGAATAGAAATTATTAATAGTAGTAGCAGTGTGAAATAATTTCCAACAGTGTTAAAGTTCGGCAATAGCTATAATGCAGGTTCGCCGGCTACGTGGCCGGGTGCTGGCGCTGACCTCGATTTCTTTTCGTTTCAACTTTCAACAGCCACATCAAGTTACTTATGGAATTGAATTGCAATTCGTAGGCTTACTCAAATATTTCGCGGTTGTTAGCAAATTACTCGCGAAGTACCAAGTTTCCTTTAGCGTCATACAGAACCACTTTCAATATCTTGCTTACGTTACACGTCGCTGACTGCATTGCCGAAGGAACCGTACCTTCGAAACAAGTTTAAATTTAACTAGTCGTAACGACAACACAACGCTGCAGCGAAACGGTACCTACATTCCTTCACTCGCGGTGTTGTAATCGCGCTTACGCTGAGCTGCGTTACCTAATAAGCATGTTAAAGGCTGTAACAGCCATAGCTTACGATTCTTTACCGTATTTTTTACTATACAGCTTTATTTGCTCAAACATGGTTTATACAACATGTAAATCCTGATAAATAATCTCAAGATATTAAGGCAACTCTATGTAACACGTATTCAGTATGTCGGCTCTTGACAATAACTAAAACGTTGATTTAAATACTTGGGCTAAATAGTTTAGTAACCTTTCAGTTATTCGTAACGAAATAATCGTTGCAAAATTGATTGCGTTTTCGGTTGGCATTCCGAGGTACGCGTGTATTTCTTAACATGTCTTTCTGGTAGCAGTTAGCGGTGAGAACCGAGTAAAGCGACAGGGCGAAGACAACCCTTCTGATGATTTGACCGCCGAGCAACTGTGCGACGGCCGCCCTGCCGACGAGTACTTCCGACTCACCGTCGACGGTGACTGCCGCGACGTCGTCAGGTAAGTCCACCGACTAATGAATGTTTGTCCGCAGGTCAAACGATCGCCGATCAACTTAACATATTTATTACAGCTCAATAAAGACTTAGAACAAAGGAACCAGTGTGTTGAAATCGATGCCGACTTGTAACAACTCTAATTGTAATCTCAGCTTACATATTTATATACGTAATTTATAAAAGTTAAAGTCAAATCGCCATTTGGACATGCTTGTTTTTCAATTCTATACATAGAAGAGAAAACTGGACTGGAACAGAACAAGTTTTTATGACTGGTATGGTACCTATCAAGAAAACCGGCATTAAATCATTACTACCTACGGTGACTTGGCCCTAGATAATTACCTCATTGATTAAACTGCAAGTAGGTATGTACATATTTGTTACGCAATTTCAGGGATAAACCGCACCACCGAGCGCGTGTATTTTCAATCAAAAGCCTTAATGAAATAATATGAACTTTATTCTGCAAGTAGGCCACAAGGGCACTTTTACATGTCTGATGTAGATATTCGGATTACAATATTTATTGTACCTTGACGACTTGATTTAGGTATTTACGGGCACTTTTTAGTATGCAAGGCCTTGATATAACTAGCAGGCTTGTGAACGGGACGGCCACCTTCGTGTCATGAATATTAGTCATGTAGATACCTGATTAAGCACAAAGAAATAACTTTAAAACTTGCTCACTCCACTATGAATAGCATTGGGGAATAATTTACGTTGAATCATAGTTACTTATATGTCTGAAAGTGCTCATATGCACAGAATGTTTATTTCATTCGGTTGTCGACCACTTGAACTCTAACTTAAATTGCGTAGATGTTGACTGAAGTACATCTTATTATGTAGTTAGGTATTTCAAAATAGTCACCTTGATTAATAAATAATAATGCGTACGATATAACAGAGCCCCTGCCTTAAGTATGCATTACTATATTTTTTATCTGGAAACCTATGTATTTGGGGTCTCACAATAGCTCAACTCTAGTGTCTCGATTTGTATTTATCGGGTTTGGGTCGGCTGCTCGGTGTGCGGCCCGCCGGACTGCGGGCAACGAGATCGGTGCGCTAGAGTTGGCGTGTTAAGACAACGTATGTGGATACTGAAGGCATCGCTGTGTACAGGTGCGACAAGGGCGGCGAGAACGGCGTCACCAGGCTCGCCTCTGTGCGCTGCCCCGGGGGACTTGGTTTCGATATCGACCGACAAACCTGTGACTGGAAAACACATGTTAAGAATTGTGACAAATTAGAAAGTAAGTTCTGACGAATGAAGGAAGTGGTTTTGCGGAGGGCTTGGCTTCCGTTACGATCTCGATATAATTCCGGATTATACGCGTCGCAGGCGGACATGGTTGCCTTCCGTAATTCCACTTCCTGCACACTTATGTTGAATTTAATCGCGAATTTCTTGTCAACGCAGGTGCACTAGGTCAGGTCTTAAACAGATCACTTGCCCATCTGGACTGGCATTTGATCTCGATAAACAAACGTGCGACTGGAAGGGTAAAGTGACCAACTGTGACAAACTCGAGAGTAAGTGCCGAAACAGTTGCTATTCGCGCATAGCGAGCAATCGGGCTTGGGTAGAGGGCCGCGCTGCACTGTAGATTAGGTGTACTGCATGAGGCCCTGGAGGGACGGGCCCTGACGGACCGACCCACTATTCACGCATCGACATCCCTCATAGTGTTCCAGTATATCGTTACATATATTACAGAACCAAGAAAGTTGTTCAAACAGTCACTTAATTGCAACGTTTATCACAATATGAGAGGATGTCTTTGCATAAACTTATGAAATAATAATGTAAAAAGACACTAGTGAAGTGTATATTAGTAACGATAAATTAAAATAACTAACTTGAAACACTTTGCCAGTTGATTTCACAACCTTCCCTCGCACACGGCAGGCGTTGTGTCTCCTCCTCAACTACACAGTACTCTCCGTACTCCCACATCTTCCACGTTTTCTTTCTCATACTAACCCTATGCTTAAGCTTCATTACCTCTCTTGGTTACACCAAAACGAATGTCACATTTCCTAGTTTTCTACATTGCACAATTCTTTAATACCTATGGATGGGTCTTTACTAAACAACTAATTAATAATAAGGTTATTGGCACTGATATGTATTAGACACGCTTTTCAATATTTACAGCTACCTATGAAACCCTTTTATGTTAATAATAAAACCGTCGTTTTGTCGTCAAACCTTTTATGAATAAATATAGAATCAAGTTTTGCTACATATTTTTTTCTTTCCTAAATACAAAATTTATTCATAGAAGGGCATCTAATGTCTATGTATAAATTTTACATATATCTGAACCATTCATATGAATATGTATAATCCTACCTATCAAGGTTCCTTCAACACCATTACATATCATAATCTGTCCCTCTTAATAAAAATCATATTTAACAAAATATCACTAAGATCCTTTGTGACTGAAACCCTTAAACATCAATGTCTCATACTAGTACTTATTCTTGTCGCGGTCATTATGTTCCTCCCTACCTCTACCTAGTGGTCTTTTTCATGCTTTGCTAAGTCTCTCCCTCTATCTTACTTGATCCCGTGTCATCCTTACAACAACACAATTGCAACAATTTCGTTAGTTACAAAGATAATATTTACAATAAAGAATCTGATTATACACTTGCACATGTAATATATTGACCCGAATATATCCCTAAAACCTATAAAGATGTTATTCAAAACTAACGATTATTTTGAAAATTTCAGAACCAAGGAAAATTTTACCCATCTTAAAAACAGATGAGCCTATTTGTCCCGAAGGAAAGTTGGCATGTGGAAGTGGAGACTGTATAGAAAAGGAATTGTTCTGCAATGGAAAACCCGACTGCAAAGACGAGTCTGACGAGAATGCCTGCAGTAAGTAATTCACTTTATCTAGTACAAGTACTAAATGGTTAACTTATGTAGGCTTTAGCTACCTGTTTCAAGTATAATTACCTCGTAACATTCCATTTTATAAGGTACTAGACTAGGCTATCTAGATAGATTATAAGGTATTAGATACAGATATAGATAAACAGCGACAAAATTACTGATTTTGGGTTTTGTATTGCAGCTGTCGATTTAGATCCCAACAGAGCTCCCGACTGTGACCCTAACCAGTGCACACTGCCGGATTGTTTCTGCTCAGCTGACGGCACGCGAATTCCAGGTGGAATCGAACCCAACCAAGTTCCTCAGATGATCACAATTACCTTCAACGGAGCCGTGAATGTTGACAATCTTGACTTGTACGAGCAGATTTTCAACGGAAATCGCCACAATCCCAATGGCTGCCAAATCCGTGGAACATTCTTCGTCTCCCATAAATACACAAACTACGCTGGCGTCCAAGAGTTGCACCGTAAGGGTCACGAAATCTCCGTGTTCTCGATTACCCACAAGGACGATCCTCAGTACTGGACCAGCGGCAGCTACGACGACTGGCTAGCCGAGATGGCTGGCGCACGACTCATTGTAGAGCGTTTCGCCAACATCACTGACGCTTCCATCATCGGGGTTCGCGCGCCTTACCTCCGTGTCGGTGGCAACAAGCAATTTGAAATGATGGCTGATCAATACTTCGTATACGATGCCTCAATTACTGCCCCTCTTGGCCGCGTTCCTATCTGGCCCTACACACTCTATTTCCGCATGCCTCACAAGTGCAACGGTAACGCGCACAACTGCCCATCCAGGAGTCATCCAGTTTGGGAAATGGTCATGAATGAATTAGACCGCAGAGACGACCCGACCTTCGACGAATCTCTACCTGGTTGTCACGTAGTTGATTCGTGCTCTAACATCCAGACCGGTGACCAATTCGCGCGTCTCCTGAGACACAATTTCAACCGCCACTACAGTACCAACCGTGCCCCTCTTGGTCTGCACTTCCACGCGTCATGGCTTAAATCCAAGAAGGAATTCAGAGATGAATTGATCAAGTTTATTGAAGAGATGTTGGAGAAGAATGACGTCTACTTCACTTCCCTAATTCAGGTTATCCAATGGATGCAAAATCCTACCGAGTTGTCTTCTCTCAGAGATTTCCAGGAATGGAAACAAGACAAATGTGACGTGAAAGGACAGCCTTTCTGCTCCTTGCCCAACGCTTGCCCCTTGACCACCAGAGAGTTACCTGGAGAGACACTGCGCCTGTTCACTTGCATGGAGTGCCCGAACAACTACCCGTGGATATTGGATCCCACGGGAGAAGGTTTCAATGTTAAGAAGTGATCTCTTTAAATTAAATTAAAAAGACTGTACACATAATGTAAATAATACTCAATACCTAATGTTAATAATAATTACATGTTATTACTAATGTGTGAAAGGCCGACAACATCATGATAATTTCCTATTACTTGTTACAAATGTAATGCCAATCAACCCACAAATAAAATAAAATACGTTGCATAGTTGCACTTACCTGCTACATCTGATCTTGGAAAGTTATTCTCAGTGGGTAGTATTTTAAGTTGATGTTAGACCATTGCCTTACACTTTTCTCTGCAAGGACAGATAGGCGTTAATAAGTAATTATTACAAATAAAAAATGAAAAACATAAATTGGATACCGTACCTGAAATTTTATTTATTCCTAATCCCATCAAATATATAAAATACAAAGCAGAAAGCAGAGAAACACAATGATTTTTAACACAACTTGAGTTATACGAGTATGAACCTGAAGACCTGCAAAGTATCATCAGGATAAAAGTAAGTAAGAGAACTAAAACGGGGTGTTACCTACAACATGTTTGACGTAGATATACGCATGGCACCGCCTCAACTCGAGATGTCCAATATTCTTTGTATGAAACGCTAAACTACAGCGCACACTTAAGTATCAACATCTTGTGTTTATTTACATAGTATTAATCAGTATTAATTCTAATTAACGCGAAATATACTTTACGCTGACACTAAATCTTGTTGTGAAAAAAAATTCGACACCTAAATTGTCTAAGCTTATATTAGGTACTCAAATATGTAGAATAGAATAAAATAGAATAGAACTTTATTGCTTTCATGAAGCAACTGCGTCTGCGAAGCATTTGTACTTCCTCATACAAACTTCCACCGCCCTTTACTAATGTATATTTTTAATACAAATACTTTAAAAATATTAAATTTTATTCTTTTTAGAATGTGACGTTAGACGTGAGTATAATTCCCAGAAAATAAATTATCTCTCGGCTCTCCTTAAATGTACAGACCAATTCAGCAAAACAACAGACCTAAACAATCTACCGCCATTTTGTGAAACGATGGAATACCCAGACTAGAAAACTTCAGCATTTGGGGTTTTATGACCACCATGGTGACTGTGGCGGTAGCTTTTGCCGTGCATCCAGTATCCAATAGAGTATGTACGTATGTAATAGGGTGGGTCCAATTTTTGGAAGACAATTAAATTGCTTGCTATAAGCTTAAAAAAATCCACGCCTTGGTTTTTTTAAAACCATAGCAAGGACTATTAGAAAAAAATAATAAACGAAATGTCTTCCAAAAACTGTACTACCCACTACCCTATTCAACATCATTCTTAATATCGATAACTTTTTGAAAGTCTAGTCTGTTATACCGCGGCTAGAGTCAGACCACGCCAACTCTTCCCAACAAACTGACTCACCCTGTATGGTTAATTTGCTTGGCAGAGTTAGCGTGGTCTGACTCTAAATTCAAAATAATTTGTTAGTGATGCTGTTTTTTGTACTAGTTGCTAACTGAATGAACTACTGACCCTACTTTATATGGTTGCATAATAAACAGTAGTCATAATAACCACAACATAAATATTTAGGGTCCGCGTGACATTTAGGGTATGGGAATGAATTCACACCGTACTGGTGTGAAGTCATTTCACATCAACGTTCCCACCCACAGATCTATTGTCTAAATAGATTACCTGGTCCTTCTGTTGTATGGAAACCGAGCATATCGATTTGGAACTGTCACTGCCACATGACAACAACTTTGTATTTATGGGATAGCTTGTACGATTTAAACAGAGATTTTTCTACTTCCCTCTCTATTGATAATTAAATAAATAAATAAATATCAGACAACCTCACACAAATCGATCTAGTCCCAAATTAAGCTCAAGAAGGCTCGTGTTATGGGTAATAGACGACGATATTCATACTTATATAGATAAATATATACTTAAATACAGTAAAAAAAAAACAAATACATAGAACAACCATGACCCAAGCACAAATATTCGAGTTCATCACACAAATATTTGACCTCGCCCGGATTCGAACCCGGGGCCGCCGAACAAACTGAGCCAACCGCGTCGTCAAAATTAATACTCTCGCGTCAAGATCAGTACTCTCTCTGCCCATTTCCGTCTCACACATCTTCTCTTTCTATCCCGCTTCTGAAGTTAATATTAAAAACTATATAAAAAAAAATATTAAAAACTACTTATATACCTACAATACAAAAAAAGAACCGACTTAAAAAAAACTAAATTAAGCCAAAATAAGCCGTTCATGTACTGATTACATGAATCACCTTTTGAAGTCGGTGCCAAACCGCTCAATTATTACTATGACGCGCATAAAGCCTTTAATGATTACTATTTGGTATTTACGAGTATTTTTGTTCGATGAAAAATGTTTACGTGAAGTTTGGCACTGACTTCAAACGGTGATTCAAAGGTAATCTGTACATGAACAGGTTAGTTTTGGCTTTTCAGTTTTTTTTTCGGTTCTTTGTTTGTTAAAAATTTTGTTTTAGCTTTTTAGCATTGAGGTATTATTACGTCAATGCTTTTTAGTGATTTAAATAAAATACATACCTATAGCGTGGATGATCGGGGAGGTCTTGCTTGAATGCATCTCTTTCGAGTTTTTCCCTAACTCCCTTCCGATAAGGAGTTATACCTTCCATCATCAGCTCAGCATAGGATGATGATGACTATCAGACGCAAATTAAAAAGTTGTTCAAGATTAGGTTGCGCACAGACATACCTACATACATACGGGTCAAATTGAGAACCTCTTTTTTTTGAATTTGGTTAAAATACCAAAACCTTCTCTTAAGTATAACAAATACTTTTACCTAAGTATACAAAAAACCGCATCAAAATCGGTTCAGCCAAACACGAGATGATCGCGGACAAACATACATACACACCTTTTTTTTAACTCGGTTAAAAATGTGCTGATATCGGTCGTTACATGATATCATTGAGGTATTAATACGTCAATGCATGATATGATAGTATTCGGTCCTGGTCTGTATGCTTCCATTAATTAAATTATGATGTGAATGTTTTCTGTGTGAATCTGACAAAATGTCGAACTTCTGACAGCTGTCGAGTACTTCGCCGATGAACTTCGGGAGTAGTGTAGCGCCGCTCATGGTATAAAAAAACAAGGTATGGCATTCCGGAATGACAGGCTAGACTTGTGATGTCATCACGCTATGATTGGTTGGTTGGTTCAAGTAACTAGTTATTAATCTGTGGTTGGTTCTGTCAATCCGTTTCTGTGCTGCCAGTGGTGTATCATAATACTCCCCGATTCTTCTGTTACCTGTGTGAATCTCATAAAATCGTGAGTGTTTTTAATCAATTATTACGACAGAATAAAACTGAGTCAAAAACATGTCAATCGTAATGCATGATTTTTTATTTTTTGTACGACTAGCGGTAAACATTATTTACCTTATAATTATTTTGTTACCATAAAGCGGCAACTAATCAGTGACGTAGACAGTCTCACTAGCCGGAGTGCCATACCTTATTTTCTTAAACCCGCTCCAGACCTTCCGATCCGATCCGATTTATCGGAAGAAATCGGATAATGTGTATTTAGGTCATTGACAACCTTTCATATTTTTAAGACTATCATTTTATTACTTTTCTGAATTCAGCTTAAAAAGATGAAGTAATCTCTGTTTTTATTTATTTTCTGAGATGATTATTTATTTTATTATTAATTTATAAAAACATACTCATTTTAAAATGTGGCAACACCAAAACCAGAACTTAATGGAACGGTTACTTTAGTCGGTTTTCTTATTAAAAAAAAAACTGAATAAAACTCGGTATGCATCTGTCATCTGTCAACGTCAAATAAAAAAAAATTCTATGTTTTCGCTCTTTGGTTTAGACAACAACCCTATTCAGCCCGTATTGTCTTAGATTGCAGTTATTTGATGTATTTTCTTATATTTCCTTAAATACAGAAGAATAAATTCCAAGATTTTTTTTTAAGGTACACGACATAATGCCCTGTCGATCTCTATATTAATTTCCACCTGTTATAAATATGAAATGTTGTCAATTACGCTACACATAAAACCCGTTCCAGACCTTCCGATCCTACCCGATCCGATCCTACTTATCGGATAATGTGTAGCGTAATTGTTAGGAAATCGGATAATGTGTAGTGCAATAGTTAGGACCTAAAACACTACACATTATCCGATTTCTTCCGATAAATCGGATCGGATCGGAAGGTCTGGAACGGGTTTTATCCGATAAGTAGGATCGGATCGGGTAGGATCGGAAGGTCTGGAACGGGTTTTACCCGAGCTCCACACTACTCACGAAGTTGGCCGAGATTGGGTAAGGTGAAGTTGGCCGAAGTATGATGGGATTTTAAGGCGAAGTGCCCCACTATCATATTCGGCAAATCAAGTAACTAGTTATTAATCTGTGGGCAAATCTCAGCCAACTTCGTGAGTAGTGTTGTGTACCATGCTTCGGCTAACTTTACTTCGCCTCGGTCATCTTCGCGAGTAGTGTGGGCCGCAATAAAAAGCCTAGCTGTCATTAGATTTTGTCTCTGACCTTGTGAGTGCGGCCAACTCCTACCTAATCTCCGGCCGGGTTTTTACAAAAACTATCTTTAAGTATTTCGGTCGAGAAAACAGTTTGTTTTTATATTAAAGTATTAGATATAGCTTCAGGATATAGCTAATCAGTGAAATGACTGTAACAACAAGATATTTTTATTAGCATTCCTGTAAATAACCATAAACTTTAGTTACAATGTCTACACCGCTAATTGACAGATTTAAACAACTTGATGCCTACGCAAAAACTTTAGAAGACTTTCGAGTAAAAACTGCAACAGGAGCCGCAAGTAATTTCACAAAATGTCTGCATAAATATTTCATTATTTACCTAAAAAAATCTGAATATAGTTTTTGTTTCTAGTAACTGTTACTGGAGCCCTTGTAATGATTTTGCTGTTCCTATCCGAATTGCACACGTATATGTCACCTAATGTATCAGAAGAATTATTTGTAGACACCTCTAGAGGGCATAAATTGAGAATTAACATAGATATTATTGTTCCTTCCATTTCATGCAGCTGTAAGTATCTTTTGAATCTGTTTATTAATTTGTTTGTGTATTTTTATACATTGCCCATATTCTAAAATATTATCATAATATTGCAAAGGTAGACTTAATTATGCCTGACAAAACAGTTTGTACAGATTTTTAGTGGAAAACCATATTAATATCATTACTATTTACATTTCAGACTTAGTGCTGGATGCAATGGATTCCTCTGGAGAGCAACACCTCCAAATGGACCATAATATACACAAGCGAAGACTAGATTTAAATGGAATACCTATAGAAGAACCACAGAAAGAAGAATTCATATCATCCACAAGTGCTGTAAGTGTTTCCTTTTATTTATTTTTATTCTATTGGGCTTAACCATTTATTTAGATTTCGATTTCTTTATTTCATAATATAAAATGTCCATATAAATGACACTCAATTTACAAGCATTTACATATATGTAATGATACATGCATGATTGTCAGTTAAAATAATAATAATCTACAGCAATAATAAGAACAACAGAATTAATTACAAAACAAATAATCACATGTCAGAAATCAAATAAATCAAGAATACAATGTCCTAAACAACAAATACCTTTTTATCCCTTGATAGAGATTGTCATGTCATCATTAATTTTCAGGCAAATGCTTGTAGTAGATTGGGCCAATGACATAGATTCTTGCCTAAAAGTGCCATGGGACGAAGGACAGACCTATATATACCCTTATTATATAATAAACAGAAATCATCATTACAAAAGGGCCCATATAGTTGTTTGTGCCAATAGTTATGCAATCCAATTTGTGACATATTTTTGACAATTGTTTGTGACAATAGAAATCCTTTTTTTATTTTTATTTTATTGTTATCATTTAGGTAAAGAAAAATGTTTCTGATTTGGCTGTGATCACTTGTGGAAGCTGTTATGGAGCTGCATTTAAAGAAGATCAGTAAGTAGCGCATTACCCTCAGATTTCCAGAGGTGGATGTAGCTGTGAAAAACTCACCTAGAGGACTCCGCTGTAGCTAGCAGGACTCTGTAGTAAATTTTTTGTCTGGTTGTGAGTGTTCAGCTTTATTGTCTGTTATTTGAGAGATGTTTTTTAAAGGACCAGCAGTATTATTATCCTTCAGGCTAATAAGTTTGCATTTTCCTGTTTCTACCATTATCTTCATTTCCTGTATTAGTGGGGAGTTTTTGATAACCAGTGTTTGCGGGTCTAGGGGCCCAGTTCCAGAATTTGCACCATACTTATGTAAGTTCTCTTAGGGGAGGGGCCACAAGTGCCAAGTGCCTAGGGGACCTGGCTCTCTAAGTCCAGGCCTGAGTATTTGAATATCGCTTAGCTAATATCTATTAATGAAAAATAAATTGCTGACCATCTGTGTGACCAAAAGATAAGAAATCTCCTTGTTTCTGTAGCAACTCCAGTGGTTAAAAATCATTTATCAAAAACAATTGCTACACACATTATGTATATCTCGAGATATAGGTTGTAATAAATGATATCCACTATACCAATTATGCTGCAATATTAATCAAAATACCAATGCTACTTATGCTAGATGTAGCAAACTTTAGAAAACTTAATTATTTTTGCATATATGGGCTAGTTTATTTAAAAAAAAAAACATACTAATATGTACCCTGTTGTGTTAGGTCATATTTACTCACATAGCCAGAGGCTCTTATAAACCTACAGGAAAAATCTAATCAAAGTAAATGCTTACAATAATGTTTCTTTGGTAGGTGTTGCAACACCTGTGATGATGTTAAAGAGGCATATAAATTGAAAAGATGGGCTCTACCTGATTTATCTACTATCGAACAATGTAAGGATGATGAATCTGTTGAAAAAGCCAATATGGCACTCAAAGAAGGCTGTCAAATATATGGTTACATGGAAGTAAACAGGGTATGTATACACTAATTATCTTGAACTGTGATACTCGTAGTAAAATTATAGTTACATAATGAATGATTTCCTTTTAAGGTTGGTGGCAGTTTCCACATAGCTCCAGGAAAAAGTTTCACCATCAATCATGTCCATGTGCATGATGTTCAACCATATTCCTCCTCAGTATTCAATACAACCCATATTATCCAGCATTTGTCTTTTGGAACGGATATCAAAAGTGCCAACACTGCACCCTTGGATGGTGCCATGGGTTTAGCCAAAGAAGGTAAGCTAAACTCTGCTTGGGATCAAATATGTGGCATCAAACCATGTATATTTTACACCAATCTTTCTCAAGATGTGTCACCCTATATCCTTTTGACATAGCTAGACTGAATAGCAGCCTCGTTACAATAATACATGACTACAGAAACAATACAAATTATACATAGTTTTTAAGAATTTAAATATATGTTTGCTGTAGCCTTTTCAATAAAATGTCTTGGCATGTTTATCAACCTGCCTCTTCTATGCCTCTCACCTGGTGTATTATGCAGATCAGAGACTAATTCTTTTGCTTCTTACTAGTTAACATTTTATTTTATTAAATATGTCCCCAAAAAACACTTTTGTATCCATAATAACCATCATATTCATTATTGTTGCAACAATATTTTTATTGTTTGTCATACATTGTTTAGCTAGAGTCAGTCCCACATTTTAACCTCTTGACTGCCCAGCTTGTTAATGGAACACTGTGTCCCAGACTCTAAGCTGACAACAGATTATAGTATGGCATTGTATAGCGGCAAATTAAATTTTTTGGGGCACAGCTTTCCGTTGACATTCAACTCTCTAATATCAATACCAAATAATAAAAAATTTAAATGCTTAATAATAATGTATAATGAATTTAACAATAATTATGTAACTACAAGATGATATGAACAGGATGCTTGTCAGGTTCAACAGCGGATTCCAGTGCCTATAGCCATAAATGTACCAAATGTTCCACCTCCTTGTAGCATTACTTTCCCAACGGAATGAACCAACTCGCGTCCTCTTGCACCATACCTGCAACCAAAAACAATCATAGTGTATGTTTAACACTAATTCCTGAATGTAATGCATTTAATACTACAATTCCACTTTTCAATTGACATAAGAAGCGAACTCTCAGGTATAAAGCGACAAATTATGTAAATATGAACTAACCTTAATGCCGTAAAGCCACCAAAAAGTCCGCCGCTTGCCATCCCAACACAGAATCCGATCATGAAGCCCATTTTCATTTTATCGAAGCAAGACGGCCCTTGAGTCTGGTACATGCCCCCGGGTACAGGCATTGTTAATACGTTTTTGTATACCGGAACACAAAATCAAATAACAACTATTTTAGGGATTTCTTTTCTTTCCGAAGTGACAGAGACAGATCAAGGTGACAGATGATTGTCAAACTGCATCGATACGAATATTGCCAGCGTAAGCGATATACCAGCCAAAAAAAATTTTAAAAGCTGCGCTCTCACGCATAGGACCGGGCGCGACGCTAACAAAATTAAAACTGTTTTGCATTACAACAAAACAGATATTGTATGTGTGAAATAAAATAGCATTGAGGTGAAGAAAGCATTATCAATTTTGACACAAAATTAAGGGAAATATGCGCCTTACCTTAATAAATTTAGTGTTTTTTAATGGAGATGTCATAACGTAAACTCTTCGAACAAATTTTTTCGCCAATTTTAGCGGGGGGCGAGGTAAACACGTACAGCACACCACCAAAAGACGAATAACTCAACAGACACAAATTTTGCTGTTGCGATAAACGCACACTACAGCAAAATTCAACACATCAAATATGACATGCACACAGATACTGTTTTCACGTAACTGTGCAGCATACATAAGAAAAACATAGTGATGGGACACATATGAAGAATGAGTCAAATCATTTTAATGAATGAACTGAATTGTCTTATAGGTACTATTTATTGTGAAATTTGAAAACTGTAAATTCTGTATATTGAAGATGTTATCCCATAAATATATTTGTTTCTATGTATAATTATCTGTCTATATTTATTGTGTACTTATCACTCTCGCATAACTAAACTGCGAAATAAAACTGTCGCCCGCGGTTGTTTCGGGCTTAAACAATCACGGACTTCTAAAACAAGTACACTCGACTTCATATTGTTGTTGCTAAAATGAAACCACTTAATTTTCGCCATTTTGGAGCCGATAGCTATGTGCAAGTTGTGTGAGCGTCCATGGATCTAATATTAGAGATTCACAGATCGTCACAGATCAAAGAACCGTTTGCCTGAAATGTAAATTTTAGTAGACGTTCACGCAGGATGCTTTGAATGGGCACTGAAAACAACTGTCATTCCCTATGGAATATTTAGTCCAACGTGTTTGTAGTTTAGAGGTCAGTGAATATAACCTTCAGGAAAAGAACATACGCCCCTCTAAAAATTAAGGTGATTATGACACCACATATAAAGTGATTTAAAGATATGAGTAAATAATAAGTAAAGAGAAAACAAAACAAATTGTTATTAATTTAATTAGAATTGCCACATATGAAACAAAATAAAAAAAGTTATAATTAAGTAAATATATTCATCTATCTATCAGCCACAGACGTCCACTGCTGAACATAGGCCTCCCCAAGAATCATCACAACGCTCGCTACGCTGCGCTTTCCTATACGTGGTCGCCACTCTAGCACTTTGCTGACCTAACGGCCATCGATTCTCCGGACTACATGGCTTGCTCATTGCCACTTCAATCGTGCAGTCCTGTAAGCTATGCCGGTTACCTTGGTTCTTCTGCGGCATATCCTCATTTCTCATTCTATAAAAGAAAAGAAGAATACGGAAATAAGGAGGCAGCAGTGAAGATGGAAAGAATATGAAATAAAGTCTATAAATAATAGTATATGTATAACGCATATACTCATAGCCCAGCATTAAATGTTCCTTTTACCTAGATATACTTTTAGCAAACAATTATTTTCATTTTCATATTAAATTTAATCACTACATAGTATAGAACAAAGTCGCTTTTTGCTGTCTGCCTGTTTGTCTGTCTGTCCCTATGTTTGCTTAGATCTTTAGAACTACGCAACGGATTTTGATGCAGTTTTTCTTAATAGATAGAGTGATTCAAGTGGAAGGTTTATAATATGTATAATGCATTCATAATTTATCAGTTCTGCACCCGTGCGAAGCCGGGAGGGTCGCAAGTATCTAATAATACACTAACTATTAAACGAACTGCAGTGATCGAATGAATGAATGATTCATTCAAATGTTGAGTCGCGGTTTTGACTTTGTCACATCCCTCGCCCCTGTACCACCGTTTTATGGTTACATTTTTCTGTCGTTTACGTATCGCAACGGTTTTTTTCTTTAAATGGAGATTATACTTTAATACACATTTAACACTTCGTAAAAATACTTACCTGTGATAGGAAACGCGATCTTGTTACGTATTTGAGCTGTCAGATCGCCTTTTACAAGAAAATATCTGCACAATTCACCATTTTTAGAGAGAAGTGTCACGCGACACAGATCAATGCAAAATGGCGGTGAAGCGACTTCAAGTAGTTTTATATAGCGTGCTTGACCAGTTGACCAGTTATTTTGCCGGAGGGGGTCGCC
Source organism: Apotomis capreana (assembly GCA_947623375.1). Taxonomy (NCBI): domain Eukaryota; kingdom Metazoa; phylum Arthropoda; class Insecta; order Lepidoptera; family Tortricidae; genus Apotomis; species Apotomis capreana. The sequence goes on from OX392504.1 coordinate 13,405,090, forward strand.
CGTCCATGGCATCTCCTGTCATTAAATACTCAAAGGTTTTTTACTATTTCACATCTTTCAATCCAGCTAGGTGAATCATAAATTTGTATGCACCTGTCAAAACGCCTTTTAGACGTCATAGTCTTCATATTCATGCAATCGCCAGCAAGCAATTTGCTGCAATGCTATTTTATTTCACACATACAATATCTGTTTTGTTGTAATGCAAAACAGTTTTATTGTATTTTTGTTCCATAAAATAGCATTGAGGTGAAGATTTGTTTGTTATCTGCTGGTGAAAGAGTAAATGCTATGTTGATTCAACACAATTATATTAATAACCCCTCGTATGTTATGCCCCTCGTATGTTACGTCGTTAATTGAAAATCAATGATATGTTTACATACGATTTGAATGTTTTGCACTGACCGGTGCTTCGACAGACCAAGGGTTAACCACAATATTAAAATGCAATCGGGATTATTAAAGTTTCCAAGTACTTACAGTACCTTGGCTTCAAGTGGCTGGACTTGAGACATTAAATAGTTTAGTGGTGGTAGAATCTCCACAGATCTCATCACGTCCTTTAGGGAAACCCTGCCTCACCTGTTCTTTCCGCTAAGTTCCAGCGACAGCGAGACGGTTAGTCTCTTTGCCATAAAGTAAATTAAAGCGAGGTTGCACCCCTCAAGATACTTAAGTTTAAAATTGCTACTGGGGAAGAAATTATAAAAAAAATACAAATACCTATTTAAGACAAAGGCTCTTATCTCAGTATCAATACTAACAATCCACCAAGTAGATCTAAGGTTTTGAAGTCCAGTGACAGAAATTTTGGTGAGTTGGTTGTCACCAGGTGAAATCAACAAGCAGTAATCGACTACCTAGTTTAAAGTATAAATCATGATTAGATCGCCCTTACAGCAATTAATGCATGACGCCACTATGAACTTGAAATGAAGTCGCTGGCGTACAAGTATTGTTTTCGGAACCACTTCGGCACTTATCTCTTATAGGACGATCAGTGGATTGTATTAAGAAAAAATAGATTTGAGCAGCTAAACAGTAGAATAGTATTTGTTTGTCTAGTTTGTTGCTGTGCTTTCTTATAATGTTTTGTTAAAACTGTCGTACGTGACTTATGAGTGCACCTGGGCTAATCGGTACAAGTCCCGGCAATGCTTCACAGCCATGCCCTCCTTATTTTAGAAATTAAATTATATACGCTGTAATATATACATTGTACAGTCATAGGAATAAAGCCATACGACATAAGTACCTAATGATAATCCCATGATAAATTTTCTTCGTCAGCGAGAAAGATAAATGAAGTCCATTACATGATTCAGAAATATAACCAGTGTAAAATACATATTATACTTATGCGGACTTGGTTGAGCGAATTTCCTTCGTACCAAAATGGGTTAGTTAAAACCCCCATGGACGGAGCAACTAAATTAATGCATAGGTATATATATTATTTGTACAATCGGTGAATATATAATATTATTGTCATGGGTACAAGAATGTGTAAGAATAATATTACAATTTCATAGAAGAGGATAAGAATCCCTGCTTTTAAGTCTAATATTCCGGAATAGTCGATGCAAAACGCAAATATCGACTCGGTCATACCTACTTATGCTTAAGTATGTGTTTATATATATTTTCAACGCTGACTACTCTACAGCACAGCATGTCCAATTTTACTCTCAGGATATTGCGGCATCTATTTTACAAGATATACTATTGCCCCTTTAACCTTTGGGACGCTTTAGTCGCCACACCGCGACATTGTAAAAATATGTCAGTGCCGATAAAATTTTAAAAAGAAAAATAATTCTCAGTGATCAACAACGAAAATATGTTGTATGGAATAGATATCATAAGCTAAGCTTTTTGTCACAACACGGTACGTAAACTGCATTTCGAATTTTCGACTCGAGTCCTTGACATGTTCATACTGACGAATAAAGTTTAGCGTAAGACAAAAGTTCTCGGTGTTGTGGAAAAGTTTAAACACAAAAGTTTGTCTACAGAATGCCATAGGATTGTATGTTCGTTCATAACACAGTTTAATTCATTCATAAACTGAGAACAAAGTTTAATTTATTCCTAAACTTCGTAAGTACTTAGTCGCTGGTAGGTAGGCGGCAACGACAAAAGACCTCGAGCTCGAGCAGGTGGCAGTGAGAGGGTTAGGTGTGTACAGCATTCATAGACACTCGTAGGTATAGTTTGAGGCCCTTAAAACGTACGGCTATAACGTCACATGACGTCACATTTTTTGGCCTTAGCCATGGCCAAAGCAACGCAAGCCAGCACCGTTTTAAGACAGGTCCGGTTCAGGTTAGGTTGGCAATGTCATACGACACCGGGTCGGGGGCTAGAAGTACAGTTTCGGTCACTAGTGCAGTTCTCACAAGAGGTAGGCAATCCCTCGATTAACGTCCCTATTACTGATTACGGCCTCCGCGGCCGGGGACAAGCAGGCGCACCCATTCCGGTCATGCCCTGGCACCCTGACGGACGGTTGGCTGCATGCAATGCCACCGTGCCCCTCCGAGGGCCACGCCGTCATGTCAGGATGTTTCGCCGCCCAGTCGGCTATATGTTGATCAGCCCGACGCTCGTCAGGACACTAGGCATCCACCCACGGCATGCGCTAGTAGAGATCAGTGAGAACGAAATATTTGTTTTCAAATTAATACCACTTCAGCAAACTGAACTGTGGTTACGCCGGGATGCGAGTCCGGATACGCATGTTATAGCCTAGAAACTATTGTCAGCCTTCAGGGTCCCGTCCCTCAGTATAACTAGGGCAGGGCGGGACTAGTGGGGGCTAGGAGGCTTATCCCCCCCCTGCTAAGATCAGGTTGACCACAGATCACGGCTGGGTCTACTCTTGATTAAACGTCATGTTTGTTAAGGGGGCCAACAGGTACTGTTTGACTGACTGACTGACTGACTGACTGACTGACTGACTGACTGACTGTGAACCGTCAGTTTCCCTTACTGCCCTTGTAATGTAATGTAACACTGACACATTATAGTGTCAGATTTTGATTAGGTTAGGTAGGTACCTACTAATTAACATTGGCCTAAGTGCAAGTTATTCTCAGACAACTGTAAGGTAATTTAAATCACCGACAACATTCATGCAATTGCATATGAATTTTACACATTGCATAACTCTACTCACTGATAGACAGAAGAAACTAATTCAAAGACATGATCAGTGTTCTCCAGTATTTATACTCATCTAGATCTTTGATTCAAATTCCATATGAGCTTCATTCAAAATAATAAGTATCAACAATAACAGGTTTGTGACAAAATAGTACCTGTAGCTTTAAGCTACAACTGATCTGAGTGAATTTCCTCTCAGAGTCAAACATTTCATTTGATCTTATTTTGTGTTAGATAATCATAGTATCTTCAAAAAAGTTTGAGAAACACTGATCAGCATCATAGTATTATCATAATAATAATTTAATAATATACCTATTCTGCAAGTCTAATCAATTTAAAACTTGAAACGAAAGCTTGTCTTATCTTTATTTAATAAGTAATATCCCAAGCAATGGATATTTAGCAATTTTTTAATATATTATTAAAATAAATGTAAGTTTTTGAGACCATGAGGTTATAAGATAATTTGTCAAATTGTGCTCTAACCCCTTTCATATCACATGGAGGGCCTGAGTTAACACTATTTCACATCCAAACATGTTTAAAATAAAGCATATGTTTCAACACTACAAGCAATTTTGTGATAACAGTAACGAGGACCTCAATTTAATTTATTTGGTCTTAAACCTAGATTAGGTTAAGGAATTTTTGGAATCTGGTTATTTCAGTATTTAGAAGACAGAGGATATTGTAAACACCAAGTTATTATTTTGGTGAGTAAATACTTTGTTTATATATTACTAAAACTAGTATTTAATAATTATTTGAAGTGTAAATGTAAAGTGCTTTGTATCAATGGTACAAATGTATAACTACAACTATGAGTCAATATGTTACTCAAAATAAATGAATTTTAATTTAATTTTAATGGTTTAAAAGCTGATGTAGAGAATCGCGCATCGAAAGTCATTATCAACTCTATCTTTTGATAGTTTATTTGCTTGCAAGTTTTGAACACATTGCCATTAGACATAGATTCTCACATCTCAATAAGCTGGTGTATGTTCACCTACTACTGTGTACCAACACTGGGTACCATCGGTAGCTTTGAGTCTGGCCATTTTTATCAGTAAATTAGCTGGGCTATTCCAACCACTGCTTTATCAGGTCTTTAATCCATGACATTATGGGACCATAATAGCATTGATGTCAGTTTGTTGATAATAGAAATCTGCATATCAGTATTCTAGTCAGAGAGTCTCTCAGTTTGGAGACATGTCATTAGTCAGTGGATTTACAAATTAAGATATCCAATCACAACAGGTTGCAACCTGCAACCTTATTAATTAACCATATGTGGTAATGCATTAATATTTCTCAAATGGCATTGAAGATAAAACGGAGATTTATCTCTCCTGTACTCAAGTTTGTAGGTATTTTGGTGCCTAGTCAACAAGTAGGACTTAATTGAGTAGGTATTGTACCAAGACCAAATTGTACTACCCAGAGTTTTTTCAAAACAACATGTATTGACGACATAACCTATAAACTTGGTACTACGTACGTGGTATTCTACTGTACTACTACTACGTAAATAAAATATTGAGTGGTGGATAAGTCATCTTCCGCAAATGACTCGTCTTAACCACGGCCTCGCTAGATAGGTAGCGAATAAAACGATCATTCTTTCAACAAAGCAAAGATCGCCGGCCAGTTACATACGGACTTTGCCTGGCCGCTAGTTGCAGGATTTGCGTGTCCATTCTTGATCACAAGTATCACTACTAAAATCATTTCTCGATTTTTAACTCTTACGCAATAAACACTCCAATATTTTGGTGTTTTTGCTAATCTATTTTCGAGAAAAGCAGAGACGCATGTTTTCTCGTCAAAATTAAAAATGCTATATATGACGTCTAAAAGGCGTTTTGACAGGTGCATACAAATTTATGATTCACCTAGCTGGATTGAAAGATGTGAAATAGTAAAAAACACTAAATTTATTAAGGTAAGGCGCATATTTCCCTTAATTTTGTGTCAAAATTGATAATGCTTTCTTCACCTCAATGCTATTTTATGGAACAAAAATACAATAATATTCTTTACATGAAATTGAACTTAACGCACTGCGCGGCGGCGTAACAAATGGCCCAGCGTTGTCGTTGCGTGATATGTTATTTTCTCGCAAATCATCAATATCATTCTATCAGTCAAAGTAAGTAGTTATAACCATAGTTGATTATTATAAGTAAGGTAAGGTTCCATTCTGGGCCCATTCCTATTTGGGATTATGATTAACGACCTAGATTCAGTAGTCCGTAATGCGAGATGTCTCCTTTACGCTGATGACCTGAAGTTGGTGTACGGGGTTGAGAACGCTGCGGATTACGTATCCTTGCAGGAGGATATAAAATCAGTTTTCAGATGGAGCCAAGACAATCGTCTCTGTTTTAATCCAGCTAAGTGTCATGTGTGTACCTATACCCAAACAACAAGGTCACGTCATTATTGACGTGAATTATTGGGCATTTTAGACGTCGCATCACGTGATTGCCAACGTCATGTTTCACGTGACGATGTCACAAATTTATCGTCATTAATGACGTCACCACTTGACGTCATTTTAATCCATATGCTGACGTGATTAAAGACGTCGTAGAAAGACGTCGTTTATGACGTAAGACCTTACGTCATGTTTCACGTGACGATGTCACAAATTTATCGTCATAAATGACGTCACCTATTGACGTCATTTTGATACATATGTTGACGTGATTAAAGACGTCGTAGAAAGACGTCGTTTAAGACGTAAGACCAGACGTCATGTTTCACGTGACGATGTCACAAATTTATCGTCATAAATGACGTCATCACATGACGTTATTTGTACAAGTTTACAAACGTCACACGACGTCGTATGTCACGTCGCATGACGTTATTGGGATGACGTTGGTATAACGTCTTTAATGGACGGCACACGACGTCATTAGTTCACGTCGCATGACGTCATTGGGATGACGTTGGCATAACGTCTTTAATAGACGTCACGCGACGTCATTAGTTCACGTCGCATGACGTGGTTGGGATGACGTTAGTATGACGTCTTAAATAGACGTCACGCGACGTCATTAGTTCACGTCGCATGACGTCGTTGGGATGACGTTAGTATGACGTCTTTAATAGACGTCACGCGACGTCATTAGGTCACGTCGCATGACGTCGTTGGGATGACGTTAGTATGACGTCTTTAATAGACGTCACGCGACGTCATTAGGTCACGTCGCATGACGTCGTTGGGATGACGTTAGTATGACGTCTTTAATAGACGTCACGCGACGTCATTGAGATGACGTCTTTAATGGACGTCACATGACGTCATCATTTCACGTCGCATGACGTCATTACGACGTCGGTAATAGACGTCGCGTGACGCCACTACTAAGACGTCATCGGGTAGACATGTGTCGACGTCATAGGGTACACGTTTGTCAACGTCATGCCATCCCGTTGACGTCTGTGTACGAAGAAAGAATCGTATCTGAAACAAAACAAGTGTATGCAATAAACATATTTATTAATTCAAAAATTAATTTATATAATCTCTCACAGAAAACACAAAATATAATCTACAACAGAAATCTACTACATTATGTATGTATGTATGTAAACACTTTATTGTACATAAAAACAAGAAAAACACATTACAAAAGTTCGCCTTTGTACATACAAAGGCGAACTTATCCCTTTAAGGGATCTCTTCCAGTTAACCTTTGAGCAAATGTGTGCTAAACACAAATGTAAATGGTAGACAAACTAAGCAACATGTACAATACAAAGGAGTATAACTATACAATAATACACATGAAAATGCAAAAACCAACAGAGAAAGAGATAGGCAACAATCAATATAATACATATCACAATTCAATAATAATAAAAACTATCAAACTTAGCCAGATGGGTTAGTAATTAAATTATTCAACAGGCCTAACCTAACAAAATACAGCTAATTAGCAAAAGACAGGAGTCTTAATGTAAAAAATTAGTCTTCTTATCATATCTATCTTCGTTATCACTATCCCCCAGGTATGTTAGCTATTAATGTATCCACCTGCAAGTGAATACAGTACTGGGTATCAAATTTAACCAGAGGGGTTATTAATTATTCTACAGGCCTAACCTAACAGCTGCTAATAAGTAAGTGAAACTACATACCGAACAAGTACATACCAGATGGAACCAAGTCCCACGGAAGTTACTCTACTATACAGTAAAACACTAATTAAATATGAACAACTTACTAAAGTAAAGACTAAATCTAAAATCGCTTACTAAATCAAAACACGTGAGCTAATGGTAAAATAACATGTAAGAAACCCATATAATTATTAATTGTCTTTGTTAGAAGAACTATTCAGTTTTCATCGAAGTGTCACCTTCATATCCTTTTCAATTGATGTATCAGCAGGTAATTTGAAGTGTTTCTTTACAGTTCCTGAAACAAAAAGAGCATTAAAAATAATTTGTAATAATATTTTATTAAAATGGGTAAATAGCACAGTATCTATTAAATTCAAATGTCATAAGATTAAAACACAAAGTCTAGAATGAAGAAGAAAAGTCTAAATTAATAAATGACCATAGTTATGCAGAAAGCGACCAAAGATTTTTTTCATAATGCAAAAAGTGACCAAACTCATTCGTTGATTAAGTAAGACTTAAGTCACTTTGACAAAAAATCTACACTGGTCGCTTTCTGCATAACTATGGTCAAATGGTCGTTATCTATAATGTTGGAAATCGAAAGAATATAATCCCGAAGTCACAGAATCGATAAACATATTTACGTTGTACATAGAAATATACGGCATAAAAAGTCCCAATGACCAACGCCTGATACATTTGATATGACTTTATATATTTGAATCATAAACATAGGCAGTATAGATTGATTTTTATATATACCTGTATTGTTCAAAGGGACGCTTTCCTTTCTCATAATTTGATTCACCGAACTGGTTGAAGAATTTCCACAGAAGGACTTGAAGTGTTACTTTACAGTTCCTGAAACAAAAAGAGCATTAAAAATAATTTGTAATAATATTTTATTAAAATGGGTAAATAGCACAGTATCTATTAAATTCAAATGTCATAAGATTAAAACACAAAGTCTAGAATGAAGAAAAAAAGTCTAAATGAATAAATGACCATAGTTATGCAGAAAGCGACCAAAGATTTTTTTCATAATGCAAAAAGTGACCAAACTCATTCATTGATTAAGTAAGACTTAAGTCACTTTGACAAAAAATCTACACTAGTCGCTTTCTGCATAACTATGGTCAAATGGTTGTTATCCATAATGTTGGAAATCGAAAGAATATAATCCCGAAGTCACAGAATCGATAAACATATTTACGTTGTACATAGAAATATACGGCATAAAAAGTCCCAATGACCAACGCCTGATACATTTGATATGACTTTATATATTTTTAATCATAAGCATAGGCAGTATAGATTGATTTTATATATACCTGTATTGTTCAAAGGGACGCTTTCCTTTCTCATAATTTGATTCACCGAGCTGGCTGAAGAATTTCCACAGAAGGACTTGAAGTGTTTCTTTACAGTTCCTGAAACAAAAAGAGCATTAAAAATAATTTGTAATAATACTTTATTAAAATGGGTAAATAGCACAGTATCTATTAAATTCAAATGTCATAAGATTAAAACACAGTCTAGAATGAAGAAGAAAAGTCTAAATGAATAAATTACCATAGTTATGCAGAAAGCGACCAAAGATTTTTTTTCATAATGCAAAAAGTGACCAAACTCATTCATTGATTAAGTAAGACTTAAGTCACTTTGACAAAAAATCTACACTGGTCGCTTTCTGCATAACTATGGTCAAATGGTTGTTATCCATAATGTTGGAAATCGAAAGAATATAATCCCGAAGTCACAGAATCGATAAACATATTTACAAAAGCTAGTTCTGTTTCGTCTACCTTCGCTAGCAGTAGTATAAAGATAAATAGTTACCCTTTGTACCAGCAGCGTCGGGACCGCGTACGTAGCCCGTAGCCGCAGTCGGCGTTGCAGCCGGTCCACGCGCCCCACTCCTCCCAGCGAGGCCGCGCCGGCGGTTCTTCTGGCTTGTTCTCGTCGTTCCGGTGGCCGAACATAAGCTAGTTCTGTTTCGTCCATCTTCGCTAGCAGTAGTATAAAAATAAGTAGTTACCCTTTGTACTAGCAGCGTCGGGACCGCGTACGTAGCCCGTAGCCGCAGTCGGCGCTGCAGCCGGTCCACGCGCCCCACTCCTCCCAGCGAGGCCGCGCCGGCGGTTCTTCTGGCTTGTTCTCAATGGTCCCCTGCCCGGGCATCGGCTCACAGACTCGGTTTACGCACCACTAAAACAATTTAAATAGTAAATAATTAACCTTAAATTAAAGAGACTAAAAACGAAAAGGAAGAGTGGCGATAACTCCACCAACAAGATCGAAGCTCTTAATGACTGAATGAAAGAAAGAAGATTAATTTGCACACACACAAATGAGCTTACTTACCTGTTTCATAAAATTTTCTCTTCAGGGTTATTAACTGCCATGTTGATTATCGGATCGGTTTGCTTGAATCTTGGCCAAAATTCGTCTGTTTTTTTAGGTGTCAACCATTGTGCTGCTCACAATAACGATGTTCTGTTCTTTGCCACCTTCTGCCACGATATAATGCACAAGCAGGACACACACACACAACCTAAAGGTTTACAAACAAATTTTACAACACAACAAGACAAAGACTTGCTCACTCGGTACTTAAGATTTGATTGCCCGTTAACAAATGAGTCAATTCAAAGACCAAACCATTATAATACATTAATTTAGTCACCTGTCTTCCATACGTGATATCAAACGGGTCAAGCGAAAGTTAAATTCATTTTTAATTTCAATTTCAATTAATGCGATACCCTGCTAATTCTAACCGAAACAGTGAAGTGAACTGAACAAGTATAGACTTGCGTAGGTACGCGTGAGGGATGCGCCAGCCGCCAACGATAACTAATTCGATATCGATACATTAACGCTCGTAACAAATATTTCCAGCGCATCAAATAAGTATTGTTTTTATCTCTTAAAATTTATAATAATTCCAGGACAGATAAACATGACACTGAGTAGGTATTTTATATAATGTCCACCTAACACAACACGAAGAAACGAAACTTGACAAACTATAGGATTAGGTTTTAAATTTAAATAATCTATTTCTAAAAATAAAAAAAAAAACAAAAACCGACACATTTAGAACCTCCTCCTTTTTTGAAGTCGGTTAAATGGGTGTGTAATGATTGTCATAAAAACAATTAGTGAATTTTCATTTTTCATAAAACGAATATCATCATTTTAATGTATATAAATAATGATGTTACTTAAACAAAATGAATAAAAACAAATTGCATAAATTCCAAAGTAATATACCTATCAATCTGTATAGGGTCTTACTTTTTAACCGACTTCAAAAAAGGAGGAGGTTCTCAATTCGAACTAATTTTAACCGTGAACCGATTTTCAATTTTATTTTTTTAAATCGAAAGGGTATAACTCCGAGTTGGTCCCGTTGGCACTAAGTCGGGATCTGATGATGGGATCTTGGAGAAATCGAGGGAACTCTTCAAATGTTATAGGGACATGTACGGCGCTTTCGGTAATTTATTGATAAAGTCAAGAATTTACATTCAGTAAATAGGATTTGGTGTAAGGAAACTGATGATGAACACCACAGATAGCCACTAGAACTTTTATATGAATCACTAAAAAGCAAAAAAAAAAAAAAATTACATAAAAAAAAGAACCGACTTCAGTAAAACTAAAAAGCCAACAATAACCCGTTCAAGTACAGATTACATTTGACTCACCCTTCGAAGTCGGTGCCAAACCTAGCGTAAACTTTAATATATAAATGTAAGAACTCAGGGATCGGATACCGTTATTTTTGTATTACCGTTATTGGTCACGTGACGCTAAACCAAAATGAATATTGGTAGTGGTTTCGTTTACCGGTATTATAACGTTATTCACATAATACCGTTATTTAGCAAATTCCGTTTCTGTTTAACAAAATTAACCGTTTAATTTGAGTTTGACAGAGATAGAACGAGTCGTTCTGTGTTGCGATTTTACGTACGATTTTGTTTATATGTCACTCGCATTTGACTCGCGTCGCGGTAGTCGCAGCGCAGCAGAGTGATTTGATTTGATTTTCCGCAGTTCATGTGGTGTGGTGTGCGTTTTTGTCTTGTAAGTTAAAAAAGGAGGAATGTATGTATATATCTATGTATATAAGTATTTATGTTTGTCCGCGATTATCTCGCGTTTGGCTGAACCGATTTTGATGCGGTTTTCAGAAAAAAATTTGTTACACTTAGGAGAAGATTAACGTTAATCGACTTAAAAAAGAGGATCTCAGTTTGACCCATATGTTTGTCTGCATTCATGTGTATTAGATTACATTTGAATCACATTTTCGGATTACATTTGAATATCCCGTTAATGTACAGATTACATTTTGAAGTCGGTGCCAAACCTCACGTAAACTCTTTATCGAACAGAAATACTCGTAAATACCAAATATGTAAACAAAATACTCGTGAATATAAAATATACAGTAATCATTAAAGGCTTCATGGGCGGCATCTGTTTTCAAAGTTATAATTAAGTGGTTTGGCACCGGCATCAAAAGGTGATTCAAATGTAATCCGTACATGAACGGGTTATTTTTGGCTTTTCAGTTTTTTATTTGTCGATTCTTGTTTTGTTCAAAAAATTTAAGGCGATAGTTTCCGACGTTCCGGCCGAATCAAGGCGGAGAGGTGTGCGGCGAGACGCGCAGCGCCGCCCGCACGCCTCCGCCCCGCTCACCGAGTGCGCTAACGCAATAGGCTAGTAGACCCAGTTTTGAAATATATTTGAAATAGTTAATATTGATCTTACTAGCTCTAAAATAATGTCTTGTATTTTTGTGAAAGCTAGTAAGCTAAATTTTATTAATTGAAAATTTGAAATTTTATGAACAGTTAAAAACGCTGTCCGCCATTTTTGGGTTCTGCTAATCTGTGGCGTAACTTAGAATTACGTGGGGCATACTGAAAGTTTCTGGAACTGGCCACTTATAAAACAAGTACAAATGAAATAATCATGAAATTTTTAAAAATAACTCTCTGGGAACTAGTAACTTTTTAAATTGCAAGGCTGTCATTTGTTTTTTCAATGAGGCGCCGTTTTGAAATTTGTCCGTTGCTACAAAAATGAATTTAAAGCGTGAAAATTTTCGGTTATGATTTATTACGATTTTCGTTGTGGCTCAAGTCAACAAGAGTGCTGTCAAAGGCTTCAACTAGTATTTGGTGATGAAGCCCCATGTCGTAGCTCTGTGTATTCGTGGTTTAATGAATCTAAACGTGGTCGTGATCACCTCCATGACGATGTACATGACGGTCGGCCAGCAACTGCGGTTACCAAAACTAATATTGAAGTCGTACGACAATTGATCGAAACTGACAAAAAAATTACTTGTCAGCAAATTCATTCCTTACTAAGCATTGGAATGAGCCAAGTGCAAAAGATATTGCATGCACATTTGAAGGTGCGGAAACTATGCACTCGATGGATACCGCACGATCTAACGGAAGACCAGAAACGACAGCGTGTAGACTGGAGCCGTAAAAAAAATTACGGAGGACAATCGTTGGCTGTAAATATCGTGACAGGTGACGAAACATGGGTGTACTGCTTGGAGCCAGAAAGAAAAAGCCAGTCGGCGGAATGGGTCTTTCCTTTTGAAGATTTGCCTACCAAAGTTAAGAAAATTCGGAGCACTGGGGAAAAAATGGTTGCTTCGTTTTTTGGCGAAACAGGACATTACGCAACTGTAGCACTGGAAGAACAAAGGACAGTCACTGCAGATTGGTATGCAAATAGCTGTTTGCCAAGAATCTTCGATAAAGTTCGCGAAAAGCGGCCCCGTAGCAATATCGTGCTTCACCACGATAACGCGTCTGCACATACCGCTAAAAAAACAACTGCATATTTGAAGGCCTCAAATGTGGAACTAATGCCCCAGTTAAATACTACATTAATTAATTTGACAAGATACAAGTGCTAGTCTGGCTCGCGCATCGAGGGTTCCGTACAAACACTTATCCCATCATGACTGGCCGGGTTAAGTTATGTTTGCATTGCTACTGGTACGTACGGCGCCGGATATTAATGAGGTGCATAGTTAACGCAACCAATCACGTTTGTTGTAGGTATGGGAGCCCCACTTAAATATTTTTTTTCTGTTTTTGTATTTGTTATTACAGCAGCAACAGAAATACATCATCTTTGATAATTTCAACTGTCTAGCCATCACGGTTCATGAGATATAGCCTGGTGACAGATAGACAGACAGACTGATAGTGGAGTCTTAGTAATTAGGATCCCGTTTTTACCCTTTGGTTACGGAACCCTAACAAATAAGGGCCGTGACTAAACATTTGTGTTTCGTCAGTACTTTTTTTTTAGTGATTACTTTTTGTGTACTGCTAACTAAAAACAAAAATAAATCTTGCGTCCGTAAATACAAAAACAAATTCGGCTTTTTTTTTTCAGGTCCAATTTAGAAAGTGCAAAGATTAATTTGTTGGTAATTGCGTGTGCCCCATATACGTACCTAATGACCGCTCTTATTCGAAACCATTTTCGTCGTTTGTTCAGTTAACTAACTGGTACTACTAGAAATATTTTATTTTTATTATTTGACTACAAAACTAAGTAGCGGCTTCTACGAGACACCTATACTACAAATTTCATCAATGTTCCTCTTGTCGTTTTTTTAGTAAAATGCCTGTGATATACGGACGGACAGACATGATGAAACTATAAGGGTTCCGTTTTTGCCAGGCCCTAAATAGGCCCCCGCGCCATGGTGCCCAAAAAGCTGGCAGCGTTCCCTCGTTGATTTGTTTTTGGGTTTGAAGCTGCCGAAAAATCTAACTTCTAGTTAACGAAAAAAAGATACGGCCATTTATGCCGCAAAAAAACGGATATGTGACACAAGGGAATCAAAATGTATAGGGTACTTTCCGTTTTGGCCTATAACCAAGAAATTTGCCAGGTGCAAACTTAACTTAACCCGGCCTGTTAAGATGGGATATGCGTTTTTATGGAACCCTCGGTGCGCGAGTCATACTCGCACTTGGCTGGTTTTTATTTATTTCATACGGACAGACTGACATTTGGTCAAACTAACACACACGTTTTTTTAGGAATTCGAAGGTAAAAGTGGGAGATATTAGCGTAATATCACTATAATATTTTACTGTGTTTATTACATTTTCAACGAAAAACTTAACACTATTGGCAGCGATCTTTCGTTTTAGTTACAAATGTGTACGAGTTTGGTGGTTAAAATTTTCATTTTACTATCGAACATCGACCGACAGCTACCCCATCAAGTAAACGTGTGGGACATCCCTATATGCGACGCGCGCTCTTTGGCGCGAAAATAAAAACGGTTGTTGTGCATTTTATATTCAGCTTCTGTTTGCTAAAATGACCGATAAAATAATAATAATATATTTGTTCTCAGTTTTTCATACTAATTTTTATACACTTGAAGTAGGGGTTATAGTTTAACGCAAATTACAAAACACTTAAGTGACCCCGGAAACGACTATACAATGTGGCTGGATGACGAGTGATTGGTCGGAACGGGAAAAATTGGTCGCGTGCGTTAATAACGCCGCACTTTCATTGGTTGAATTAAGGGAAGGGCAAAGTTTGTTTATACTTCTAAAAACAAATTTTTCAAAGGATTGTAAAAGAAAGATGGTCGGTGGTCAGTTTTAGGACTTGGAAAATTTACGACCAAAAGGTTTTTTTCGTTGGTTTGGGCTTAAATTAGATTGAATCTTGTAGATTAGGCTAAATTAAGCATATTTTATTCTTTAAACTTTTTCTCTCAGATCGATATTTTTACCGAGACCGGGTTCAAATGCATAACATATTTTGATGTATGTAACCTATAGTAGACTATTTACGAGGATCCATGTAAGCAAGCATTTTGACGCTCCGCTATACATGGTCAAAAAACAAACCTAACCTAACCCACAGAATAGATAATAGTACAACCTAACCTGCAGTTTTCGGTTTTCGACCCATGTACCATATAATTATTTTCAGCAAGCATATTACCTTAAAAACCTCAATATCTCTGTAAATATTATTCTGAGCCAGAAAGTTTCAATAACAAAACATGCTTATTTTAACATGTTTTATAGGACACATTAATAAAAATGAGGTATTATATTCACATACATTTCACGCCTCCGAAATTTTTCCATGTCTCAGAGCCCAAAATGGCTGAATGTCACTTTTCGGCGTATGCCGACATACGAAAACTTTCGACGTGATTTTGACGTCGTCTTTAAACCACTGACGAAACACGACAAATCACGACGTGAATTGCAAAGTCATTATCAGACCTATGACGGAACACAATCATTTATGACGTGATCAGCGAGTCACTTTTAGGCGTATGCCGACATACGAAAACTTTCGACGTGATTTTTGACGTCGTTTTTAAACCCCTGACGAAACACGACAAATCACGACGTGATTTGCAAAGTCATTATCAGACCTATGACGGAACACAATAATTTATGACGTGATCAGCGAGTCACTTTTAGGCGTATGCCGACATACGAAAACTTTCGACGTGATTTTTGACGTTGTTTTTAAACCACTGACGAAACACGACAAATCACGACGTGATTTGCAAAGTCATTATCAGACCTATGACGGAACACGACAAATCACGACGTGATTTGCAATGTCATTGTCAGACCTATGACGGAACACAATAATTTACGACGAGATCAGCGACGTCACTTTTAGGCGTATGCCGAGATACGAAAAGTTTCGACGTGATTTTTGACGTCGTCTTTAAACCACTGACTAAACACGCGAATCACGACGTGATTTGCAACGTCATTATCAGACCAATGACGAAACACAATAATTTATGACGTAATCAGTGACGTCACTTTTAGTCGTATGCCGACATACGACAACTTTCGACGGGATTTACAACGTCGTTTTTAAACCACTGTCAAAACACGACACATCACGACGTGATTTGCAAAGTCATTATCAGACCTATGACGGAACACGACAAATCACGACGTGATTTGCAATGTCATTGTCAGACCTATGACGGAACACAATAATTTATGACGTGATCAGCGACGTCACTTTTAAGCGTATGCCGACAGACGAAAACTTTCGACGTGATTTTTGACGTCGTTTTTAAACCACTGACGAAACACGACAAATCACGACGTGATTTGTAAAGTCATTATCAGACCTATGACGGAACACAATAATTTATGTCGTGATCAGCGACGTCACTTTCAGGCGTATGCCGACCTACGAAAAATTTCGACTTGATTTTTGACGTCGTCTTTAAACCACTGACGAAACACGCGAAACACGACGTGATTTGCAACGTCATTATCAGACCAATGACGAAACACAATAATTTATGACGTAATCAGTGACGTCACTTTTAGTCGTATGCCGACATACGACAACTTTCGACGGGATTTACAACGTCGTTTTTAAACCACTGTCAAAACACGACAAATCACGACGTGATTTGCAAAGTCATTATCAGACCTATGACGGAACACGACAATTCACGACGTGATTTGCAATGTCATTGTCAGACCTATGACGGAACACAATAATTTATGACGTGATCAGCGACGTCACTTTTAAGCGTATGCCGACAAACGAAAACTTTCGACGTGATTTTTGACGTCGTTTTTAAACCACTGACGAAACACGACAAATCACGACGTGAATTGCAAAGTCATTATCAGACCTATGACGGAACACATTAATTTATGACGTGATCAGCGACGTCACTTTTAGGCGTATGCCGACAGACGAATTCTTTCGACGTGATTTTTGACGTCGTCTTTAAACCACTGACGAAACACGACAAATCACGACGTGATTTGCAAAGTCATTATCAGACCTATGACGGAACACGACAAATCACGACGTGATTTGCAATGTCATTGTCAGACCTATGACGGGACACAATAATTTACGACGTGATCAGCGACGTCACTTTTAGGCGTATGCCGACATACGAAAAATTTCGACGTGATTTTTGACGTCGTTTTTAAACCACTGACGAAACGCGACAAATCACGACGTGATTTGCAAAGTCATTATCAGACCTATGACGGAACACAATAATGTATGACGTGATCAGCGACGTCACTTTTAGGCGTATGACGACATATGAAAAATTTCGACTTGATTTTTGACGTCGTCTTTAAACCACTGACGAAACACGCGAATCACGACGTGATTTACAACGTCATTATCAGACCTATGACGGAACACAATAATTTACGACGTGATCAGCGACGTCATTTTTAGGCGTATGCCGACATACGAAAACTTTCGACGTGATTTACGACGTCGCTTTTAAACCACTGACGAAACACGACAAATCACGACGTGATTTGCAACGTCATTGTCAGACCTATGACGGAACACGACAAATCACGACGTGATTTGCAATGTCATTGTCAGACCTATGACGGAACACAATTATTTACGACGTGATCAGCGACGTTACTTTTAGGCGTATGCCGACATACGAAAACTTTCGACGTGATTTTTGACGTCGTTTATAAACCACTGACGTAACATGCGAATCACGACGTGATTTGCAACGTCATTATCAGACCTATGACGGAACACAATAATTTATGACGTGATCAGCGACGTCACTTTTAGGCGTATGCCGACATACGAAAACTTTTGACGTCATTTTTGACGTCATTTATTTCCATAAGACGTAAAATTGAAAAAAATCACCAAAAAATGACGTCATGATTTACGTCATAGGACAGAAATTGTTGACTGGGTAGCCGTGCATGCGTCCCAATACTTGCCGAATACCTTCTTGGAACAGAGCCCATCTCGAGAGTATTTTCAGTGAAAGATCTTGGAGTTCTATTTGACACACGACTTACTTTTCACGACCACATTAAAGCGCTTGCCACGAGCAGCTTTCGTAGGCTCGGCTTCGTTGCTCGTAACGTCAGGGATTTTTACGATGCAGGTGCTATAAAAGTTCTGTACAACGCTTTAGTGCGAAGCAAGTTGGAGGCATCGGCTCTTGTTTGGAACCCTTTCGAATACAGCTATATTCTTCTATTAGAGAAAGTCCAAAAAGCTTTCCTAAGAATGCTTTACCAGAAAATGTATGGATACTACCCATACCTCTACCCTTCTAAGTTTCTTCTCGGCATGTTGGGATAGATAGATAGATAGATAGATAGATAGAACTTTATTGCTTTCATATAGTGTACAGATGTCTTAATTCTAAAGAGTATCTATACCTAACATGACACCCTGTAAGGGCATTGCAATCTTCATGCAATGTTTTGCAGAATCAGCTTAATATTTAATAAAAACTATGCTACACAAAATCAAGATAAAAATACACATACAATTTTTTTTTTAAACTTAATACCTTAATATTAATGAAATACAACGTGAAACTTTACCACTTTATATAAACAATGTAGTAGTATTTACTTAACTAAAAAGAAAAACTTAACAATAAAACAATAAAACTATATTTACATATTCATATTTACACGAAACAAATACCAGGTATATTATTTATAATATTTATTTTCTTCCAGGTATTCCTGAACATTATAAAAGCTGTGTTCAATAAGATATTTCTTCAATTTTAGTGTAAATGTGTTATACTTAATTTCTCCTGCTATTTCTTTCGGTAAACTATTGTAAATTCGAATTGTCATGGCATGGGGACTCTTATTGCTCATTTGAAGATTACTTGCAGGTATCGCTATTTTATTTTTGTGGCGTAGGTTTAATGTACAAGTTGTGTAACGTTCGTCCGCTTTAGTGTATAAAGATGGGTGTCTTCGGATAAACTTACAGGCTTCTAATATGTACAGGGATGGCAAGGTTAAAATGTTCAATTTTTTTAAATATTGTCTGCAGCTATCATATTTTTTTATATTTGAGAGAATTCTGATGCATCTTTTTTGCAGTAAAAATAGGTCTGACCAGTCTGTACTATTACCCCATAAAATGATCCCGTATTGAATCCAGGATATATAAGGATTTAACTCCTTAGAGGTCAGGCGCAACTCCAGCTCGCTTGTGTCTGCATGTCGTGTCTTACGTGGAGATTCGGACTGTCTGCAACTAGTGGAGAAATTGGCGAGATTGTTTGTCCCAGATGTCTCGAGAATTACCCTCAGGCCGCGTGCACGGCCCCTGTTGGCAGTGCCAGCGGCGCGCACAGTGGCACATAAAAACTCGCCTCTCCTTCGCGCTCTGACCCTACTGAATGCGCTCCTGGTATCAGCACCGGAATGTGATCTGTTTGCGTGGCGATGGGCGGCTGTATGTTATGAATGCTTGAAGTTTTGTGAGATGATGGATAAAAGGCAATCCAGTGTATTCGCATGATGTTTTAATGTTAAAATGTTTGATGTTACGTAGTTATTGTTGAACATATTGTAATTCAGTTAGTTACAATTTATGTTATTTTAAGTTTCACAGTGAATTAGTTTTAAGACTGTAATACTGTGTAACCTAATAAATAAATAAATAAATAAATTATATATAATTCTTGTTTCAGGTGCTGTAATGTTTCAATACTACATAAAGATTGTACCAACAGTATATGTAAAACTAGACGGTACCGGCTTGTACACCAATCAGTTTTCAGTCACTAGACACCAAAAGTCTAGTCAAGTGCATTCTGAATCTGGTATGCCTGGAGCATTCTTCACTTATGAATTATCACCTCTGATGGTGAAATACACAGAAAAGGAAAGGTAATTTGAATAACAATTTGTTATTATAATATTCTTTATTCAGTTAGTACATGTTCTATGTTCTTATATAACAAAATGAAATTAAATTTAACTTAAGTTCCCTGTTCTTGTACCTATCACATAATTTTATCTTTTTTTTTCAGGTCAATTGGGCATTTGGCTACAAATATCTGTGCAATTGTTGGAGGAGTTTTTACTGTAGCAGGAATATTTGATACACTTTTATACCATTCAGTAAATGCATTTCAAAACAAAATATTATTAGGAAAAACTGGTTAAGTTAAACTATAAGGTTTTAAGAAATAAATTATAATCACTAACATTGCATTTTGCATAATGTTTACAGAAATCAGTATCATTTCCTTGAACTAGACTAATAATAGGTACATAGTTTTCTTTTTTTGGGTCATATTGGGCTCTTCCTAATTTTTGTAAAAACTCATGGCGTTGCTTAGTTCTAAAATTTCTACTTAGCAAAACTTCTGGTTCTTCCAGAATTCTTTGATGTGGTATTTGCATTATGTTATGAATATAATTGAATCTTTCTAATAGCGTCTTCTGATCTGAAACAGTAAAATAAGATAAGAATTATAGGTTCAACATCATGTTTTTTGAGGAGCATCGCTTGCAAGACTTCGAAGCAAAACGCCTTAACATAAAGACCCGTCCAAAGCCTTCCTATATGTATACCCACAACAACAACGGTGAGTTGCATTGCGTGCCGTGCAACAGAACCTTTAAAACCAAATTTGGTTTTGCAAGCCACATTCGGGCACATGATCGGCGCTTGTGAAGGTCATGGAGCTAGGTTCGCCATTGACGGACATGTCAAGGAGGACTGTATATATATATGTATAACCTGATCCCATTCTATATGCAAATAATGAAAGACTAAAAAAACTATAGAATGTACTTACTAATCATGTAAAGCTTTGGTTTATTCAAAACCAACTGCTTAAGTTCTTTTTGTTCAAATCCCATTTCCTCTTTCAAGGCAAATATGTTAGTTGTAATATTATGGAGATTATAGGTTATCAGTTTTGGCTGTTTGGAGGCAAGTAGTCTCACCTCCTTTCCATGCAATTCAAACTTTTGTTGAAAGAATCCCAATCGTCTATCTATTCTTGTTGTCCTGGAAAAAAAAAACCTGATAAAATATGTTTCAGAAAGAATACTTTAGGCTACTAAAAGTTAAAGTACTTACGTAAACATAAGCCAAAATGGATTTTTGGTAATTATTCGTTTTATCTGGCTCTCAGAGAAACATTTAGATTCTAAATAATTTATCCTTACTTTAAGATCTTCTAGTGGCTCACTGAGAATAAGCGAGTTCTTAGTAATGAAAGTTCCTAACTCTTCAAATTCAACATAATCCTTAAGGAAAAATAGGTGTTCTTTTATATTTCTTTCAGAGTCTAATTTAAGAAGCTTTTCTGCAAGATAAGGTTTTTTTTCAATTTTGCTTAAATTTACATTCAATTGTATTAACTTCTGTAATGTTTCAGAAGTATTTACATATCCGGCTAGGTTAAATGATTTCGGATAGTATGGGGTAAATTCAGATAAATCTTGTGAAGTCTTTTCTAAAACACTTGGTTCCTTTTCAGAGTCATCTGGCACCTTGTACTGTTGTACTAAGCTGTTGAAATGTTTCTTATTAGTACATCGACAAACACAACGATATAACAACACATCGCTCAGTACTCTTGAAAACATGGCGATAAAAGAAAATTTGCTTCGTTTCTCGCTCGGAATATTCTAAATACAGGCGTTATCGTATTAAATTTAATGATTATGCATACGAACGAAACGAATACAAAATGTGGAGCATGATTATTTTGACACTAATGACAATCTATGCTAATGACAATGCACGAAGTGCGCAATTAGTGCAACTGCCAACTACTGACACTGACAGTTTAGTGTTAGTTTTTTTTTTTTTTTTTTTTTTTCTTTATTTAAGAGCTTTGTCACTGAGTGACTATGTCGCTCCGTTATTAAAAGGCATTACATTTTGACTACATCTAACTTATTCTATTAACAATCGCTTTTCGAACTAACTGCAACAGTGCCGCGGCAGCCTCCGACAGCGGCGCTGCTAGGACACTATTGCAGCCACCGACTTCAAACAATATATTACAATTACTGGTGAAAACCAGTTGTTGCTGGAAAGCCTTGTTCCGGACGCATTCCATTATAACGTGGTATACATCTTCAGGCACATCGCATTCATCGCAATTTGGAGAAGGAACTTTACCCATCAGAAATCCGAATTTGTTCAACGGAATATGTCCGGAGCGAAGTCTCAACAATAAAACTATATCGCGCCTGCTTAAACTACAATCAATCCAAGGAGTAATCAAGGGTTCCGGTTGAATCGTCTTGTACCAGATGCCTTTTTGTTTTGATCTCTCGTCAAAATATTCTTTCCACAGATTATATGTATGTTTGACTAAACTTATACAATCTGAGTAAAAAGGTAACATATTACGTTCTACCCCATCGTGACAAGCCTGCCTTGCTAAAGTGTCCGCTATTTCATTCCCACGTATGCCCACGTGAGACGGGATCCATTGAAGGATTACTATCTTGCCAACCGATTGTAATTGATAGTTCATTAATGTGTTTTCCCCACCTGAGAGAGCAATCCAACCACAATCCCAGATACTTAACACAGTCAACTACCTCTAGGTTGGTATTATTTATTTTAATGTTAACAGGTTTTCTATTAATACCTTTTTTTTAAATACATAATTTAGTTTTAGCTATAGATATTTCAAGTCCGAGTTTATTAAGAGACTCGTTAAATACATCGAGAGAATTTTGCAAACCTATTTCCGTATGTGAAATGTTTTTTCCAGTTATATACAAAACGTAATCGTCAGCATACTGTAACAGCGACACCTCTTTTATTAAACTATGAATGTGTGTAGTAACAACATTGAATAACAATGGCGATAAGGGATCTCCCTGGGCTAAACCACGACCAGTTGATCTCCTGAACACAGAGTTATCTACATATATAGACAAGTACCTTTCTGTCAAGAAGTTCCACAGATATTTACAGATGCTAGAGCCAACGCCTATATGATCGAGTATTGTTATTAAACTAGTTATATCTACATTATTGTAAGCATTGTCAATATCTATGAAACATCCTAAAGTACTCATATTATTTGCAAACCCACACTGTATTTGAGTCACTAAAGTACCCAAGTTATCCAAAGATGATCGACATTTCCTAAAACCTACTGTTTCTTCAGAAAATACACTGTTCCGCTCTAAATACCATTCTAACCTTTTATTAATTAAGGAATGCAATATTTTACATAGACATGACATTAAGGAGATTGGCCTGAGTGCAGAGTCGGAAGTAGGATCACGTCCGGGCTTAGGTATGGTGACTAGGTACACAGATTTCTCTCCATTGAAAAGGAACAAATCCTAAGCTATAGAAGTTATTGTACAACGATAACAATACTAACTTACAGTTATCAGGAAGGTTCTTTATCATTGAAAAAGAAATACCATCAGTACCGGGAGCGGTATCTTTATTTTTAATGACAGACTCTAATTCGTGTAAGTTAAACAGTTCATCCATGGCTGTACTGCGTACCGATATTGATGGTGTTGGAGGTGATACGTAATCAGGTGTTAGTGAGTGAAGTAGATCGGTAACTTTATCTGCACTGACGTGAGGCCTAGGGGATCTATAACCCTTAAGCCACCTCATCCGAGACCACACTTCAGCCCCTGATGAGGCTTCGCTTATCGAGTTACAAAATTGTTGCCATCCTTCACTTTTACGCTTTCTTATAAGCCTCTGAGCATTACTTATTTTACCCTGTAGATCCTCAAGATTTTGCGGAGTGGGATTTCGTCTAAATAATGCAAGTGCCAACCGTCTTTCTGCTACAGCTTTAGATAAGGACTGATCCCAATACGGTTTCGGTTTAAACGTACTAGCTGGGTTACAATTAAATTTAACATAAGGTATGTACAAATCTGCAGCTTCGTTTATATAGTCCATAAATATGTTATACGCGTCTTGAGGAGCTTCAGGTAAAAACCAATCAATGAATTTAAGCTCCAGGTGCGACCGGTACTCGTCCCACTGGGCCAATTTAAAGTTTCTTTTTTGAATAGGGGTTACGTTAGAGATCAGATATGTACAAATTTTAATAATTAAGTGATCACTTCCTAATGATTCCTTCATAACGCGCCATTCAAGTGCAAGGTATACATCGGATGATACTATGGATATATCTGGAGATGACGCTTGGAGTACACCATTAACAAGCCGGACTCTGGTACAAGTTTTATGGTCATTAAGGGTCACAAGTTTAAAGTCCATAAGGGAATCGAATATTTGGTTACCTCTTACATCCGTCTTGTGAGACCAGTTTGTATGGTGACCATTGAAGTCACCCATTATAACCACTTTTTGTCGCGCCAGTGAAAAAATATAATCCCAATCTCGCTGGTCTGTAACTACAGAAGAAGGACAGTACACAGATATAACGTTTTCAATTTCGTCACAATTAAAAAGTTTCACATGAAGCACTTGTATACCTGGGTTAGGAGAACTTACACAACACTGCTGTGACTTGATTGATTTGTGTGTGAGGATAGCAACGCCACCATATCCATCCGCTCTGTCCACGCGATACACGTTGTAGTTGCTAATATGGAGAAAACTGTCGATATTCAGCCATGTCTCGCTTAACGCTGCTATATGGATTTTCTCCTGGATCAGTAGATTTTCAAAAGACAATAACTTTGGTCTAATACTTTGAGCGTTCCATTGTAATAAATTAAGTCGGCACCTTCTGAAATTATTAGCCATCTGTTGCGTTAAAAAAAGATTTTAAAATCGTTACGTCAAAGATATTTTCCACCAAAAAGGACATATATAAGCCATTCTAAACCCGTCTGGACAGCACATTTAATCTTTTCACTTATGGATAAGTTTTTGAGAAATATTATATCTTTGATTTTTTTAAACAACGAACTGAGGTTAATTTTTTCTTCATTTAGCACATCAGTAGGTTTAGGTAAGGTGTGCTCCGATATATCCATCTGTAATGATTCGTCTTCAGAATGTTCTCCATTTTCACTCATAATTTCTCTTTGAGGTGAGGTAGTCATTTTGATTTTAGAGCGGCGTTGTTTTTTAGGGGGTTCTAGTGAAATGTTTACTTTAGCCGTCGGTTCCCGATGAACTACTGCCGTGGTGGTCACGACTTTAGCATAGGATGGTTGGGTAATTGTAGGAGCTACTGTTGGGGTATCTGAATTGGAATTCGTAATGTCGGACGCCATAGGAATATTATTCTTTTCAGGAGCAGAAGACATGCTTGGTGCAGAAGTAAATTTGAACACACGGGGAAAGTTAGACTCAGTAAACGCGGGAGGAACAATAGGTACATATTTTTCCAGGGCCTTTTTATACGTACAGTTTAATTCAGCCATTATCTTTCTTATTTGTTTCTCTTTCATAAAGATTGGACAAGATTTATCCAGCGCCATATGATCTCCAGCGCAATTACGACATTTATATATAGTCGTTTCGCAGTTTAGGTGATTATTTCCACACTTAGGACATACAGGTTTCTTTGTACAAGTTTTCTTGGAATGGCCGAATCTCCAACAGTTTGAACACTGTGACACCGGAAATAGATATGGTTCAACCTTAACTCGCATCTCGTGTATATAAACATAGGCTGGTAATAAAGGACCTTTAAAACAAACTCGTATCGTCTCACTATCTTTCCAGCCACTTTCTTCCTTGCTTTTCTTACTTAGCCTTTTCACTGAAATTATTTCCGTTTCGCTAATAATGCTTTCCATCATTTCTTTTTCGTCTAAACCTAAGTCCGCTTCTTTAATTGTGCCATATGATAACCCCACTTCATATGTTTTCTGACACCGCCATCCCATCTCTTTGTTTTTAGATACTATAGAAATCAATCGTCCAGCACTAGTTTCATTTTCAAATGTAACCAAAACCTTGTACGGATTAACATACTTCACATTAATAATATCTGAAATGTCGTGGCTTCGAAATAGTTTCGCTAACGCAAATTGCATGTAATACTAATTTCTATACTACGAGCGGCTGTCTGTCTATTCAACGTACTGCGCCTTTTTGGGTTATCTACCAAAGTCCAACCTTCATCTAATTCTCTTGCCCTCTTAGCGGTAGGGGTTGGGATTGTCATTACATTTGCGCCACTATCCTTATACTGTGTTAGGTCATCCATTGAATCCTGGTTACACGACACGACCGTCGTTTCCACTACATCATAATCGTGATCACATATTACCTTAGTATTGTCAAGCAAAGTTTTTATTTGGTCTCCGTCACCATCCTGATCTGAACCTTGTGACATAGTGTACAAGGCTCATGTCCGTCAGTAAGTGTAATTTATCGGCGACTTGCCGCACACAATGCGCCTAGAGCTACCAGTAGATTTTTATTTGTAAGTAAGTACACTCGATATAAATAGAGAAAGTAATTAGCTCACAACAACAGGAACACGTTTTACTTGCAGTATAAACTTAGCAAAACTGATAATTCACTTTATTATTAATTAAATCAATAATTTTCACAAATTGCACATCCGTCTTTCCCGCTCATTTTTTTTTTTTTTTTTTTCGTTAGTGTTAGTTAACTGACACAGCACGCTGTTCATTACACCCTAGCCACACTACTCGCGAAGTTGGTTGAGGTACGGGTTTCCGCAGCAGTGTCTGCCACACTATCATTTTCACACAACTTCGGTCAACTTCACGAGTAGTGCGAACCGGAAAATGATTTTACAAGTAGTTTGTCAAACGCATCGTGTCACCTAGGAGGGGGCTGATTTATTATATCCATCTCTTTTTTTCGTATGGTATATTATGAGATAGATATATCCCACCAAAACATTTCATGTAAAATTGGCGGCCAAGACTCACATGCTCATAACGCTTTCGCTGTAAAAAGTTATCAGATCCCAGGAAAAGCCAAGCCCCTAAGCCCTGACTTTACTAACCCTACACCTTGGTTTCAAAAGTATGGCACGGCTGTTTCATAGGTTACCGTAAATATAAACCGTAATGCGCCAGATGGTCCGTTGGACTTATTTACGGTACTATGAAACGGCCAAGCCATACTTTTGAAACCAAGGTGTAGGGTTAGTAAAGTCAGGGCTTAGGGGCTTGGCTTTTCCTGGGATCTGATAACTTTTTACAGCGAAAGCGTTATGAGCATGTGAGTCTTGGCCGCCAATTTTACATGAAATGTTTTGGTGGGATCTCATTTCTTTTTGTAAGGTGCGCTAGTTTTTTTTTTGGGCTGTAGGTGGGTTTGAAAATGAGACGAAACGGTTCGAGAAAAGGTAGGTAGAGCCCCGCCTCTTTTTTGTTCGTCTTGGTGGGGGCACTACCGTGCCCCCAGATTTAAAATACGAAGTCAAAGTATAGATACAGAAGTAGTAATAATCGTGTATTTAAGAAATACTTACGTTTAGCCCCATATATAATATACACTTTTATCCCCTATTATGGGAACCCCATACAAACTTCCATCCCCTTATTTAAAGTGTGGGAGGGTGATTTTCTAAAAATCCCAGAACATTATGTATTTTATTTATAACTAGGAG
This sequence comes from Apotomis capreana, assembly GCA_947623375.1. Classification (NCBI taxonomy): domain Eukaryota; kingdom Metazoa; phylum Arthropoda; class Insecta; order Lepidoptera; family Tortricidae; genus Apotomis; species Apotomis capreana. Next base: position 13,432,793 of record OX392504.1, read on the forward strand.
TCCCTATATCAATTTTCAGACCTCTAGTATCAAAATTTGCAGAAGTCTCATACAAACTTCCATCCCCTAGGTTAAGGGGTTGGGGGGTAAAAGTTCCAAGTTTAAGAATTATTTTGTTGTTTGTGTACTAATACTAGCTTACATACCGAATTTCAGCTTTGTAGGTCATCGGGAAGTACCCCAGAGGTTTTGATACGTCAGTGTATAAGTGAGTGGCAAAATCGGCGTATTTTAGGTACCAATAAAACCTAAAGTATAAAACCTAGATCAGTGAAATTTAGTACATTTTATATGTTCCCTAACTGCATCTTAACCTGTGAATTTGGGCGCTCTGGTGTTAACTGAGACGAAACTATGAGGGTTTGAAAATGAGACGAAACGGTTCGAGAAAAGGTAGGTAGTGCCTCGCCTCTGTTTTGTTCGTCTTGGCGGGGGCACTACCGTGCCCCCAGATATAATCCGCATACCCGAGGGGCGCGACTCGCTTGACAGACTAAATGATCTCATTTATGACACCCTACTCACACTACTCGCGAAGTTGGCCGAGGTTGGGCGAATATGATAGTGTGCAGGGGCACTTCGCTTACTTCGGCCAACTTCGCGAGTAGTGTAATCGCACCTCATCATCTGTCAAGTACTTTGTTGAGGAGCTTCGCGACCGCTAGAAAAAACATTCAATATACTCTATGAAAGTAGTGTATTGCTATTGCCACCAAATTATCGGTTCATTTCATTCGGTTCTGTCGACAGCGTCGCTACCGTCTACGTGCATTTACGTAGAGGGCAAGTTTGTTCTTTATTTATCCGTCGAACACTTATGTTTGTGACACTATACGTAAAAAAATACCTACGTAGCATATCGAGTTGTCAGTCAATCGACTCAGTCGGAGCCAAGTCAGAGTCGCGAGCCGTGTTCGTGTACGACGTGCGTTTTGTGCGTTACCAGAAGGTTACCAGTAATACACTCTAATCTATGAGTAGTGCTACTCAGTGGTGGCAAGCAGATTGCAATACTGTACTTTCACCTTTATAAAAGAATATATTTTGCTGCATAATCGAAAGGTAAACCTAATTCTATCCTTATATCTTCGTTATAAAATTGTAAGTTCCATATGGCCGGCGGCGAAAGTCATTGTAGAATGCAAAAGATTCCGTCACTTCACTTATTATATCCGTCTTCTTTAAATTCTCAGACATATTACCATAGTTAACTAACACAATTACAATAATAATATGAGTATTTGGCATACAATGATAAAATATCCACCAATAGAAAATAAGTCCAATATAACCTTTCTACCTGCACTGCGGGTTTAACTGCATAAGCTGACGCAACATTGCGTCCCGTATGTTACTATTTTTTAATACCTTTTTTCAAAATCTGGATATTCTGATTTTATTCAGCATAAGGGAACTACTACTAAATGGGTGGACATTCAGATGATTCCTTATCAGGAATATCGAATTCAAGTTATGACTACAAGTTATGACTACTATCTTTCACTCCTATGTAAATTGAATATATTTAATAAATGCATTACATTATTCATAGGTTCATAAATAAAAACATGTAAATAGACATTTATTTATTATTTTTAAATTTCAGATAAAGGTCCCAAGATGGATTCTTCGTTAACAGGCAGCCAAATTCGAGAGAAGTTCCTTCAATTCTTTAAGGACAAAGGCCATAGATATGTCCACTCATCATCGACAATACCACTTGATGACCCAACCTTACTATTTGCCAATGCAGGAATGAATCAATTCAAGCCAATATTTTTAGGTTCTGTTGATCCTAATTCTGATATGGCTAGTTATGTTCGAGTCGTGAACACTCAAAAATGTATCAGGGCCGGGGGAAAACATAATGATTTAGATGATGTAGGGAAAGATGTTTATCATCATACATTTTTTGAAATGATGGGTAACTGGTCATTTGGTGATTATTTTAAGAAAGAAATATGCGCCTGGGCGTGGGAACTGTTAACGCAAGTATTTAAATTATCTGGAGACAGACTTTACGTAAGTTATTTCGGGGGAGATGAAGCATCTGGGCTGGAACCAGATTTGGAGTGTAAGAATATCTGGTTGCAGTTGGGAATACCTGAATCCCACATCTTACCGGGAAGCATGAAAGATAACTTTTGGGAAATGGGAGAAACCGGGCCTTGCGGACCATGCTCAGAACTCCATTACGATAGAATAGGAGGACGAAATGCTGCTCATCTTGTTAACATGGATGACCCGGATGTTCTAGAAATTTGGAATTTAGTGTTTATTCAGTTTAATCGAGAAACCGATGGGTCTCTAAAACCTCTACCTAAAAAACATATTGATTGTGGTCTGGGTTTAGAAAGATTGGTATCAGTGATTCAAAACAAAAGGGCCAATTATGACACTGACTTTTTCATGCCCATATTTAAAGCAATTGAAGTTGGCACTGGTACTAGACCTTACTCAGGTAAAGTTGGAGAAGAAGATGCTGATGGAATTGACATGGCTTACCGTGTCTTAGCTGATCATGCAAGAACCCTGACTATCGCTTTGTCTGATGGAGGATGCCCAGACAACACTGGTAGAGGCTACGTTCTGCGAAGGATTTTGAGGAGGGCTGTACGTTATGCATCTGAGAAACTCAATGCTAAGCCTGGATTTTTTGCTACGCTGGTTCATACTGTTGTGAAATTACTTGGAGATGTATTCCCCGAAATAGCAAAAGACCCCGAATCCATCATCCAAACTATCAACGAAGAAGAAATTCAATTTTTGAAAACCTTGACAAGAGGCAGAAATCTGCTGAACAGGACTATTGAAAAACAAGGTGCATCAAAAACAGTACCTGGTGACGTTGCCTGGCGTCTTTATGATACATATGGTTTTCCAATTGATCTTACACAACTGATGTGTGAAGAAAAAGGTCTTACTATTGACATGAATGCCTATGAAAAGGCTAAAAAGGAATCACTACTTGCATCTCAAGGTAAAACTGCAGGACAAGAGGATTTATTTGCTTTAGATATCCATGCCATAAGCCACCTTCAAGAAACAGGTGTGGCAGTCACCGATGACTCACCTAAGTACAATTATCTTCCTTCTACTACTGACAAAGACGCTATATACACCTTTGCACCGTGCACTGCTAAGATTTTAGCTTTGAGAAGAGATAAACAATTTGTTGATGAGGTATCATCTGGCCAAGAGTGTGGCATGATATTAGACAAAACCAATTTCTATGCCGAACAAGGAGGCCAAATATTTGATGAAGGTTATATGCTAAAACTTGATGATGAGAGTAATGAATTTACAGTTAAAAATGTTCAAGTCAAAGGTGGTTATGTCTTGCATATTGGTAAAGTAGAGGGTGTCCTCAAGGTAGGCGATAATGTGTCTCTCCATATTGATACTGAAAGACGACGCTTAGTGATGAACAATCATACAGGTACCCATGTCTTGAATAATGTACTCAGAAAAGTACTTGGGAATGATTCTGATCAAAGAGGTTCTCTTGTAATGCCAGATCGTTTAAGATTCGATTTCACTAATAAGGGCCCCATGACCACCAAACAAATCAAAGATGCTGAAGATCAAATTAAAGCTATTATTGAAGCAAACAAAACAGTTTATGCTAAACACACCAAACTATGTGATGCAAAAAAAATCAATGGTTTAAGAGCTATGTTTGATGAGCATTACCCAGATCCTGTACGTGTTGTGTCAGTCGGCATACCTGTCGAAGAATTAGAAAAAAATCCAGAAGGGCCAAATGGTTTTGAAACTTCTGTGGAGTTCTGCGGCGGTTCTCATCTTCACCAAACAGGCCATATTGGAGAATATGTTATCGTAAGCGAGGAAGGAATCGCAAAAGGTATTCGAAGAATTGTTGCCTTGACTGGTCCTGAAGCTATTAAAGCTGTAAGTAAATTAAGTGCCTTAGAAAACGGAGTCAACAATCTAGCTAATGTCATCAAAGAAGGTAATGATTTTAATCAAAAAGAGATATCAAAGAGAATTGTAGACCTTACAAACGATATATCACACGCTCAAATATCGTACTGGAAGAAGGATGAACTGAGAAACATGCTTAAAAACTTGAAAAAGCAACTTGATGATAAGGAAAGAGCTGCAAAAGCCCTAATAATTACCCAAGTGACCGAGAAAGCTAAAGAGATGTGCCTGGATGAAAAAACGACAGAAGTAATTGTTGCAGAACTTAAAGCTCAAGGAAATACGAAAGCTCTTGATGGTGCGCTCAAGCAGGTGAAGCAGCTGCGCTCGAATGCGTCAGCTATGTTCTTCTCGGTTGACGAGGATGCCAACAAGATTTATTGTTTGGCCGCTGTGCCTAAAACGGCTAACGCGAAGGGTTTGCTGGCATCAGAATGGGTTCAATCAGTGGTCGAACTCATCGGTGGTAAGGGCGGTGGCAAAGCAGAGTCAGCCCAAGCTTCTGGAAGTAACCCACAAGTCCTTGAAAAAGCAATAAAAATTGCCAGAGACTTCGCCACCTCGAAGTTGTTCTAATTATTTAAAAATACCAGTGCTATTTATGAAATAAACATTAGTCTGTATTTTAATTATTTTAAGATCTTCTAAATATATGGAATAAATTCCGTAATATGGACGATATAATAATGGAGTTTTATTCAACAAATTAGGTCGCATTCATTATCGCAGCTTAACATAAGCACAGAATACTTAAAAGTACCACATACAGAATGGACACGCACACCCCCGCACCGAATCGTGTTATGGAGTTGGCTGCGTAGAAAATTTTGAAAGGGTTGTTTGTGTATATAGGTTATGTTATAGGTGGACATTGACTCGTGAAATACGAGGTGTTGGTGATGGTAATGATGATGATGGTGGTGACGATGGTATGGTGATGATGATGGTAGTGTTGGTGATGATGGTGGTGTTAGTGATGATGGTGATGTATATGTTGGTGATGATGATGATGGTAGTGTTGGTGATTAATGATGATTGTGATGGTCATCGTCATCACCACCATTATGATCGGCATCGTCATGACAGTCATCATTATCATCATCATCACCATCAGAATCACTACCGCCATCATCATCGTGATCATTATCATCATCATTCATCACCTTCATCAATTTTATCATCATCATCACCACTACAACCATACCGTTGTCGTGTGGTTGTGATAATTTTCTTTGTTATTATGTCATAAATCTTTATGTGCAACTAAAACACCAACTAGTTGTTGCAATGCGTCTGAGGCAGCCCTGTGCGTCTTACACGCACACATTGACATTCAAGTTCAGTTCTTGGTAGGCAGTGTCCGCCCTGTGACATAAGACACTGACATACAATGTTCCTATACTATATCTATAAATAAATAAATATTAAGGGACAATCATAGGTACACAAATCGACCTAGTCCCAAACTAAGCAAAGCTTGTACTATGGCCATGGGTACTAGACGACGATATACATAATATATAAATACATATATAGATAACATCCATGACCCAAGAACAAATATTTGCCCCGGCCGGGATTCGAACCCAGGACCGCCGACTCAGTAGGCAGGTGTCTACCAACCGAGCCAAACGCGTCGTCAGCCAAACGCGTCGTCCTTTCCGAACATTTTTAAAAGGGTCTAGCGAACAAGTAGTGCCCCCAACGACGGATTTGGTCATGCTTTCAGGTCAGGCAAGTCCTAAGAACACTATGTATATAATTTTGTTCGGTTAATCTAACTTGAAAAGTTTACAAAATATGCCACTTTCATTGATACGCTGATTATTTTACATTATCTTGAATAACTCGAAAACAAAAGAAGATCGAGGACTGATATTAAGCATAGAGTGTTCTTAGGACTTGCCAGTACACCACCTGAAAGAATGACCAAATCCGTCGTAGGAGGCCCTTCTTGTTCGCTTAGCCTGCTAGACCCTTTGTAGTGCAATGGTCATCAGTGACGTCCTCTTCAATTTTTTCTAATTACCCCATATGGGATCCATACCACTGGTATGGTATATGAAGTAGATACAACGAAAACAATTCAATTTCAACGAAGAGTCTGTAGCTGCAGGCTTCACATATTATGACATCTTCTGGAAACGTCTGGTAACATGTTCACATTGCAGCCGAAGCAATGTGTAACCTTCTTTCGATACGATGGGCATCATTAACACATGTGGATGAACACATGGGCGGACCAGTGAAACCACCCATGAGGCATATGTGCCTTATCGGACAGTAAACCTGTTAACCTTTTGAACGCCAAAATCACTTCAACGGAAAGCTGTGCCCCAGACGTCAATTTCATCAAATTACGTCCAAATTTCGATAATCCAATAAGTTTGTACCTCAAACCGCTACTAGTATTTTTATTTTTTGCTGTGGCGTACCGCGCAACCTGATTGGTTCATTTTCTCCACTCCCCCTTTGTGGACAGTCAGCCTTAATTCAGGGGCATAGCGAGGTAAAATGGCGCCCAGGGCACACATTCAAATTGCGCCCCTTAGTAAATTATTTTACCTAAAAACAAAACCTACACAGTTTTTATTTTTTTTATTTTATCTTTAGACATGACTTGAACTAGGTATATCAAACCTGGTTAGATCTCACTACCGCAGTAAGACGTGCTTTCAATGGGATTTACAAACCCACTAACGGGAATGCGCGCGCGCCACAGTAGTGAGTGGGTATTATTTGACGCGACCGTATTAGGCATAATGTACCTACTGCGTGCGGAAAAGGGAGAGCGAGTCAAAGAGGTACTGACATTCTTCGAACGTCAGATAAATCCACCACTCAGCAATTATTATCTCGTGCATCCAAAGTGTGTATCAGGATAGATGAAGGTAGTAATAAGTAAGTAGGTACAGGTACGAGGTACAAATGGTGGGAGCATTAACTATTGAGACTATGTTTAGACGCTTTTTTGAAAATATAAGTTTGTAAAGCGTTAACATTTTTGTAAGTGACTTGTTAATCATCGGATTTAGCCTGGCCATATTAAAATCGCGAGCGTAGCGAGCGCGAAAAAATTTCGGGGTGAGGGAGTCATAATCATAATACAACCAGATAAAAACACGACGTAGCGAGTGCGAAATTTGTAAATCGTTTTATTTTGAGTCGCTTATAATTTTTATCTGTGTTACCTTAGCCATAATAAAGAATGGGCTGCCTCATTTATCATCAGACGAGTAGGTCTAACTCTATGATGTAAAAATACGTAAATAAATTATCACTACATAGTATTAAACAAAGTAAAATAGTAGAGAAACACTGATAATTTTAGAGGTTTCTCATGTGATGTCGTAAATAAACACATTTTTTGCGCTTACATTACAAACGCTGGCTGAACCCTACTAGATAGTTCAAAATAATAGACTACAGTATTACAAAAAAGTCTGCGATGGTTATTTTGCAACCATTTTTTATCCTTTACTTTTTACAAGGCTTATTTATGAAGCGATTTTAAGTAACACAGCATTAATCCTTATCCAATTTAGTACTTTAAATAAATTATGCATTTAATATTGATCAATATGGCCTCTCTATGGCTTAACCGCATGTGATTTAAATGAATATTTTAGAAGATATTAGATATAAAATGCAGGGACATAGCGGTTGCGGGGGGCCGGCGGCGCGTGCGCATGAGTTTTCTAAAATCAAAGTGACCGTAACAGCTTAAATTTCATTACTTTACTTTGGATTGGACGTCCTTGTTTGGGTCACAGACCTGCATAAGTATGTCCCACAACTTGATCGGTCCAGTAGACTCCAAGCAAATGGCTGTGACAGAAGGACAGATATACAGACAACCGAGCGATCCCATAAGGGTTCCGTTTTTCATTCGGAAGTACAAAGCCCTAAAAAGCAATGCTTATAGCTTTTTCGTTTACGTTTTCGTACGTCTACGTTTTGTATCGTGGAGCTGGGTGATCCAAGCGATTCAAAGGAAATAAAATAAAACGGATTTTTTTTTCGGCACGGCGCTCATCTTATGATATTCCCCCTGGAGAATGCGCGGGAATCGCGAATTAATTTCAATAGTTTGATAGAGGTTTAAGCCCGATTAACATTACCTACTTCAGATTTTTGAGAAGATTTTTTTATCACAAACTTGATCAAGTCCTGTTTACCAGAAGTAATTAAGATAAAATTTCATGTGTAAACATTACATTTTTCAAATATGTATTTGGAACGTTAAGAATTGTGTGGGACGATAATGATAATAGGAGGGCGACGAAGCGGGCGGCATTTCTTTAACCAAATCATAGGGCGCCTAATATAGGCGCTCTATAGAGCGTCACACAATGAAAGACTCACCCAGAGTGCCTGTATGGCTAAGCCCTGACTATAAATTTATAACATCCACATTCAGTTCTCGCAGAAATGTATACTAAATAAAAAAAACATTTATATTTCAATTTTTGCAATTCTTTTTTCATTAGGTACTTAACTATTTAGTTTAGTATTTTATTTTTTGCGCCCCCCGCTGAATTGCGCCCAGGGCGCGTGCCCTAGCTGCCATACCCTCGCTACGCCACTGCCTTAATTAAAACTCGCGCGTATATTTGAGGCTAGCATGTCGTACGCGCACGACCTCAGGGTAGAGTATCACTACCCATATCAACCTGTTTAAGTAGCAGTGGTAGATCAAACTTTCACGGAACAAAAAAAAATCAAAAGGGTGAGTCATACAAATGTCGAGCAATTGGATTTCCCTTTTACTTTGTTCCAAACCGGTTACAATGTTGTGTCAAGAGAGTAAACTGAATTGATTACGCAATGCAACCGGTTGTTAGATGAGCTATAAAATACTACTCCTCTACTACAATTAAAAAAAATCTATTTGTTAACAATTATTTTAGTAATTTTATATCCATACCATGGCTGTTTGATAATTAAGCTTCTGTTTGGGGTTTTGCTCTGGGATAGTGCAGTGCATAGTCCTATTTCCTCTTTGTTTACATCAATGACATTCACACCTACCACACAAAATCCGCGTTATGGCGTGGACTAGCGAAGATGCCATGACTGCGCGTCAGCGGCAGCGGTGTAGATACGTGTCTCGCTCACTCGATATGCCCGCCCGCCGCGCTAGTATCTGTCCCTCAACCGCTTGCCTCGCCGCTGGTCGCGCAAAGTCGTGGCATCTCATAAGAAATCAAGATCAGAGAGCAACTGAACCAGTCGAAACCTTTTGAACGCCAAGCAGTAATATCCTTCACTGTGCCACTGTCGTCATAGCCAAAATAAAGGGGAGCTCTAAAAACCCAGGGATTGAAAAACACTTGTGATATGAATTACAAAGATCTTGATCATAGAAATTTATACGGCATGAGGCGACATGCAATTTTACAATGTCGTGATATGACTACATTGTTCGATATAGCGCATCAATCGTACATTATGGATTTTGGATGGAGATGATGGCAACTAGTCGCTCTTACGGAAAAATGCGACTTGGGGGTCACTCCCTCCCAGGAAGTGACAACGTAACAATGAATAATCCAGGTGGTTTCAAAATTATTTAATTAACTTTATAGACGACCTTTGCTAGGTATAATTCATTATTCAAACAAAATATTCTTATATAACCGACATAATTCATTAACGATATCTACATAAACATAATTCATAAGTAATTACTATAGTTTAAACAAAATATTCATACAAGTATTTGGTTGGTCTTTTTATGAAATTAGGCACCAATTCCATTGGTGTATAATAAACCTCTTCGATGAGGTGGTGCAATAATATTATTGTGGTAATATTTTACATTACTTCACTAATAGTAAATATAGGGATAAATTACCCCCGCCACCGCAATTCCTGCGTGGCTAGGATCACAGTAATAACTTAATCACTCTTGCCCGAATCCTTCGGTTTCTTCGATAGCATAATTTAGCTTTTCGCATAGTTGTTCGTAACTCTTGTAAGGAGGCAAATCCAGCCTGTTGAAACACGTGTGGGATCGCGGCAACCAAGTATCTTTCCCGACCTGAAAACAAAACACAAATATAGATTTTTCCGCATAGTAATGAAGTTAGAGCTATCGCGGTGATAAATAACGTAGTACATTAAACATGTAAAATTAGAAGTACGAGGGGCGTCTGAAAAGTTCTAAGCCTAAGATAGAAAAAAACAATTTACACAAATGAACTCGTGTTTATTTTTCAATATAGTCTCCTCCTAAATCAATGCATTTTTTACATTTTTTATACAGTGCTTTTAGGCCATTAAAAAAATAATCTTCATTTTGCCCTTCAAAATGCTCCTGTACAGCCGCCTTCATCTCTTCGTCACTTCTAAATCGCTTTCCCCTCAACTCTTTCTTCAAATTATTGAATAGAAAATAATCGCTTGGGGCTAGATCTGGGCTGTAGGGTGGGTGGTCAATTTCGTCAAAACCAACTTCCTTCAGAGCACGCCTCGCAACATTAGCGGTGTGAACGGGTGCGTTGTCTTGCAAAAACAAAATGCCTTTCCTTAGTTTACCCCGCCTTTTCTCAACTATGGCTTGTCGCACCTGTCTTATTAGATTTGCATAATAAGTTCCGTTTATCGTAGAGCCTTTTTCTAAATAATCGATTAAAAGAATGCCATCACAATCCCAAAATACCGTAGCCATTAACTTAGAGGCCGACTTTTGCACTTTAAATTTCTTCGGCGGCCTTTCACCCTTTTCAATCCACTGCATCGACTCAGACTTACACTCCGGATCATACTGTCTGATCCATGTTTCATCAACAGTTACTATTCGGGAACAAACTTCATCTAAATCATCTTCGCACAATTTTAAAAACGCCCGAGAAGTTTCCACACGACGTACTTTATCGAAGGCCGTTAGCATTTTCGGTACCCAACGAGCACTGACTTTACTCATGTACAAATGTTCATGTAAAATTTCTCCGACTATTTCTTTACTAATACCTAAGACCTCAGCTATTTGCCAAACCTTAATTCTTCTATCTTCTAATACCAGCTTTTTGACTTTTGCTACGTTTTCTTCGGTCACTACCGATATTGGCCGCCCTGAGCGGGGGTCGTCTTCGATCGATTCCCGTCCGAGTTTAAATAAGCGACTCCACTTTTTGACTGTGGCATAAGAAGGCCCAGAATCACCGTAAATAATAGCCATTTCCTCAAAAATACACTGCGGTGATTTGTCACTTTTTGTAAGGAATTTAATTACAGCACGGTGCTCAATTTTCGTAATATTCGTTGGTAATTCACACATGATGTACTTTTCCGTTGAATATCTCGAAACAGAATAATAAAAACGTGACATGTTATTTTTTAATAATTTGTTTTTAAATGGCCTTTCTAGTGGCCAGTATCATAAACGCATATATAACCTCGAAATACCTTAGGCTTAGAACTTTTCAGACGCCCCTCGTAAGTGGTGCGTAAATAAGCATTATCGTGTTTATTTCATACCCTTTGAACAACACAAGATGTCACTCACCAATCAGTGATAACAATTTGATAAAATTTTGCAAATAATAAGTACAATATTATTTAAGAACACACCTTTTCTATACAAAACCGCTGTGGCCCGTTGGAGCCCATCAGCTCGGCGAACCCGCCCACGGGCACGCGGCACGTGCCCGTCACGAACTGCAGCAACCGAGCCCTTTTCTCGTTGTCCATTTGACGAACAAACTGCGAAATTAATTGAGACACATTTATACAATCTTTTTAGGAATAGGAACATGATAGCTGCAAATGTCTGATCGAGCCGCTCGAAGTGATTCAGTAATTTCGCAAATTGCAATACATTTAAAAAAGTGATTCCCTGGTGAATTCATGTTCTTGATTGTTCTACGCTGCCGTACTTAGGTGTTACAAAAGGCGCTTCATACAGTACGCACAACTAGCTCACAAATCCAATAAAAAAATATGCGGGCTTAGGGCCAAGACACAATTACAAGATACGACATCGTATCTCGGTACGACGCGACATCGTGCCACGATGCGACGTCGTGAGATTGTAAAATGAATTTTGATTTTGCATCTTGCCACACATGAAGATAAAGTTCATTTTGGATGTATGCATTTCCACGACACGAGGTCGCATCGTGGCACGATGTCGACGTCGTGTCTTGTAATAGTGTTTTGGCCCTTACTCTACTAGGTACAGCATGGGTATACCTGCCAGAACCAGACGACTTGTTTGCTGGTGCGCGTGTAGTGCCGGTAGATGGTGTTGCGCTGCCAGTCGTCCACGTCCACCTCCTGCATGCCGCACAGCATCAGCTCGAGCTCGCGCTCGTCGAAGTATTTCAGCCACTCCAGGGGCACCACCTGCCAGACAAACCGTTACAATGACGGCTATCGCGCTTCAATTTGCTGCTAGAAGCGTTAGTATCGAGTGGGCATCAGAACTGTTGAACGCATACAAACTACTGACATTTATGAACTTTTATTATTCACTAAAATTACTCATAACGTCCAACCTCCCGCCGCACCCAAAACCTATTAGATATATGGAATACAATGTCAATATTACATTGCATATTTGAGAAAAAAACTGGCCAAGAGCATGTCGGGCCAACAGCGGTTTTAAGACCGAGGTTTAAGTTAGAGGGGATCGTATTTTTTTTATTTTCGGAGCGAATATTTACAAAATTGCTAACTTTATCAAAAAATAATATTTGAAGACCCCTATTATATTTAAAAGACCTATTCAACGACATCCCACACACTAGTGTTGAAACGAAAAAGAAAATTCACCCCCACTTTACGTGTTCGAGAGGAACCCGATTTTTGTTTCTTTTTTACCGTTTTGTCGGCGTCATACATATTTACATACACATACTCATACCAAATTTCAGCTCTCTAGTAATAATGATCACGGAGCTAAGCCGCGGACGGACAGACGGACAAGGCGAAACTATAAGGGTTCCTAGTTGACTACGGAACCCTAAAAATCATTTAAATGTGATGAAAAACAATTATTTGTAAAATATACGTGCACCGTGCAGTTTTGATCCATTTACTGACCACACTCAACTGTGGCACCAATTGATAAGCACAAAGACGGTAGCTTCAAAAAAAGTGCTTGCGAAATGCTTGAGAAAGATGGTGTGCTTTTGAAAGTGTTCAGAAATTGAGAACATTCCTTCCAAATTTACATACCTCATTAAATCCATCGAGGAAAGCAGTCGTCTGTTCTTCGATGCCCCTCGTCATGCGCCACTGCGTCACCAGTTGCAGGTACTGCTCTTTGTTTGACTGAAAATTGAGAATTACGAGTAAATTAGTGTAGCGTATGCGAAATTTCGTATGTGCTATTATCTGAATTCAGAAACTATTCAACTGAATTCTTTCTCCAAATTGCATGCCTTACAGAGAGGATGTAATTACGAAATTAATTCCTCAGTATAGTATAGCAAACTAAATTTAAAAAGGATTTGTGTACATAACTTCAAGCTACGAGACTTTTGACAAGTGTATCAGTCAATGTTATTTTTTTTTATGTTCTGCTCTGTAAGCTGTAGACCTTGCGAGAATTTAATTGAATTATTTAATACGGCTTATATTCTTTACTTTTTAAAACCCCATGTCGCGCCATTTTGAAAAAATATAGTGAATTAACAAAAATATCTATATAATTATCGAACTTGTTCACAAAATTTCACGAGAATCGCTTGACAAATGCGATCTGCAGCCGAGAAATGCCGAATATCCGGACATACGAAAGGACTTTCGGCTAAGCTGAAACGGAGACGCTTCGGTCGCTCGGTCAATAAAAAAAAATCAACTCACTTCAGACACTCGTTCCTTGTCTCCACTGGGCTTGAGTTCGTGGTGTATCACTTGCCCCAACACCTCGAAGTCCACGCTGAACCACATTTCAAGGCCACATTCGTCTATATTATTATCCTTAATCCAGACTAACGAATTGTAGAACTCCGGGTCGATCGATTCGATATCTTTCATCGTCAATTTCTTATTTAACATTCTCTTATAGAAAGGCATAGTGAATCCGGAATAAATAAATCTGCCATGATATAGGGCCATGGCTATAAACCTTCCTATGAATTTGAAGTACAACAGATGGTCGGGGTTGACGTAGCTGGCGGGGTTGATCTGTAGACTGTAGTTGTTCTTGTTGGCGTACTCGAACAGGCAGTACATGGGGTTGAGGACCTCGTGCGACAGCAGGAAGAACCATTCCCGACTCACGCCGCCGTAGTCGAGGCCTTCTTCGCCGCGGAATATTATGTACAGTCGCCGGCGCAGCTCGTACGCGGGGAGCCTCATTATCTGCAAATTCAATGTTGCCGTGAGATAATGAAATAACTCCAAATACATTTAAACATACAATTTGGTTGATAAACGTGCCAAAAACCCATGACGTCCTTTATTAACTATATACGCACTAGCTAGTGTTTCATTTCATGGAAAAAGGATTCAAAGACAATAACAAAAGCATTCAAAAGTACCTGTGATTAATTCTAATTTCATACATAATAACATCTTGTCTAATATTTTTATTAGTTCATACAGTATAATTCCGCTTGCCTTACAATCAAACACAAACGCTGTATCGAATTTAAACCCGTAAATAGTTCGTTTGGCAGTAACAGTCATATTTTGAGTAAGGCTGATATAAAGCAAGAACGAATGGATCACAAATTAAGCTATAGTACATTACTACAAAGGCCGCCAAATAGGGGATTGTAGGCCGAGTAGTAATAGATGGCCGAGTGATAACGAGGCCATCTAAAGATACGACGCCGACAATCCCTTTTCGCGCCGAGGCTTGTATAGTGCTTTTCTCAAATAAATCCAAGGAAATAATACAAATGCTCAACTTATATATTCATATAAAAACTAATTTATAAAAAAAAAAAAAATATTTTTTATGCTGTTCGGGTTAATGTTTTTGCCACCAAAGGTTAAGATGATTCTATTTATTAAAAAATGACAACACCTTATTAATTAGTTATTGTTATATTTTGTAACAATAAACGTGATTCCTTGTTTATTTTATTGAATATCTGTTTTAATCTAATTGAATGATGTAGTTAAATATAAGAAATGAAACGTAAATAGACATGCACAAACTACGTTTTTTTTATTGGCAGTATGCCATAGATTATCAATAAAAGAAATAAACCCCACTGAAACAAAAGACAATCTTTTTGTTGGCCACGGCCATAATGTTGTATGAAATTCCTTTATTGACCTCTAATTTGAAATTAGAACGAATCTTCAACAAGTTCTATACAAAGACGTATTTCCCGTTCTATTAGTACGACCATAAGAACGCCATTTCCTTGGTTGTTTGAGAAAAGTACATATGTGGACCCACCTGGTGATAGGAATCCTCGAAGAGCGTCTGCCTGGACAGGGTAATCTTAATATGACTGGGCAAGGCGTTGCTCTGGCAGAGGTATCGGAACTGGCTGAGTTTCCAGCGGAAGGAGCGCTCGTAGGCGCGCGGCACGCCGTAGGCGCCCTGCGGCCCCTTGGGCGCGCCGGGCCGCGGGTCCTGGAAGGTGGTGGTGCGCGTGTTGTGGTCCACGAAGTAGCGCGTGCCCTCCTCCGTGTAGCGGATCTCCCAACCGCCCGGCAGCGTTTCTTCTACGCTCACTTCTTGACCCTGCGATGGAATTACACACTTAACACTTTTGCAACCAGACAAAAAGCAAGACATATCCCGGAAACCGGCCGAGCCGACTTTTATAGCATCAAATTGGCCGGCATCTGAACAAAGTTAACGAGCGCCCGGCCTCCGGGTTGTTGATGTCGAAAGTGTTAACTAACACTTCGAGTCGGAGTCGAGTGATCCCGATTTTGACTGTCGTGTTACTTGGCGTGACCCGCTCTTAATGCACTGTACTCATGGAAAGAGATAGACTATATTTGCCGCTACATATTTATTTACATATATTGTCTGACGGCTCAATTAAATCAGCGTACATACAGTCCGTGAGCTCTCCGATTACGATTCAAGTTTGGGTGAAAACTGAGAGGTTCTTTATCTGGGTCGCGCAGGAAGAAACGCGAATCGCATTCTGACAGCTCACACGACGCATTTTACAGCGTGCAGATAACAGCCAAATTGTCTGTGGCAGAAATCAGACCTAGGTCCACAAGGTGTATTTCCCCTTTGGGCATGCGGTCCATAGCTCAGAGCAGTAAAAATTGGAGTATAGTAACTTATCCAATAATTGGGGATGCGGGTTGCTCTTCAAATTTAACCTTCACACTTTGAAATATACTTTTACTTCAGTGTTTATGTCTTTTCTAACATGTTAAGAGTGAAAGCCCATTTACCCTGAAACTTGTGATATATCGTTCGAAACGCTCGAATGGAAGCCACGCGTTCGGTTTTAAGCGCCGGATGGATTCATGGAGCTCAGTTCGCAAAACGGAGTCCCACTTGAGAGGGTATGATAAATTTCCGGGTCATCGTAAGGCATAACGAAATTTCGGCGACTATACTACGATTTCTAATTCAAGACCAAAAAAACTACGACAGATACGTCACTGTCAAAATTGACAACATCTAAATGACATTTGAGTTTGTTTCTTGGTTTGCACCAAATGCTGAAGTACAATACCAGATTTTGTACCAAAAATCTCCGATGTTTAAGTTTTTATTATCTCCTCTCGTAATTATGCAATAATCAATATATCTAGTAATTTTGTTAAAACATAGAGTTAAAGTTACCAAAAAATAAATTATCCTAGGGTGTTTAAAAGAGAAGGAATTTACTATTGTAAAAATATTTTGTTGTAGTGGCAACCTTGCGGTAGTTTTTTTGGTCTTGAATTAGAAATCGTAGTTTAATCGGTGTTGACCTGCGTGCGCGGGTCCTCCCACTGCGTGGTGCGGTTCTTGTGGTTGACGTAGTAGACGCGTCCGTCGGGCTGCACGCGCCGCTCCCAGCCGGCCGGCAGCGCGCCGAGCCCGTCGTCGGGCGGCGCGGGGCCCGGCGCGGCGCCCGGCAGCCGCGGCGCCGGCTGGGCCGCCGACAAGCAGCCCTCGGGCGGCGGGCCCCCCAGGCTCGTCCGACCACCTGCCATATTACATCTGACATTTACAATGTGTCGCATGGACATGGAATGCCGAACCGAACATGTGAGTCTCGGGTATCCCATCTGATTAGAAGCTACATAATCTAATGGAGGGACTGACCACTGTCTTACAAGACCAGTTAACGTTAAATATGGCACTCGCGGACCGGCTGTTAACACGTTGATTGCCACATCACGCGACGTCGCGTGATGCAGTCCATTACCCTGTGGCCGAACACGCGATGTCGCGTGATAGTGCCTTACGAATTTATTCGCGCCGCAAATGGTGGCCGTAGCGTATTGGCTTATGGCATTAGTTTTGGCCACAAGTGAGGGAATTTACCTATTCTTTAGGGGACGTGGCCTGTGGGTAGCCCATATTGCAATTTTTTTGACCGCGCTCGCTAGTTGGGTTCTCGCAGCCGCGCGGTGAAGATGCGTTCCTTTGTTGTTATTTCGTTATTTTACGTCGCATTTCGAGTTTTTAATTTTGAATATTCAAATAAAAGTTTATACCATTAAATTTTGAACTTATTTTATACTAATAAATGCTTATTACCTATAAACATAGATCACGCGAAGTCGCGTGGAGCGGCCATGTAGGCAAGAAATACGAACAAATTCGTCCCGTATGGCTGTTCACGCGTCTTCGCGTGACAAAAACATATATGTATAGGTATATATTTACAAACTTATATATTATATAACTATAGATTTGATATATAAAAGTACTATTATGACCAAAATAACCAAATTAAACGAATGTTTAATTTTGGCCATCTCGGTATGTTCGCCATTTTGGGCTTGGCAATCAACGTGTTAAGAGATCACAGCTTCGAACGCATATCGTTCCGTCAATTTTCATCTTGTATCTAAAATGCATTTCGGCGTGAGCTTATATGCCTTCGAGACTCGGGATGAAATTCGAGGCGGAGGAACAGGATTTGACTGATTTGACAAATGCCTGATATATTTTTTAACGTAACAGTACCAAAGTGTGAAATTGTATATGCAATACATAACAACATTGATAACAGCAACAAATAACGTTAATTAGAATACTTAATTAAAACGAATGTGATCAGTTAATTACATGTAGAAAGGTAGTGAATAATGTTTTGCTATCGTATTTTGTCACGGACTGAAATACAATATCAGAAGAGTGACAGAATCAAATGTTTGCGTTTGAATACTAATTAATGTGGAACCTACTACTGATTAAATACGTTCATAGGAAACTAACGTGCGATCGATAGAAAAAAATATTTTCTACGTATTTTGTGTCATGGCCGTGTGATAATGACAACGTTTAGGTATAATTACAGCCTACATCCCTAAAATGAAATATACCTGACTATATGCAAATCGAAAACACGCCGCGTACCCAAATAGTACTTTACTAGATAAGATTATATGATATATTAGATAGCGAGAATATAATTCGCACTGAAGTGTCGCACGATATCTACAATTTATGAACTGCTACTAGTTTCGAAGTTTTTGGTCCAAAAGACGTGCGAAAAACAACATATATATAATGAGTTATTTAATGTTGCCATGTTTAGTTAGTTAATAGTTAAGATACCACGTGTTAATGGGTGTAAAAACTTTAGGTGACTAATGTAGTTAATTCGTTTTTGTCACCTAAGAAGGTATTTATACCGCAGAGGTTAAACCGCTTTTAGTTTCCTGGTCTCATTATTTATACCAGCCATTTTCCTTTAGGTTTAGATTACAATTCTTGAAAAGAAATAATATATTTAGGGAAATAATGAAATTAAGTAGGAAAGGAAGTATTTAAAAGCTAGTTGAAATACCTATTTGAGGATATTTTTAGCAAACCCATTTTTTATATATTTTCTAATATACTAAATTAATTATAAAATATGTTTCATTCTATTATCAGCTCGGTGAAGATCGATTTAGCTTCGGATCTTAGACTAGATGGAGCAACGTGGCGCCAGCCGTACAGCGCCAATTGTTGATAAAATTTTCATTGTCCTGTCATCACGCCGAAAGCCTGGACAGATTTTAACCAATTTTGATATAGGGATAAAGATGGTTATACCATATTTTTTACCCGACTACGGTAAAGAAAAGAAAAAACGTATTTATATGGGGACGAAATAAATAAAAGCAGCTCGCTATTAGTGGATCTTTTCCTTGCACGCGGTTGGCCCTGGCTGGCTTAGGTCAGGTACACAGACCACCCCCACTAGACGGAGCATGTAAGGCGACGCAGAACATTAAAGTATGAACACGGCGGCCACCGTTTAGTTGCGTCCTTGTTTATGATCCATGCGTACGTCAACGAAAAAAGAAATTAAATAAATAACATGGTAAATTGTAGTGTTAAGTAGTGTAGAGAGACCTCATAAACATGGACGCAACTAAACGGTGGCCGCCGTGTTGATACTTTAATGTTCTGCCGTACCATATCGTTGGTGCGCGCGGGTCGCCTTACATGCTCCGTCTAGTGGGGGCGGTCTGTGGTCAGGTGTCACACGGCGCGTGTCAGTTACCGGAGGCTGCGGGCTCGTGGGTCTCGTCCTGCTGCTGGTGCGGCGGGTGCGGCGGCTGCGGGTGCGGGTACAGGAAGCGCTGGTTGCCCTGCGCCACCACGTGCCGCCGCTCGCCGCGCCAGTGCTGTCGTACAACCACCACCGTTCATTTCACGTATGGAACAATCATCTATTTGTTACAGTTACATTGTATCTGCTAGTAGTGCCAAGGGGTTGCTTGAAAATGTCGCTTTTTTTACCGGTAAGTCTTTTTATTGTGAGTACACGGTAGATTTCATTGAAAGTTATTGTCAGGTACGACATTAATGACTTGGGAAAACCTATAAATGCCGTTCTCGTAAATGGCAATAACAAAATCTGGCGGCTCGGACTCCTTGCACGATTTCTGCCGTGTTACGGTAAAAGGTCGTCTTTATACGGATGTCATAGTAAGATACGTCCGTTTGCCGTAGCATGGCACATCCTTGCATGAGGCACATATGGTAGAACTTTCTCGGGCGATAGAAACCTCACTACGACGATTAGACGACGTAAGAAGGAGTTCCCAAAATTTTTGGTTTTGATTCGTGAATTCATAATAACTTGAGCGACAGGCATGGAACAATCTCGAATAATCCCACAAATTAAATCGAATATCATAGATTCTCACCTGGAAGCGGGCCAGGCGCTCCGTGTCGGGCCGCTGCCACGTGGTCGTGCGTGTGTTGTGGTCGACGTAGTAGACGCGGCCACGCGTGTCGCGCCGCACTTCCCAGCCCGGCGGAAGCGGCTGTGGCCGTTCCCAAGACGTTGAACGCGTGTTGTGGTCCACGTAGTACCTGTGACACGACCATGACTATGTTTAAAGAAAGAAAGAAATTCAAGTTAAACTGAACGCATCCTAAATGTTGTTCTAAATGTTCATACTGTCTCCTTATAGGAACTTTTCCAGAGACTTTCATGAGTATTTTCATCTATGTGTTAGAAGTTACACACATTTTACATTCGATTATATTGTAATAAAGAGACTGAAGGTCCTACAAGGTTTATTGAAAATATTCCTGTATTACAATAATGCCAGCCTCTGAAAGCACACTACATATTTATATTTTGAATAACAAATAGGTACCTCGCAGTTTCATACGCCGAGAACTTAAAACAGAAGTCATAATTTTGAAGAATGTTGCGACTTTGAATATGCTCGTCAAACCTTACCTGCGTCCATAAACATCGTATCTCATCTCCCAGCCACCAGGTAGCGGATCCTCAGCAGTAGGAGCGGCGGCGGCGGGCGGCGTGTCGGCGGCGGGCTCGGCGTGCGACGGGCCCGCGCCGTCCGCGGGTGCCGGCGCTGGGGCCGGCGAAAGGACGGCGCCGTTGCTCATGGGCGGCGGCCCGGGCGGCGGCTGTGAGGTAAAGTACACGTTCATTGACTTATTATACGTTGCGGCCCCGTACCTGCTACCGGAGGACGCATTCGGGCATGGGTGGGTATTTAAAGGCGCGCATCGTGCGCACGAATGTTCACATTTCAGGCGCAATGGTTCCAAAATTTGCAATCCCTCTCCTCCTCTTCACAACCGATATCGCTAAAGTGAATCTTCTGTTCTCTTTAGTGATTGGTGGAACTGTTTCGGTAATGCACCGGTGGCAGACAGGACTATTGGTACTATAGTGACTTTTTATAGGAGCCAAAGTCGGGTTATTTCGTCTTTAAGTTCAGTGTATTTAGTAAGTTTTTCAGCTATTGTATTTTGTAAGTTGTGTGTGTTAGGGGCTATATCAATTAAGTACGCAGTTTTGTTTGTCTTATTCACTAATGTTATGTCTGGTCTATTGAAGTGGGTCGTTCGGTCAGTAAGGATGGCTCAATCAAAGTATAACTTAAGCGTGGCATTAACACTTTCAGGTTTGTACTTGTAATATGGTTCAGTGGAAGTAATATTGAATTAAATTGTTGGGCGAGTTTTTGGTGGATGATATTTGCTACTTGGAAATGTCTGTGTTTATAGTCAGTCTGGGCGATTGATTTACATAAGCTGATTATATGTTGGATGGTCTCGGGGCAGCTATTGCATTTTCTGCACATGTCAGCATTTACAGATTTTATGATGTGTCGTTTATAGTTCCTAGTCTATATTACCTGGTCTTAAATTGCCATCATGAACCCTTCAGTCTCCGGAAAGAGCTCGCCCCGACTATATTATTATCTGTTCTGTACTGCGATCCGTAAAAACCGATCTCGTCGGCTAAAAAAACCCAAATTTTGACCAGCCACTTCACTAAACTTATTAGATGTTGGTTAAAGCATTTACCTCGTTTACCAGTGGCTTTGAAGTATCGTTCCCTTACGTTACTTATATATGCATATGTAACTTATGGCATGTTGAACAACCTAAAGAGAAAGCACACGGGACAAACATATGTTAATATGAATTGGATGTAGGATGTCGACCGAGGCCTGAATAACAATAACATAATATTCTACTTATACTATATAATTAACTGACATGATTACTGTTTGTTCATCGTAAAATGGGCAGTCAAACTTATGTAAACAAGCCATCTGAGAAACTACAATGTAGGTACAATTAGGAAACATATTGTTACAAAATGTATTCAGTATACGAGCTGTTTCATCGGGACCGTCGAGTTTCGCTTCATGTAGCGCGTTTTTTCCCTTCCATTTATTTCCTTATAAATCTACCAATTTGTAAATGGAGCTTAGAGAAATGGACCGTTGTTGATTAATCACAGTACTGGAAATCTCCATTCATGGTGAGAACAGGTAACAGTATAAGTAGCTCGGGGACCTGCACAGTGGAAGGAAGCGGACCGAAAACTTGACTTCGCGTCAGTAGAAACAACCTAACGGGAGCAGAGTGCAGGTCATCCGACTTCCAGATAAAACAACTCCGCGCAGTTCTGCGTCAGTGACAACACTTGTAACTTTTCACTGATCTTTTCCACTCAACTCCACCTATCTCTGTGTTAGTGGAAATGTACCCTTATAGTCGCTTTATCTCCAAACTACATAATAAGTGTATGCTCAATAATTGTAAGTAGATTTCCTAATTCATCATAATTTCAAAACAAATACTCCCAAAAGACTATATGAACGCTATTAATATTTAGAGGTCAGTTAAATAAAATGACACGCGAATGGACTAAATTTTCCATGGCTATCGGCGTATCAATGCGTGTCGCGTCACGGTAAGCAGTCATTCCTATAAATAATGACACAAAGGTAAATTAAGAAAGAAAAATTGAAGGCGATCCACTACAATCTAAGCAGGATTTGAACCTGCGACCTCTGCGTTTCCGGCGCATTGCTCTTCCAACTGAGCTATCAGATCGCTATGTCAATCACACCAAATCTTTCATCCCAAAGAACAGCGCCATCTCTCTAGCAGTCTTCACACTTGCTGTAAAGCAATGGGGATTGGGGATCGTGCGTGTAAAGCGCACATCCTAGGGTATGGCTAATGCGCATAAGCATTTCAAACATATATGACGCAGAGGGCGCTCCAGTAGCGTAACGAATTATGGGAATGAAAGATGTGGTGTGATTGACGTAGCGATCTGATAGCTCAGTTGGAAGAGCAATGCGTCGGAAACGCAGAGGTCGCAGGATCAAATCCTGCTTAGATTGTAGTGGATCGCATTCAATTTTTCTTTCTTAATTTACCTTTGTGTCATTATTTATAAAAATAAAAATGTGGTATTTCCATAGCTGGGCACCGTTAATCAAAAAGTTAACTTCGTTAATCGTTAATCCGCTACAAAAAAAGTTAGCGTCGTTTAACGTTAAAGCGTTACATTTCGGAAGAATTAACGGAAGTTAACGTTAATCGTTAATCCGTTAATATGTGTAAAATTGCATTTTTATATCGTTGCGTTAGTGAACTTACGTACGACGCTTACAGGCAAAAAGTATTTGCTGGCCCGATCTGGATACAAATTCCACATACTCAGTCAAATGTGGCCATGGATTCTCATCAGGACCGCTTGAATCCGATTCCGTGTCTTCCATGATATGGTTTTAATTACTAAACTGCACAGTACACTTTTTTTATCTAACTAAATTACACTGCACTCTACTTTATCAACACGCAAATGATCACTGACAGTAATTTATAATCAATCCAACCAAGACGCAGGTAATTATTATTGGCAGCTCGAAACTCATGCCGCGAATCGATTTTGCGAACTTACCTGTCATTATGTTTGACGGTACTCAGATCCCCTATTCACAGCAGGTAAAAAATCTTGGTGTGATCATGGACTGTACTCTGTCATGGGTACCTCAGGTCGGCGAGGTTAGTAGAAAGATGTTTGCCGCGATAGGGTCTTTAAGGCGTCTTCGTAACTTTTTGCCACTACCTACTAAAATTGCTCTTGCTCAGTCACTTCTACTCCCTATTCTTGACTATGCCGATGTGTGCTATTTAGATCTTTCTGAAGCTCAGCTTAACAAACTAGAGCGCCTTCAAAACCTTAGTATCCGGTTTATTTTTGGCTTGCGTAAGTATGACCACGTCTCCCATTTTCGTTCTCAGCTCAAATGGCTTCCCATTCGTCTTCGCCGTAACTCTCACATTCTTGCCCTTCTCTATGGCGTACTTTTCAACCCCGCTACCCCCTGCTATCTTAAAGAACGCTTTAAATATCTGTCTTCGTTAAGGTGTTCTCAAAATTGTATTCTTGCTCCTGCTGTTTCATCTTCCAAATTTTATAATGACTCATTCACCTTCCAAGCGGTCCAGTTGTGGAATGCTCTGCCGTTGGATCTGAGGCGTGCAAAATCTCTTCCGATTTTCAAAAATCATCTCAAACAACATTATTTGTCGCTTTCTGAGGTCTAGTTGTCGATGTGGTTAATTCATTTAATGTATGTTGTCATATGTATTTATGTTTGTATTATGTATTTATGTATATATATTTATATATTTTAGTATTTTTTTTTAACTAATCTATTTGTAATGTATATTAGTTTATTATGTTTTAGTTTGTCTGTAGATGTATGTGTCAAATTAGTCGTTTTCAAAAATATTGCACTACCAATTTCATAATTATTTTTCGTATTTCTCACTACCCTAAGGTTGTCTGGAAGAGATCGCTTTTTAGCGATAAGACCGCCTGTTGTTACCTACTGATTTGTTTTTTGCAATTTCTTTGTGTAATCTTTATTTATATTTAGTGGTGCACAATAAAGAGTATTATTATTATTATAATAACAATAACAAACAAAACACTCGTCACTCTAAGCACCGGCGCTAAGTAATGAAACAAATCTCTTCGCGGTTTTCTCACTCGCACGCGCCGGCATAATATATCTAGTTTTGTTTTTATTTCACTCGATGCCACGCGCCGCCCGGCACTTGTCGTTTCATACTTGTCTGAACCTGAACCTGTTTTTTCGCGCCGCGCCACGGTGCCGTGCGGTGAATAGTAGGCATTGGATTAACGATTAACGGACTTCGGCATATTAACGGAAGTTAACGTGTCCGTTAACATTTTTAAATGTTAACTTAAAAGTTAATCAGTTAATCAAAATGTTACCTTCGTTAATTAACGATTAACGGATTAACTAGTTAAAGCCCAGCTATGGGTATTTCCACATAAAAATAAGAATCGATAAAAAGATTCTATACAAATATTTAGTCATTCCTGCTTGGCAAGCCTATGAGCTCGCCGCAACATTCAGTTGACATATAACTCAACTACTACTCCAATTACAATCCGATTTTTCTATCAACAAATATTTGACATGTGTGTGATGTTGGTAGTGAAGTAGCTTAGACATATGTACATAATGTCAAGTCTAACGATTATAAATTATGAACGCTTGATCGAGTCGATTTTGAGAGACAGATTTTTTTTTATCGAACTAGGATTCAAGTGTAATCTGTACATGAACGGGTGATTATTGTTAATTATTATTATATATTTTTTTTATCAAATTGAATTACTCATGCCCGTTTACGCTGTCATGCATGTATCAAATATTTGTTGATAGAAAAATCGGACTGTACAAACTCATAATATCTTACTCTAATGTAAGCTTAGCCTTATGCTCAAGCAAGATCGTTCGATCAATCTTCTTATGTGAGAATAAAGTTCACAATACAGCAAAACCTTAAAAGAAACTAGCCAATGAAGCAAGCATATGCAATGCATGCAGCTAGGTAATTAGGTTGTTACCTAGGATAGGAGTCCCATTTCACCTTATTTATTGAACGTTATTGACCTTCGTACATTTTCAAGGTTGAATAACGCAAAAGGTTACTTATTATTTATTTTCGATTTTCGCGGTTATTACGCACTTAAATGACAAGCAACAATGGATTATACCACATAGAACTATTATTTAATGCCATCTTTGAATAAAGGTGTAAAATATGAACATCTACCTATGAACAAGTTATTTTTTGAGTCTAACCAAAACAGGGAAAATTGCTCTC
The DNA here is from genome assembly GCA_947623375.1 of Apotomis capreana. NCBI lineage: Eukaryota > Metazoa > Arthropoda > Insecta > Lepidoptera > Tortricidae > Apotomis > Apotomis capreana. Next base: position 13,458,780 of record OX392504.1, read on the forward strand.
CTTTGGATATCATGTGAAATAATGTATAAGATTTTCTTAAACATGGACTCACCCTTAATGTTTGGCTTCGTGACCCAGTTCTCGTAGACTCCGGATTAGTACGTGCTCTGATCCTACCCCGCACTCCATCGTTAAGCGGACTGCGCGCATTACTACTGCTAGTTTCTCCCAGCAATTCTTGACATTGGCTTAAGACAGAAGAATCTATTTTTAAGCCATCCAAATGTATTACTAAATCTGCACTTTTTACTTCCGCATTGCTATTTGGTGTATTATCCTGTGATGATACAGTTTTCATCAAATCTAGAACAGAAATGCATATAAAGGAAATATAAATGTCATTTTTGGGTGATTATTTGAGCGTTTTAACCGTCTCCTTAATCTGCCCGCAATATTGGCCAACTCATCAAAGATGTCTACATCATTTTGATAGGAATTGTAGAAATCCGCGACTTCTACAAGACAACCGAAAATGACGCTTCGGATCATACGTAGTTCGTCAATATAGCCACAAATAAAGCTTACTCATGTATGCTTGTCAAATATAGGAAAATACTAAATATAATAGCTTCTTACCCATAGAAAGCTCTACATTTTCTAATTTTCCATTAAAGGAAAGAAGGACCTTCAGAAGACTTATCCTTTTCTCTCCAATAACATTATCTTTTCTAAAACTATGGTGGTCAGCGAGTCGAAATAATAGTTGTGACTGAGGAGTCACCAACACTGTGAACTCTTCTTTCCATTTTGGATGCAAAGTGTTCTTAATGACCTCAGTTCTTCTCGAAATTTTGTCATCTATAATCACTTGCAAGTAAGGATTTGGTTTGAAGAGTCCGGAATTTCTTATGGTTGCAGTTTCAACTGAAATTCACATAATAAGTTGAAACATATAGCAGAATATAATTATATTAATATGTAAAATAATGCGCTATCATTACATTATGTTATCAGTACCTGTTAGACTGAGTTGATGATATGTTGATAAGGAAATAGGAGTAGTTAGTGATGGTGTGCCTTCAGACATTTTGAATTCTTGTGTCAGTTCATGTTCATTGTACTACATCATTGAACTCCATGCACCACCTGTACAATGTAATCATCAATTATCTATTATACAATACAATACAACAATACTTTATTGCACCAACAAGAAAAATATTATAAGAGAGATCTTAAATTAAATAATGGTAGACAATAGGTGGTCTTATTGCTAAGTTGCGATCTCTTCCAGACAACCTTTGGGTAGCTATAATATATTCATTTAACGAAAAGCAAGTTTTCAGTGCACAAACCATCAAAGTTCATCATAATTAAATTACGTTACAACAAATAAAACCTAAATAAAAATAAAAGAATTTAATATAATATCACAAAGCACACTTCATTGCTATAGGCAAGGTAAGAAGCAATCAATTAATATTATAGTCAACTGGTCTACAGCAGGGATTCCCAAAATTTGCCTTTTCCTGGCTAGAAAAATAGAGCACACTGATACAATGTTTAATTTTAAAAAAAGGATTGCGCCTCACCCTGGCTCCGTTTATATTCTCTACTACACCAAGGCCCTGCTGCACACACTTCGGGAAACACTAGTCTAGAGATTTACTGACACCCAATACTAAATCAAGAAAAAATCAACTGCACCCTCAGATCTTTATATCTAATAAATAAGCCACTTGTTGATTTCTGTATGATGTAACAAAGGCTTAGTAACAGTAATAGCTTTAAAACTGTGTTACATCATTTGTATAAAAACTACTAAAATGTTTTCCTTATGTGTGACCAACAGCCGCATATTATAACGATAGCACAAAGCACTCTAAAACGGGTATTCTCTCTCAAGACATAATCATACATTGTCAAGGCAACTAAGCATACATAAATAGAAATATCTCATACTAGACTTATTTATTATTATTATTATAAGCCTTTGTCTACAGTCATTGACTGTCTTGCTTTTCAGCATAGGCCTCCCCAAGATTTTTCCAAGCCGATCTGTCTCTTGCTGTTCTCATCCATGTTGCTCCTGCTATTTTCTTTATGTCGTCTTCCCACCTCCGGTATTGACCACCTTGCTTTCTTTTGTTGTACCTAGGGCACCACTCCATCACATCTTTAGCCCATTTTTAGGGTTCCGTAGCCTAATGGCAAAAAACGGAACCCTTATAGATTCGTCATGTCTGTCTGTCTGTCCGTCTGTCCGTCCGTATGTCACAGCCATTTTTTTCCGAAACTATAAGAGCTATACTGTTGAAACTTGGTAGGTAGATGTATTCTGTGAACCGCATTAAGATTTTGATGCAAAAATAAAAAAATAATAATAAATATTGGGGGCTCCCGATACTTAGAACTGAAACTCAAAATTTTTTTTTTCATCAAACACATACGTGTGGGGTATCTATGGATAGGTCTTCAAAAATGATATCGAGGTTTGTAAAATATTTTTTTTCTATACCGAATAGTTTGCGTGACAGACGCTTCCAAAGTGGAAAAAAGTTGGTCCCCCCCCCCCCCCCCTTTAACTTCTAAAATAAGAGGATGAAAAATCTAAAAAAAACATATGATGTACATTACTATAAAAACTACCAACGAAAATTGTTTTGAACGAGATCTAGTAAGTAGTTTTTTTTTAATATTTTAATACCTAACTTTGCACCTAATTTACATGGGGCGCTATACATACCAGGTGCAAACTTAACTTAACCACTTAGGGATGAAAAGTGTTTGTACGGAACCCTCGGTGCGCGAGTCCGACTCGCACTTGGCCGGTTTTTCTTTATTGGTTCTTATAAGATGGCCCGTCCAGTTCCATTTCAGTTTTTTGATACATTTTTTTATGTCAGTAACTTTTGTTCTTTTTCTTATGGTTTTGAGTCGAACCTTGTCTTGTAACTTAATATTAAGAATACTTCTCTCCATACTGTGTTGACATGTTTGTAGAGCTTTACTATTTTGGTCTGTTAGACTCCATGTCTGGCAGCCATATGTCATACTTGGTAGAATGCACGTATCAAATACCTTTCTTTTAGTTTTTAATTGAATTACAGGGTTTTTCATAATTTCCTTAAAGGACCAGTATCTCTTCCAAGCGATAGTTATCCTATTATTGATTTCTTTTGTTGTGAGATCGTTTGGTGATATTATTTGTCCTAGATACGTATACTCCTCCACATATTCTATCAAGCTGTTGTTCGGTGTAATCGGGGTTTTGATGTGGTTTGTCATTACTTTTGTTTTTCCCGTATTCATTGTCAACCCGACCTTTTCACTTTCGAAGACTAGTTGTTCGATCATTTCCTTCAATTTTCCAGCATCTTCAGAAAGTAGGATGAGATCATCAGCAAAACGTAGATGGTTTAATAGGACTCCATTTATCTTGATACCATACTCGTTCCATTCCAGATGTCTGAATACATGTTCGAGAACAGCAGAAAATAATTTGGGTGACAAGGGGTCTCCCTGTCTTACGCCTCGTTTAATAGGGAAGTATTCTCGGTACATTCTGTTTTGATTTTAGCTTTCATATCCCTGTAGATGTTGCTGATAAGGTGTATATACTTATTGTTAACTCCTTGTGATACCAGTGTTTCCCAGATTTTCCCGTGCTTCAGTGAGTCGAACGCCTTGTTATAATCGACGAATGCCAGGTAATATGTTATTCTGTACTCGTTACATTTTTGAATGACCTGTTTAATTGTGTGAATATGGTCGATTGTTGAAAAATCTTTCCGGAAGCCGGCTTGTTCTTTTGGCTGGTTTTCGTCCAGTGTTCTGGTTAAGCGGTCTAGCAAGATCTTCGAAAACACTTTGTATATGTTAGACATAAGCGAGATGGGCCTGTAATTCGAAATATCGTTTCTATTTTTGTGGAGTAGTATTATTGTTGAATTAGTCCATTGTTCAGGAATATGTTCGGTGACTAATATTTCGTTGAATAGTTGCATAATTGGAGTCAGGATAGTGTCACATACTCCTATAAGCAGTTCGTTAGAAATCCCATCCTCTCCAGGTGATTTGCCTCTTTTTTGTGACTTGATGGCCTTACTAACTTCTTCTTTTATTATGGGTGGAATAGGTTCCTCAGTTGATTTTTCTTTGGTTGTTTGTGGGCATGTTATTGATACCATCTCTTTGTCACTGTAAAGTTCTCTGTAATAGTCGGTAGCAGCTTCTACTATTTCTAATCTTTTAGTTTTTGACTTTTTGTTTCTTGGGTGTTTTATACTGTTAATCCATTGAACTTGAATTCTCACGTAGTTCTTTCCACGCTTTTTAGTACCTCCCGTTTTTTCTATATGATATTCTATGAATTTGGTTCTCATTTCTTGTCTGTGTTTTCTAATTTGTGTGTTTATTTCTTTGCTGATTTTGGTTATCTGTTGTTTGTTAGTTTTCCTATCATCGAATAGTAGTCCTCTTCGCTTGATTAAATCTCTAGCCTTAGGTCCTATTTTATCTTTTGAATTCTTACTGCCTTCAACTTCTTTCTCAATGTTTTTCAAAGCTTGTTCTATTGTGTCATACTTTTCCTGTAAGCTCTTGAGAGACTACTTCTTAGTCTAGGTGATTGGAAAATGTTAGTCATATATAGAGCCCCCTGATACCTATGTAAAAAATCATGAGCGCCTTTTTGTAATGTTTCTAAAGATTCCCTTTTTTGGACCGAGTATTGGGGTAACCACAGATAACACCACCTGTACCTTTCCAAACTACGGTGACGTAGTAAAACCCCAGTTACTGAAGGTCAAGTGAAAAATTGTGTAGTATCTTTTTTACGAAATTTTTGTAATTTTTTTCAATAACTAGAAATGGTTCAGAAAGAACCCAGCTCGTCAGTCATAATCGAATTAACGGTTTTGAAAAAAAACGGTACACCCCAATTGTCATATGAAAAAGATCTAAGGATGAAAATCAAGATTACTAAGTATTTAGAGCTCATGTTACATTTTATGAGTTAGTCAAGATTGTGTATTTTACAAAACTTTAAACAACACCATACAAAACCCTATATCTAGTTTACAAAGGACTTCTAGGACTAGAATGTAAAGGTTTTAAATTTCTCACACACAACCAATGTCAGTATCACACACCCAATCCTAAGGACAGCCTTGCATGATGATATGTTACTAGTTACTACATACATACTGAAACACTATACTTTGAAACATTTCCTGAATTTATTCCATGTTATTTTCAACAAGAGTGTTGATGCTAATGAAGTATTCAATCATGTAATCTCTTAGATAAGATGGAAATAACTGATTTAAGCTTTTAGCTAACTGTATGTAATTTACTGTATATTTTCTAGAAAAAACAATTTAAATAGGTAATCCTTATCTAATCATATCCATACAGAAAGGAAGTAAACGTGAGATATGCCTAAGCGGTTGCTCCAGTGACAGTAACATCATCTTTAATTACTTTACAACTTGTGTTGCATTAGGTATGCACCTGACAGAGTATTAGTCACAATGGTAGGATGTCGAGAATATCATAAACATAAATAATTCAAATTAATTACCTTTCCAGGGTTGTTTGATTTCCACACTTCTTTATAATACCTTACTTATAATCATTCTTCCTTTCCTTATCGCACTGTAAGAGACAAGGAATCGACATTATACTGATTCATCAAAACGCACTAATTGGATCAGTAATAAAGGAAATAAAGCCACGTATACCGATAAACACATCATATAGAACACAAATAACTTACATTATTCAATAACTATTTACGAAAACTAAATAAATAATAATGATCTGAAGAAAACTAGCGACTAGTCAGTCAAGTTGAGGGATATCGCTAGTGCACAGATAGACAAAAAAAAAAGTGTCGACAAACATTTAGCAAAATGCCTGCCAATACGGCCCAAGTTTCATTTGTCTATGGATATAGCCATAGACTATAGAATGTGTCCTTAATGTCATACGAGAAGAATATACTGTGATATTGTATACATTTACATGGTGGCCAACACAACAAAAATCATTAGAGTAAAATTAAATATTTGGATGTGCGTTTGTCATTCTAGGAAATTCAGTGAAAGTATATCTGTATGCTTTTGCTGTCGCCTGTCGCCTGTCACAATCACAACAATAATTGGGATAGGATATCGATTCTTAATTCCTATACTTTAATATTTAATTATATTCTGGAGATCATGCACCATACCATTTTATGCAAGCATTCGATTTAGATAACTAGAAGGTTTTACTTTTTCCTACAAACTCGACCTTGGTAAGTTCTTCAGCAAAATACTTCCCTTGTGTTTTATTTAAACAGCTGATGAGCAATATAAATCAATTTGTCAACATTTCTGATTTTTCTTTTCGTTAACTTGATTACTTATTACTTCTTATGTATATTACTTAGTAACTTTACAGAACTATTGGATCAAATATATGTGGTTGTATCATGTACAATACGTAGGCGTAGTTTCTTAGAGGAATATGCATTTATTCAGTTTGTACTTATTTTTAGCAAATAGCATATGAATCTTAAATCAAACAACTATTTAAACGAAAGACGAATACCTAAAATTACTCATATACGTCATAGTTTACGTTTGTTAGTTATTATTATTACACTCTAAAGTAGAAATGGCTTTGCTACGCAACACTGACTATCTGTTTCATCTGAAGCTTACATTCTATTGTGGATGTAGGTATGTAATACATATGGAATCAAATGTTTTTTTTTTCAGGCTACAATGAGTCCAGTTGAAAGTGTACCTGTAGCTGTTCTAAACAATGTTGATGATTATGTGGAATTGCTTTATGATGATATCCCAGAGAAAATCAAAGGATCTGCATTAATATTGCAACTTGCTAGAAACCCCGACAACTTGATAGAACTGGCCAGAAATGGTACTTGTTTTTTTAACCTTTAAATTGACAACATTTAATTTTTTTTACCAGGCTTTAGGCTAAGGATAAAGGATTCCCTCACATTTTCATTTTCACAAATATTCCATTTTATGATTGAAGAATCAATTTGAAAGCACAGAAAATTATATGTAGTCAGACTATTACTAAGGTGGATTTAGTATAGAAATGGTGTCACTGTACATTTTTCTACAAGTTATCATCATTTACAGTGCTGATTTGTAGACAACACGTTTCACATATTTTCAGATAAAAAAAATTAAAAATAGTTTTGTGCTTTGTAATAGTAAATTGATGAAAATAGTTTAAACTTGACACTATTTGAAAATTTGAAGTGTTATCAATTTCCTATGTTACTTAGCATAAAAACATAAAACTTTGCCCTTGAAGGTTATTATCCCCATGTTCAAATAGGTTGGACATACACTTATTAAGCTAATTAAATTAATATGAATGTAATATTTATTACACTTTTAGAGACATAATCTATTGGTTTAGAAAATAATTAACGGTACATATTTTGTAATATTAACCTCATGCTTGTTGACAGAAATCTGTGTCCAAGGCACCAAGCTAAGACCAGATAGTATGGAATTCTATAGCGGCAGATAATGTGGTGCCTGGGGCACAGCTTTCCGTCTGTGTGGTTGCCGTTTTTGGCACTCCAAAGGTTAAAATGCATGGGCAAAGTCGGACAGGACAGGTTCATGGTAATTATTTTTATTCAATATTAATTGACGTTATGTTTTCTAATAATGTTTACAGAAGCATTACTGAGTGCCCTGTCTCGGGTTCTTAGAGAAGAGTGGAAAAGGAGCATTGAGCTAAGCACCAATATTGTTTATTCCTTTTTTTGTTTTTCTACTTATAATGAATTTCACCCAATTATTATTCAATACAAAATTGGATCACTCTGTATGGATGTAATAGATTATGAACTAAAAAGATATGACCAGTGGAAGGAAAAGGTTGAAGGCAAAAAACAAGTACTTACTCCTGATAAAGTAAGTAAATATGAAATTGATTGAAAATAAGCATTATTTATTTATCTAATTGTAATAGTAGGCATACGCCGATATGAGTAAATAAATTATTCCAAAAAAGGTACCTATATAAGCTTATTTTTTCAATTATAAAATAGGTAAGTATTTAATCTATTAACTTATAAGTCTGGTTTCAGAATGAATTACCAAAAAGTCGAATTCCAGAACCAAAACGTCGTCCAAAGTCTGGCACCTGGGCCGTTGCTGATGTGAGCTTGCAGAAAAGTCGCTCATTAGTTTCCAGCTACCATGAGGATTTGTGCAATGCTTCTGATGATTGCCTGTCCAAAAATGATGAAGAACAAATGAGAAGAAAATTAAAAACACTTTCTAAACGGCAAGAGCAGCTTCTAAGAGTAGCTTTCTACATGTTGCTCAATGTAGCAGACAATGTCAAAGTTGAAGAGAAGATGCACAAGAAGGATATTGTAGGTCTTCTCATCGGTGCAATGGAAAGACACTCTAATATTGATCTCCTTATTCTAATTGTTTCTTTTCTGCAAAAGCTATCTATATTCATAGAAAACAAAAATAGCATGGCAACAAAGGGCATCGTTGAGAAATTGGCGCCATTGCTTGAATCACCTAATGCAGATTTAGTTAATGTGACACTGAAACTTTTATTCAATCTTACATTTGATACAAAATTACGTAACAAAATGATCAAGATGGGTTTGCTCCAAAAGTTTATTAATTTCACAAGTAAGTATGCACCATATAAATTTATTGCTAAAACTTGTTGAAAATTGAACCCGGGACTTATTACAGGCGGCGTCTAAGGGCTGGTTTTGTTTTTGCGTCTGTGTATATTCAATGGAGGCAACTGATAAAATTCGTATGTATTTCAGGTGATGATAAGCACATAAACTTGGCAATGAAAATTCTTTATCATTTGAGCATGGATGATAGAGTCAAGCTAATGTTTACACAGTCAGATTGTGTAAAACTGGTGAGTATTAATTTTGATCTATTATTTACAGGTACATTACATAATGTTTTTCCGTTCTTATTTGTCGGTAGAGTTCCTTTTAGCCTAGCATTCTCTATTGTTGAGACGGAAATATAAAAGCAAGCTTACCTGGCAAAATAGTACTGCACAAATACAGCAAATGAAAAAATGGTTAATTGTCTTTCTTATATTCTGCAAATGATCCACTACACTACGCTATAGTGGAGTTCACCTTTAAGAGAGCTCTATCAATCTCATTGCGCAGTACTCATTTTATACTGCACATTGCTCTTTTTATCACGCATTTAACTATACATGGTACCAAAGTGCGTCCTGCGTTTTCTAAGTTGTGTCAAAAAATTACAGATAGTAATTATTTACATATCTATTTTATATCGACTCGAATACTAAGAACAACTACTAAAAGTGGTCTAGATACCTACAAAACAGTCTTTAGGAGACCTGCGTTAATTTCAAAAATTATTTTGATTGGCATGTATAGATTTTCGAAGAGATTTATTTACTCGCAGCCTACATATTAATGATACTGCATAAAATGTTTCAGTTAACGGACATGCTCCTGCTAAACGTGAACAGCGACAGCGGCGTGAGCAGCGGCGGCGCGCCCACCACCGACGTGCTCCTGGCTCTGTGCGTGAACCTCGCGTGGTGCTCGCGCGCGGCGCAGCAGATGGCCGCCGAGGACCGACTGCGGGAGTTGTTGACGCGCGCCTTCCGCCACCGCAACTCCATGCTGATGAAGCTCGTCAGGAACCTGTCGCACCACGCGCAGAACAAGCCGCTGTTCGTGGTGAGTGGCTCTGACCGATGTGGCAACGCGCGCGTGATGCTCCTGGCGTTGCAAGCGTTCATAGGCGGCGGTAACTGCTTAACATCAGGCGGGCCGCATGCTTGTTTGCCACCGTCGTAGTATTTAAAAAAAAAAAAAGCATGCTAGCGCTGTGCGTGAACCACGCGTCATTTCGTGTTTGTGTTTCGGACGTGAATGGCGCTTCCGATGTTCCTTTTTGTAAAATCCGTGTTTGCATTCACATAGTACCCAAAAAGTAACCCAGTGAGTAACCAAAGTAACCCGACTTTACGGCACTACCAAGAATAAAACACAACCCTTTAATGGTCTACGACGGTTGATGCTTATTATTGTAAAAAAACCGGCCAAGAGCATGACGGGCCACGCTCAGTGTAGGGTTCCGTAGTTGCCAATCCTTCACAGTAGACGGGCCTATAACAGCGGTTTTAAGGCCCGAGGTTTAAATTACGAGAAAGATTTCAAGCTCTATAAAAAGGTCGTAAACGCCAAAGTTACTATAATTACTTATTACCTTCTGGAAGTTATCGATTATACAAGCCAGATTTAGCGGAATGTTTAAAAGCAGTATGGCGCTTAACTAATATGTGTAACGTTCGAAGTATAAGGACACCGCGCGGCACTTACGTCATTTTAACGAAAATTATGAAATTTTGCGATATATCAAAAACGGTTCGACCTATTTTATTCAATATAGTTTACATTGAAACTACTTATAAGGCCTCATTTTCATGAATTTTTCCATAATTTTTTAACCCGTGGTTGAAAACTGAGGGGGGGCGGACGCTATTTTTTTTATTTTCGGAGCGAATATTTACAAAACTACTGTCTTTATCAAAAAATAATGTTTGGAGACCCCTGTTCTTTTTAAAAGACCCATTCAACGACACCCCACACACTAGTGCTGAAACGAAAAAAAAATTGACCCCCACTTTAGGTGTACGAGGGGTACCGGAAAAAATTTTTTTTTTTAGTTTTTATTGTACCGTTTTGTCGGCGTCATACATACACATACTCATACCAAATTTCAGCTTTCTAGTACTAATGATCACGGAGCTAAGCCGCGGACGGACGGACAGACGGTCATGGCGAAACTATAAGGGTTCCTACAACCCCAAAAAATTCACAGGAACCAAACGTTATCTTATAAAAAACCCTTTTAATGGTTTGTTTACATTCTTTTAAATACCTAAAAGTACAGACTATAATATCCTCTTGTCAGTGGTTTACCGATGCTTCTTTCAACCTCATGAGAATCATATTTCAGGAATTTGTGGGTGATATCGCCGGAGCCGTGACCAGTAGCGACGCCGCTGAAGAGTTCGTGATCGAGTGCATTGGAACGCTCAGCAACATACTAGACTTCAACAGTAACATCGATACATACGCCGTCGTCGAACGATACAACCTGATTCCGTGCATTATGAAGATATTAGATCCAGGTTACAACACGATTTTTCTTTTTATTAAATTGCTTCAGGGTCTTATTATTATTTCGGAGGCCTTGGATCCATGAGGCCTACACTGCCTTATGGATCCAAGGCCTCCGAAAACCCCTGCAATCTGTCTAGAGAGCTGTGCAGTACACATGGTGTTGCAAAAAGTAGTTACATTACAATCCCATCGTACTTCAGGTTGAGATAGAAATCGACCTATAGTACGTCATGTTCGGACCAACTCCAAATAGTGGGGCCACGGTGCAGCGGTTCTGATAGACACTAGCTGCCAATCAAATCCAGAGGTAACACTAACGGAAGTGGTACTGCGGCTACGCCAGGCCGACACGTACTGGAATCTTTTGATTTTAATTTCCCTTTATACCAAGGCAACGCGCAGCTGTTACAGCGCGTGATACTCGCTTTGTTACAAGCTTTTATTTAACTTGCATTGTGTGTATGTATGTATCTAAGTATGTTTGTTCGGGTGAAATCTTGCAACTCAATTTTGAAGCAGATATCGTCAACCAATTGAGCTGAAATTTTGCATACTTACTTAACTTTGATGACAATACAATAATATGGTACCATGGGGCTGATCTGATGATGGAGCCGGAAGGTGGCCATAGGAACTCTACAATAGGAAAAGCAATCCTACCGAGTTTGGGCTCTTTAGAATCGTCTCATTTGATGAATATTCAAAGAAAAGTACAGTCGGCTATAAAAGCTTGTCACAAAAATGAAATTTTTGAGAGACTTATTTCACCACCACCTTGTCGTTCCAGACACCGGTACCGAGCCGGACCCGGAGCTGGTTCTGGAAGGGGTGGTGTTGGTGGGCGCGCTCGGCGGGAGCGAGCGCTGCGCGGCGGCGCTGGCCCGCGCGCGCGCCCCGGAGGCGCTGGTGGCGTCGCTGCGGCTGCGGCAGGCCGACGACGAGCACGTGCTGCAGACGGTGTATGCGTTCCGGCAGCTGCTCGCGCACCGCGCCACCGCCGAGTACCTCGTGTCGCGGACAGGTCCGTTCTCATTCAGTTAGTCCATCTCATCAAATAGCATTGAGTTATTATTACTACGTATATAGCCAGTAGATTGCTTTTAGTAACTACGGCTACCTGTCACCGCTCGTATTTTATTATATAAATAGAGTCCAACTCAAAATTCGAAGCAATTGAGTGGATAGAGGAGCTAGCAAACGATAAAAGTGTCGCAACTGTACGCGAGACCGGGGCGTGAACCACGCGACCAAAACGTCGTAAGCGCCGTGAATTTGACGGCGCTTACACGTTTAAGTCGCGAGACTGCCGCAGCCGCTGGGCACCGACTAAGCGCCTTTGTGCCGATCGGCTCAAACAGGTTTTACAAAAAAAAACAATTTGAGGCGTCCACTTTATACGTAGTAATAATACCTCAATGTCAAATAGACGCATCGTTATGACTCTGGCCCGCGCGACGTCCCAGAAGTATTGGTCGCGTGGTAGCGGCTGCAGCAAGGCGACTACGGACACATACTTTACTATAAAATAACCGTACAACAACTACATATTTCTGTTAACCCCAAAGCCTTAAGGCATGAAATCTCGCGTGTTTATTATTGCCTTTGTCGCTGTTTATATATATTTATTTTATTTTTAGTATTTGTAGTTATAGCGGCAATAGAAATACATCATCTGTGACAATCTCAACTGTCTACCTATCACCGTTCTTGAGATACAGCCTGGTGACAGACGGACGGACGGACGGACGGACGGACAGCGAAGTCTCAGTAATAGGGTTCCGATTTTACCCTACTGCCTACCTTTTCTCGAACCATTTCGTCGCATTTTCAAACCCTCATGGCTTCGTCCCAGTTAACACCAGAGCGCCCAAATTCACAGGTTTAAGTCTGACAGATATGGTTAGTAGTACAGATGATATTAATATTATAATTTGATTTGTTGAACTTTATTTTTAGTAATGTGGTCCTAATCTAAATTCTCTCTTGCTGTACAGAAGCTCCCGCTTATCTAATCGACCTTATGCAAGATAAGAATGTGGAGATCAGAAAGATGTGCGATTCCTGCCTTGATATCATCTCGCAAATGCAGAATGATTGGGCAGCGAGAATTAAGGTATGTAACACTACAGTACAATAAGACTTCCCTACAATTTGCTTTCTCTAAAAGACCTCCACAACGAACGGAACCTGCGCCTTCTACAGATTCTTACGGTCTTGACCAGTATGTGATCACCACCTAGGATCCGTTCTACCCCCACCACAGCCGGTCTACTGCCCTGGCAACTGCGCTATGTCTTTGACCTTGGTTTTTCTGCCAATGTCTACTTAATTCCTAATTTTCAATATAATTTCTAGAGATGTGTAGGTCGCGAGTGAGTGATTCAAACGAGCTATATCATTTGGTTTAGCTCACTAGCTCTTTCGCTCACTGAAGATTCAAGTAGATCAGTATATCATCTCAGTATTACTCGCTCCCTCTCGCTTATGAAATGAATGTTGCCATGCTGCCGTGAATCTAATTCATCGACATCTCTAAGTTCTCTGCTCACTCGTGAACGATATAGTCTAAAGATCTACTGAGCTAAATGAGTGATACATATATCACTCTTTTCACTTTAGTGACACATTCTGCGCATCTCTAATAATGTCACATAATGTTGAATTAGTTTGTAGGGTTGCTTTGGTCTCTTGTCCTCATTATTTGTATTAAGGTGGAGCGATTCCGCTGCCACAACGGTCAGTGGCTGTCGGTGGTGGAGAGCCTGGGCGCGGAGGCGGGCGCGGGCGACGCGGCCGACGACCTGCCGCCCTACCTGTCCGCCGAGTACCTCACCTCGCACCGCCTCGCCACCTCCGGTATGTGCTGTTTGTACCGCCGCGGCCGTTGGCTTCAGGATCATTACCTTATACTAAATCAGAACTTATACTATTCAGACCGAGACAAACAGCCACTTAACCTAAGCACTTTAGCAAAAAACATTAAAGAAGTCACCGATGGCACTCTTGGGCCTTTAATTAGATAGTAATTTGAACTGGAAAATACATGTTGAAACGATAAAAATATACCGCCCGGATTCGTATACGCTCTGAGCATATTGAAGAGCAACACTAGAATGGAGTGCGCGCTGACCGCGTATCACGTGCAGGCGGTCGCGTGGCTGCGTTACGGGCTCCTGCTGTGGGGTCTGAGCACGTCATTATGCAAAAGAAATGTGTACGAATCCTGGCCAATATACCTAATAGCTATAAACCTCAAATTAAAAACCTAAAACTACTAACTCTCCCTTCCCTCTACATCCTAGAAGTTGCCACGTTTGTAGGCAAAAACTTACATCTCTTCAAATTCAATCACAAGTACAACACTCCCGGAACCCTAATTAGAAATCTACAAAAATAGATCAACAATTAAAATATACAATAAACCTTGAAAATTGATTTAATAAACACTTTTTAATATGCACTTAATGTTTCTCCTTAAAATGTAGATGTATTATATTAATTTTAACAGATTTTTTTTTGTATGTGTAATGTAATGTGTTGAATTTGACACCTAATATTTATTTACAGATTCCCAAATATCACTTAACGACGATTCAGACAGCTTATCAGGGGAAGTTGACATAAATCGTACAAATGGAAGGTGATTATTTTATAAATGTTTATTCAACGTTCATTATGTCTGACGTAATCTAGTTAACATGAGTAAAAGCCGAGTTAAATTCAAATAATTTAATAAAACACCTTCCGTGTGGGAATATTCGTGTATCCAATGTATATTTGGTGTAAAAAGTTATCATGTGTCAGTGTTACTTCCATTTTTTTTATTGATAAATAATTTTACTATATTTAATAAATATAGTAAAAATACTGAATGTTTATTCACCATAATGAATGGCTATTTACCATAATTTGTAAAGCCGTTTTAGCTAAGCTTTGTCTCTTAATCCAAGTTTTTTTCATTTTTATATTTTTTACAGAAACACTGCAGACAAACAAACGGATGAACCATATGGAGCTGATTCCCTAACTGAGAAGGCTGTTGAAACAGACGCATATGCTAACAACCTCAAAGTATTTTCTTAGGACTTGTCTATGTAACTATGGAACATAAATACAATCTAAAGCATATACCTTCTGTGATTCTCTATATGAGTGCACACTTTGGCTTCTAACTTAGTTACTTATTTATTAAACGCCCCTAAGGCAGCCTGTCAAATAGAGCGGAGCGGAGCTGTTTAAAATGGACCAATCACGTTCCTCAGATTTATATGCACTTCTTTTAGGCTTCACAAACACGCAGCCTGATTAATTCTCTCCTCTCCGCTTCAGTGACCAGGCCGCCTAAAAGGAATTTTGATTAGAATTAGATGTTATACTCACAACAAACAAATAAATAATGCTCACTATGGGCGTCGAATGTGTACAATGACAAAGCAACCAAGTGTTTCCAATAAAATTTATCGTCACTCGTTTGTAAAAGAAATTGATGTGTGACCGTGACATTTTATAAACGTAACATCGTTAAAAGGTTACACTTCTAGTTCACGCGCAATCCTTAGTGAATTGATATTATTGATAAATGTAATGGCTTCTTAATCCTCATTTTTAAACACCGACGAAAAAAGAGGGGGGTTTTAAGTTTAACATGTGTATCTGTGTCTCTGTCTGTGGCATCGTAGCTCCCAAATGGATGAAGCGATTCGAAAGCAGTTTTTTTTTAATCGAAAGCCTTGCCTGTGGAGATGGTTCTTAGCTATGTTTGGTGAAAATACCTGCAACCGTTTTCAAGATGTTCAGCGTTGATGGAACAAGTAACAGGATCTCGTCTAATATTGAAGCTAAGAATTCCAAATTTTATTGTTAAGTTCAGGTTTAGTAGCATTTTTATCCCACTCATTAAATAAGGGCCTCGTGATGACCAGCTCCTTATATCGGTTTTTTTACATTTTTAGGTTATTCCCTATGTCTAATTTACATATATTTCGAATTTAAAAAACCCCGAAACAAGTAGTTCCATTAATCAATTAATCTTATTTAGAAAATGCCTACTTTATTTATGATTGATGTTAAATATATATAAAATAAAAATATTTAAAATTAGTGATCAATGGTTTTTCATTCTCTATTCAATTATGATATGAATTCACGACATGTGAATGGAATATGCGGTAGTTTAGTATAACTGGTAATTGTTTTAGTTATACCTGTCAGATACCTCGTAAAAGCTCAATAAACTTAAAAATATATCCAGGCAGCTAAAATAGTATATTTCAAAAAAATACATCACGATTTTTTTTAAATATGCCTATTTTCTATTTTAGTTAATTTGACTTCAAGTAAATGATAACATTTAAATGTCTGACAGCTTTAGACTTAAACCCCTTAAACATTGAGGTATCCCTTAAACCTCATTCACATCTCACTTAGACAGGTGTTCTAAATTTATACTTTTATTATAATTCAGTAAATAAAGGAGTTTGACCTTACAAACGGTCCGGTAGTTTTGAATTTTTTATATGTTGTCTAGGATGGTTAGTCAGTGTTTAAAATGCAAAATGCACCATTCCCCACCCTCCGCGCCCGCCGCCATATTGAAAAAACCGGCACGTTCTTCATATTTTTGCTCATATCTTCCTTTAGGAGCATTTTAGCTAGAAGAAAGCTTAAACGATGTTATAGAGAGTTAAATTTACTACCTTCTCCATTTTATATTTTGTTTCTAGGACAGATAGTTACGGAGATATGCACATTTAAAAAAACGTAAAAGATCGCAATTTCCAACTCAAAAACAAACTTCTGGATTATATCTTCGTTTACATTTCGTTTAGGAGCATTTTAGCTAGAACAGTGCTTGACCAATGTTGTAGAGAATTACATTTGCTATAATTTACATTTCAGATTTTGTTTGTAGCTTTTCAACCACAGGTCAAAAAAATATGGAAAAATTCATGAAAATAAGGCCTTATAAGTAATTTCAATGAAAACTATACTGAATAAAATCGGGGGAGCCGTTTTTGAGTTATCGCAAAAATCATAATTTTCTTTAAAATGACGTAAGAGCCGCGCGGTGTCCTTATACTTCGAACGTTACACATATTAGTTAAGTGCCATACTGTATTAAAACATTTCGCTCAATCTGGTGCGTTTAATCGATAACTTCCAGAAGGTAATAAGTAATTACAGGTACGTTGGCGTTTACGACCTTTTTATAGAGCTTGAAATCTTTCTCGTAATTTTGGTTTATTGTAAAGGATGGGCAACTACGGAACCCTACACTGAGCGGGGCCCGACATGCTCTTGGCCGTTTTTTCATAGTAATAATTGAATGGTTTGGCACCGACATCAAAAGGTGATTCAAATTTAATCCAAGTAGTCTATAAAACACAAGATCAAGGGGGTGTTAAATTAGAAGGATTTCTTCAGGAATCAGTTGTTTGCCTTTCTTTCTCTAGTGCCTTTTTCTTTCAAAAAGCCGGCTTGTTCAGGTATTTAATCTTTATTATGATACTTTCTATGGCTTGGTATATTAATTATATTATAGTAATTGTTTTATTTTAATTATCCGAAATATCCGTATTATCCGAAATATCCGTATTATCCGAATAGTGTATAGAAAATTATCCGGATTTAAAAATTCGCGGATATCCGGATAAAACGAATATCCAGATTGCAAGCCCTAATGGCGGGTGTACAGTACATCCTGACGCTCACATTTTAATGATATGCAGAATGATTCAAAAACCCGCTCCAGATTCCAGATCTTCCGATCCGATCCGACCGATCGGAAGCAATCGGATAAGATAATGTGTAGTCCAGTTGTCCGATTTATCGGAAGAAATCGGATAAAACCCGCTCCAGACCTTCCGATCTGATCCGATTTATCGGATGCAATCGGATAATGTGTAGCGCAGTTGTCCGATTTATCGGAAGAAATCGGATAATGTGTAGTTCAGTTGTTAGGAAATTTCTTCCGATAAGTCGGATCGGATCGGAAGTTCTGGAGCGGGTTTTATGTGTAGTGCAGTTGTTAGGCTTTCGATAAGTCGGATCGGATCGGAAGGTCTGGAGCGGGTTTAAGACAATTACACTGTATGCGCTAAAATTGTTAGGATAAACGAGTAGTATGCCATTAAACATTATGCCAAACATTCTCGGCCAAGAAAATTTAAGACAATCAACACTATGCGATACGACAGGCACCCGAATAATAATTTATCTTCTAAATTAAAGACCCCGTGCGTAATTGCACTTTGTATTTGACCGCACGTTAGTTTGACACTTCTTTGACAGCTGTAGCACAGCAACAGCATTCATCATTCTTAACCATGGACCAAGTAAAGTTCTTAACATACTATATCTATGTTCTTAACGTAGTGTTATATTCTCTTTGACAGCATTGACATTGACATTTCAGTTTTCATTGAACCAAGATTTTAGATTTCCTGAGAAATAATACATTTACTCTTGACTTGGCTTTCTCTGAATATTAATTTAAAATGAGTATCAATAGTAGACTATCACCACTATTGAAAAAAATCCCAGCAATTAGAGCTAGTCCTGCTGCCATATGCCGCTTTGTGAGCACCATTAAAGAAGACGTACCTACTCATACGGGCCAAGTAATACTTTATAATTTACTTAAGCTATTCGAAGGATATTTATTTCACATTATATTTCCATCAAAATACTATTCATAATAAACTTATTGATGACCATTATGATTTATTATTATATAACAGTGTGACCACAGATTCACTAAAGGTATTTATTTACTTGTACAATGTTACTAAAAATATAATATTATTTCTTCATTTTTTTTTAGAAATGGGACTCGGATGACTACAGGCTTGCTAGATTCGACAACGCCCCTAAGCAAGTCAATCCAAATTGGGCAATCAATCTCATAGCAGAAATTCCACCAAAGAAAGTGAATCAAAGAGTGGTTTGGTGCGATGGAGGTAGTGGTCCTGAAGGACATCCCAGGGTTTATATTAATCTGGTATGTAGATTAAAACATTTTGTAACAAAACTTATAAGTACTATTATTTGATGTTCATAGGATAGGGACTGCTTCTAATGAGCATCATAATAATAACAAATCTTACCTGAAAATCTGGGTGTGCTAGGAACCGTTACCAAAATTGGTATGAAGCCTCGTTAAATATATATTTTGGTATTAATTTGGATTTGTTTGGAATATAGAATAGAATATTGCTAGGACATGAAACAGGCCTCCAGACCAGAAAAACACTAAGCAAATAAAACTATTATGTTCATAGCTTAAACATGCACTTCCACCCAATGACGTATGAAGGCCTTTAACCCCTCTCATATGCAATGTCAAAAACTTAATAAAACTATTGTTTTTTTTTCCAGGACAAACCTGGTGACCACTCCTGTGGTTATTGCGGTTTGCGTTTCGAGAAAGAGGGACATCACTAACTAATCAATGAACACTATCCATTAAAAATAATGTTACAAGAACCCTTATTAGCTGAAATGCAAATTCTAGTGTTTTAAATTTTTGTTAATACTTAGTGCAAAATAAAGAGCATGTAAAATAAATAATTTATTATTAACAATACCATTTCAATTTTCATAGAACTAACATTGTTAATTAAATTAATGTACCAAGACTGGGACTTGCAGGATACCCCCGTACTTCGGCACTGGAGTATCCTGGGACAGCTTTACTATATTCACTCAATATTAACACTTTTTCAACCAGACAAGAAAGTAAGACATATCCCAGAAACTGGCCGAGCTGACTTTTATAGCATCAACCCCGGCTACCGGGTTGGCCGGCGTCTGAACAAAGTTTACGAGCGCCCGGCCTCCGGGTTGTTGGTGTCGAAAGTGTTAAGGGCTGACACTTTTCAATTAATCCATCAGCTATTCTGGCAATCAGTCATCTTTATATGACATCATATAGAATAGTTTGCCAGTTGCCACCCCTTTTGGGTTGAAACTGCAGTGCTGTATTTTGTCTTGAAATAATGAGTAATCATAGTAAAGGTTATTTACAGTCTAGTCTACCACAGAATACTGCAGATTGGGGAAACATTGGTAACCAATGAATTTCCTCATTTGTGATTGAGTGTACACTTTTATTTAAAAAAAAAGCCTAAGATTGGCATAATGTTGAGAATAATTTTCTCCATGGTGACACATGAAATTACACAATAATACTAAACTTATGAAATAAAAATAACTGTTGAAAATTAACAAATAATTTCAATTATTATTCAATAACAAGTAAAGCCAATTTAGTTTAGTGTATAATGATTACAATAATATTTCAAGTATTTTACATATTGTTTACTGATCAGTAGACTGTAAGTTCTCATTTTGAAGTTGCTGTCTAATATCAATGTTAGACTGAAGAAGTTCCTTCAGTTTCTGGTGAATATCATCATTCTTCTGCTCCAGAAAATCTAATGCTGAATTCAGTTCATCCAGTTTTGAATCCAGCATTTCATACTCTATAAAAGAAAATTCCAATATAAGGTACAGCAAATGATGAGAGAAGGATCACTATTCATGTCTTAAGGCAAGTATAAATAAATATATTACATGTTAAGTGCAATAAAAAGCACGGAGCAAATATAAGGAGACATTATTAACACTCACAAACAGGAAAAAAATTAGAACTACCCTAGAAATTGACAGAGCCCACTAGGTGGGGACAAGCCCACACCCACAGAGCCCACCAGGTGGACGCTATTATAGTACAATCCGCCGGCAGCGGATTAGAAGTTACGAGCGCCCACCTTAAAGGTTGTTGGTCGTAAAAGTGGTAAATGAACCAAGATGTGGCTTGTGTACTGTGGTTACCTGAACCCTCCCTCCTGGATTGTTTGTTTTACAACACTGCTTTATAAAATAGTAGTTAAGCGACGGATAGTGGATTTCAAGTACTTTTCGTCATCTTAAATAAACAAACTAAGAAAAGAATTGTAGAGCACTATTATAAATGGCGGAGGGATGATAACCCGAAAATGATGTTATTGTCAGATATATCTAAGTAAATCGCCACATTTATTATTTATAATGAACACGGACTCTAGCGTAAAGAACGAATTTGGTACTCCGAAAGAAACTATCACCTTCACATATATTTTCATCTGTATTTTCGTCACTAGGTACGATATCGTTGTCAACCTCGGCTTTATCATGATTAGGCTTATTATTATCTTGACCAGCCATGATGAGGTATGGAAATATTAGTAATTTTTTTATTTATTTTCAGGAAAAATTGTTGTTAAGAATGATGAAATACAATACAAATTCAATCAAATTGTCAAAATGGATAGACAAGATAGACTTGTGTCAAGTGACTGCCTTTCATAGACACTTTATATTGTTTCCAGACCAAAAGTTTTTAGAGTAAGGAAAATTCAATAGAGCTCTTGTTACTTAGTAGAGACCTACGACTGTATTGCTATCTCTGAAAAACACGTTAAGTTTCCGTAAGAAAGAACGAGACGACAGTATATTTATCAGTACAACGACTTCAGACATAAAAGCCGTTCCGCACCTTCGATCCTATCCTATCGGATGAAATCGGATAATGTGTAGTCAGAGATGGGCATCAATCGACTAATTTTTTAGTCAACTAATCAATCGATTGAAAATATCAATCGTCATTTTTCAATCGCGACTAATTTAGTTGCGATTAAATTAGTTGTGAGAATCTCCGACTAATTTAGTTGCGATTGAATTAGTTGTGAGAATCTTCGACTAACGATTGAATTAGTTTTAGTTTCAATCGACTAAATTTCACGATTAAATCAATATTAAAACTATGTAGTCGCTCGTTTTTGCATTTTTATTTAACTTGCAATATGTAATTACGAGTAGGTATGTACATTGTAGGTTAGGGTGGAGCGTAGATGTATGGAGAAAAAAAAAAGTTGTCTGATCGACCTGGAACATTTGTAATATGTTGCCTTTAGATAAGATATTAATGAATATATATATATATGTAATTGATTTTTAATACGTTTCAGCGCTCTACTTGAGCTAGAAATTTTTTTATTTCCTCATAATTGGTAAAAAAAACTTTCCTTTTTACGTAATTAGTATTAGATTTATAAAGAAGGGTTTCAACTTTAAATGTTTTGAGCTTATTTCATACTTACGGCAACTACTACGTGAACCTGGGACCTAAATTAAAATTCAGTATTAAAAAAAAATATATATTTTTAATGCTGTTATATTTTTATGCAATTAATATCTTTCATTTCGAGTATTATGTGCTTAGAAAAAAATGACTTGACTTTCATTAAAAAAAAACAAGATATCGATAAAAAAAAATTTTTTTAATATGGGCTTGATCATAATATTCCAAATTACAGTAGAGGGCTGAAAGTAGTACTGAATATTTTAATTATTATTTTTCTCGTACACCTGGCAGCCTAATGTAACGTTTTAGAAACGTTCTGAGTTAAATTTCCAAAAAAAAAATCGCTCCACCCTATTGTAGGTACTCGGTACTCATATGTTGTATCACTTGTATCTATGTTGGTTTGGGTAGAATCTTATAACTTATTTTGAAGCAGATATCTTCAACCGATTGAGCTAAAATTATGTATATATACACGTTTAATTTGAAACGCTAGAATGACAATGCAATATTATGGGCCATATTAACAATATTATAACGATAAATAACGAAAAACTGCAATGTTTACAAATCGCAAACAATATAGTTAGGTTGGTGCTCTATTAATATTTTGATACTTTACTAGTTCTAACGAGTATCGTAAAGTCCTATACGATACTGAATTACTGAGTAAATTTTAGAAATAGATATTATCAATATTTTGCTGTCTGTGTCATTAGTAAAACTCTTTTTAGTGTCACGCGGCGACAAAACAATGGGATAATCCTACTTACCTGGAAGTTGTTTGTTGCATTTTGGTGCAAGTGCCGACGAATCTTCTAAAAATAACACGTTCTATTGAATTAAACATCTGCATGTTGTTCATATTATAATCTATTTTGTAGCGGTCTATTTTGTTCTCACCGTGTGGTCATTTAAAATATTTAGACCTCTTTGTAAAGAAATCTCAGCATTAACTATTGTACATTTTCCTTGCCTCATTCTACATTTAAATATATCAACATGACATATTTTATTTATTAGCGCTATTGCCAATATATTGGAGCGGCAGCGAATTGATCGATCAGGCTATTCGATGTAAGGCTCATGCTTCATAAATTCATACTCATAGATGTTTTGAGGTATCTAGGTCATATTATATTATATTCTAGATTCTAGGTTCTGTCATTTTAGATTTTAGGTGATTATAACTTATTACGATGCTTTTACGATTATTACAGCAAATATAGGTAACGGTTTAAGGGCACGGACCCTAGGTAAAAAAAATAAAGACCTACTTTACTAATCCATTTTGTAGCTTATTACATATATTTAAACTGTACATTAATACTGGATGGTTATTACTTGTTATATTATAACTGGTCACACGTTTTGCATGGCAAATCTTGATAAGGGGTTAAGAAAAAGGAGTGCAGGTAAAAATATAGAAAGAGAACAATGTATGAAGGAGCGAGATAACTACTTTACTCATCCGTCTTATCAGTTGTTTACTAGTTAAGTTTTAGTTGAAAATGCACAAATTACTCATTAGTCACTAAACTTCACTCGAATTGAATGCAACGGTCAAAGCCTTTCGCGACAAAAAACTTGTGTATAAAACTGTTTTAAAATGAGTGCCATCAGTGACGATGATGATTCTAGTGGGAAAAATTCCTTCGATCAGTGTAGTGTTTTGGAAGAAAGAAATAAGTCAGACAATTCAGCATTGACCATATTGGACGGCAAATTTTTTAATAAGGAGTCGGAGACGTCAAGTGGAAAAAACACTATCGTAACTGGTACATGTGTAAAGTGTTTTCCAAAAGTGGTGAAAATAAAAGGCCTTGCAAATACGACTTCAAACTTTTTAAGTCATTTAAAAAGAAAACACGGAGAAGATGCTGTTGTAGAGTACCGAGAACATTCCGCAAATCAGAAGCAGAAGAGATGTCGCGCCCAAGATAATTCCACTGAAGTCAACGATTCAAGAATCACAAAGACTATAAATCAAACAGGATTTGAAAACGACGTGAGAAACTTTTTTGTCCATTCAATGATTCCACTAAACGTAGTAGAAGATCCTTTTTTTGCTACAATGCTGAACAATTTGGAAATAAAAAAACACGGATTAAATTTAATAAGCCGAAGAACGCTAAGCCGTAAAATTACCGAATCTCATGTAAAGGAAAAATCACACACCAAATTGCAATTAGAAGACACTGAACATGTGTGCACTATTGTAGACATTTGGTCATGCCGGAGAAGAAGTTTTTTTGGGATGACCGTACACTGGCTAGACTCGGACCTGAACAGACAGTCGAAAACCCTTGCATGTCGAAGATTTCCAGGTGTACATAATTTCGAGCGTATTGCAATGTTATTAGAAGAACTGCATACCGACTTTGGTTTAACCCCAGACAAAATTGTTGCGACTGTGACTGACAACGGCTCCAATTTCGTAAAAGCCTTTAAAGAATTTGGTTTTTCTATCGAATTAATCGAATGTTTCGATTCGGACTCTGAGGAAGACAATGTAGAGGAAGATTTTGTGGACCACACCAATGAGCTAAATATCGTATTGCGACTATTGCTGCTCTGTCCTACCCTAGATTTAAAAACAAATGGCTCTCGTGCATAACGCCACAAGATCAAGAAAAAGTGAAATCAATCTTTAAGCATGTGATAGCAACGGAAATATCAAAACAAACTGATATAAACGAGACAGATGAACACACGACAAATCCAGAAAATCCATTTTTTGATTTTGGGTCAGATTCAGAAAACGAGATTAATGTACAAGTACAAGAAGTAATGCAAAGGAACACTCCCAGAACTAAAGCCGAAATATTGATGTGTCAGTTCTTTGCTGAGCGAGATATAAGTTTGATTGTTTTAAACCGGTACGAAATAATCAAAACTATATTTAAGAAATATAATACACCCTTGCCTTCTTCAGCGTCTGTTGAGAGAGTTTTTT
Source organism: Apotomis capreana (assembly GCA_947623375.1). Lineage (NCBI taxonomy): Eukaryota > Metazoa > Arthropoda > Insecta > Lepidoptera > Tortricidae > Apotomis > Apotomis capreana. Next base: position 13,484,004 of record OX392504.1, read on the forward strand.
CATATGCCACGATGATGAATCTCCCTAAATCAAATAGGCTGTCAGATCATCTATTTGAAGAAAGGGTAGTATTGAAAACGAACTTAAAAATTTAAAAATATTTTTGTAGTTAATTATATGCAGAGCTATTGAATGTCATACTTTATAAATAATGGGCAAAGAAAGTAGTTAAAAAATATTTACCAATCATTTTGTCCTTGTTTTTAAACCTATCACAATGTTGGATTTTTTTCTGATTTATATATTGAGACATTTTTTTATATTACTCACTGATTAGATAATAAGTAAATATCACAAATGAAAAACATGCTTTGCAAATCTTAATTGAGTATGGCATAATGTTATGTTATGATGTATATTTACATACATGTTGCTGTATAAACTACGTTGATTTTTGTTACTTTTTGCTATAAACTACTATTGTTGTTTGAATGTTTCATATACAAAGTTTGATTTAACATAACCGTGTTTTTTCTCATGTTCTATCTTATCACATATGTACATGTTGCTGTATAAACAACGTTGATTTTTTGATACTTTTGGCTTTAAATTATTATTGTTGTTTGAATCTTTCATATACAACGTTTGATTTATTATAATTGTGTTTTTCACATGTTGTATCTTATCACATATGAACATGTTACTGTATGAACCACGTTGATTTTTTTATAATTTTTGCAATTAATTATTATTTATACGATTGTAAGGTTAACCTTATATCGTTTAACTAAATATATTATCATGGTTGCTATTATATTTAACATACAAAGTTTGATTTATATAATTGTGTTTTCTTAAGAGCCCACCCATGCAAAATTCGTCAGGTGAATGATCCTAGATCTCAACATCCATAGTGATTAAAAATCTGTCCCTTGGAAATAAGAAACTTAAACAGTTTTTCTTCAATCTTGTCACCGTGAAAACACGATTGGTAATAATTTTCTCGATACTTTTATCTCTCAAACATAACCCTTTTTTAGATATTTTCGGTTAGATCTTCAAAACCCTTCCGTTTTTAACAATGTTTTTTAGCTTAATAGATGCACCATTATAAGTCCTCAAAAACTGTAAAACTATTTGCAATATAAAATGCACACGTTTATGACACAACTCAAAAAACATTATTTCCGCGCTTCCGTGCACGCACTTCCATCTCGCTCACGCTTACGCTCAGTGAGAGAGAGAGCTAGCCCACGCGTTGGCGCCCTCTTAAGTTTTAACTTACTAATGCACACAGTACCTAGTTTTTATTTACCGTGAAATTTAATCCAGGTTCCGAGAGATGCACAACTAGTAGCAAAATAAGTTTTTCACAAAAAGTTCATTTTTGTAACAAGTTTTTATCGCTGACACTACTTTTTCTGACAATCGTAATCTACGGGTTAAGGAGCTCTGACGAGCCCTAACACGACGAGTTGTAGCATTGCCATCCAAACTAAACGTGTAATACAGAATTTAACCTTTTGACCGCCACAGTCGGCTGTGGCCGTCAACAAAAAATCGTGCCCCTGACGCCACGTCGGCCACAGCCGTCCAAATTTCAATGATCAAAAACTTTGTAATTCTAACCGCTACAAGTATTTTTCAATCCCTGTTGATTTTGGGGCACATCTTTTTTTTTTTACTCTGGCGTCAGTGGCACGGTAAATTGCTAGACCGCTTGGCGGTCAATAGGTTAAGACCATTCGGTTGGTATTATCAAAGAGAATAATAGTTAGCACAGACATCTCACTCCATAGAAATGGTCAAAATATCGTAAATAATACATGACTATTTTATTTTTGTACATTCGTTAAGACGTCCTATTCAGTCTGTCAACATAGACATACCGAGGTTTTCCGTTTAATTTGCTTCTAACATTAGTTGCGGAAAATTAGTCTAACTAATTAGTCGATTACAAAATTTAGTTGTCCGAAATCAATCGGCAACTAATTTAGTTGTAACTAAATTAGTTGCACAACTAAATTAGTTGCAACTAAATTAGTTGCACTCTATACAACTAAGATTGATCAATCGTCGTTTTCAATCGTCAATCGCAACTAATTCTGTTAATTTCAATCGTTAGTTGTTAGTCGATTACATTTTGCCCATCTCTGTGTGTAGTGTAATTGTTAAGGATCTATTACACTACACATTATCCGATTTCATCCGATAATTTAGGATCGGATCGGATAGGTGTAGCACAGCTATTAATTACAATAGTTCTATCTGCAAAGCGGAGCGGCGAAGCCAAATGTTACAGTCTGACCAAAAAGAGAAGAAATTAAAAAGTAGCAATATTGTAGTCGTTCCTTTCTAATCAATCTAGAAAACGGGGACGACACTACAGTATTGCCACTTTTTTAATTCTACTCTTTTTGGTCAGGCTGTATAATTTGCATGAAATTAAGCGTAGTAAGCACTTGACCACGAAGTAGTGCGCGTAAACCTTTAAAGGTTGTGTTTCTATAATCTGTACCTGTCTGTCAAGTAATAAAGTCTTGAGTGATGACGTTTCTTTGAGGCAGTGAAAACATCGATTTACAAAAAATAGAAATTACGGCAGCAAAGGAAGCCTTAGTTTTAATTATTGAAGTCTTCTTTTAACTATTCAACAACGTAAGTCTTGACGTTAACTGTACTTACGTCAGGATTGCATTAAATTTTGTAGTAAATTAGGTTTGTTTTACTGAATCAATCAATGTGACAAGCCTTGTATACGCCTTTTATTGTGTCTATCAAAACTATCCTCCTATTGTGTTAGTATTTTCAGCTCAGATAGTTTCTCTTATTAGTTTAATTTATAACCGCTTCAACACGTCTCATGTACATGACTATTATCGATAAATATCCAGGTCAATAGAATTATTCAATATAACTAAACTTATAATTAAGTAGAGCCGCCATACATGCACAGTCTTAGCAATTACCTACTATCATACTCAATTTTTTATTTTTAGATTCAATTTGTATATTGTTTTCAGCAAGATGACATCAGGACCATACAATTACTCCTATATATTTAAATATATAATAATTGGTGATATGGGAGTTGGCAAATCATGCCTGTTGCATCAATTCACAGAGAAAAAGTGTAAGTTGAATTTTCTAAGTGTCCAAATTATAATATATCTTGGTGGCACGATATGTGTTTTATTTATTCAAGTGTAGGAGGCAGGACAGTAACAAAACATATATAGTTTGTTTTCTTTTTTCTTTACCTACATATATGCTGAATGTGCTATCAATTAAGATGACTATGGGTATCCTTTGTTTCTTTAACCTTTTATTGCTTTCACCTATCACAGCACTGAGAAAATCATGCACTGCTTCTCTTAATATCTTACTTTACCCGGTTTTTCAGTTATGGCTGATTGTCCTCATACAATTGGTGTTGAATTTGGTACCCGAATAATTGAAGTAGCTGGACAGAAAATCAAATTACAAATATGGGATACTGCTGGACAAGAACGATTCCGAGCTGTTACTCGCTCATATTATAGAGGTGCTGCTGGGGCACTAATGGTGTATGATATAACACGAAGGTATGGAAGGACCAGTTAACTGCTACACATTTAAACTTTGCATTGAATCTGCTGGAAATTGAGATAGTAGTTTAGAATTTTTTGCAGCTTGCTCTCAGTTTACTTTTGGTAGAGCACAATACCCCTGCAATACTTCTAATGATTTGTATATTTTGTTTTTCAGGTCCACTTACAATCATTTAAGCAGTTGGTTAACAGATACACGTAATTTGACCAACCCAAGTACTGTGATATTCTTGATTGGCAACAAATCTGACTTGGATGGCCAAAGGGATGTAACATATGAGGAAGCTAAACAGTTTGCAGATGAAAATGGACTAATGTTTGTTGAAGCTAGTGCCAAAACGTCAGTATTTGCTTCATCCAATAACATTTAAATATTATAAAATAAATATCCTTAAAACTATGTTAAGGTGTACAACTGACTAAATTGTGTTTCTTGCAGTGGCCAAAATGTGGAGGAAGCATTTTTGGAAACAGCCAAAAAGATATATCAAAGTATTCAAGATGGTAGACTGGATTTGAATGCGGCAGAGTCCGGAGTGCAACATAAGCCTGCATCACCTGGGCGCCCGCTGGCGGCGCCGCCCGCAGCCCGCGACAACTGTGCCTGCTAACCGACTTGTCAATGTTATCGGTGACACAAATAAGGCTCAGTCACAGTATTGGGCAGAGTTCTCCACACACATTAGTACACACTAATGCTTTCGGGATATCATACTTCAATTGATAAGTTAACTAGAGTATTTAAAATAATATATATGATAAGAACTTAAATAAGAGTATTACCGAGTCCCTTTCTGTGTCTACTTACATTCCAAATCAACTCTGGGTTATGGTGCATTACTTTGGAACAAAAGTTCTTCATTAATTACTAAAGCCAGAAAGCAATGTCATTGTTCACACTAAGAAAAGTACTTCAACTATAAATAAGGTGATCCTTTGAGCTTCATTTTTTAAATATTTTATATAATGTGTGCTGTATTTATTTATTTATTCAACCTTATAACTGTATAATGGACAGATGTAAGACATTATAATAAGCAAACATTTAAGATGTATTACAGTGATGTCTTTGATATTGTATAACTTTTTTGACACAAATTTGTTCAGTCATACTATTTATCTGATCCTAAATCATGACTTTTTAGCGCTGACTGGTATAAGATGCTGTTGGTGTTAGGTGTATGCAGAAATGTACGAAGTTGTTAGATTTAAAGCGGGAAAAGTATAACTTATGTTATGAGACAAAATTTGTAAGTACAATAATTCAGTTGTTTCTTTTCGTAGTTTATGGCTGGGGTTAGATGGTATAAAATCAAATTAGCTTCAAAATACCTATTGAGAAACATTTGAACCTTATTTATTAGGTGCAATATTCTAAGGGTTATTAACTTTCCTAAATTGTTACGTGTGTAACGAGTTAAAGTACGTAAACAAAATACGGAACCCTAAAATGTATAACTTAAGATAACCTTTTATATTCACTGATTGAAAATACGTGTGGAAAGATAAGCCTTTAATTTGAAAAGATAAAGTGTAATAAGATAGCAAACTGCAAATAAATTAATGGAAATCAAAGGGTTAAAAAAAACGTGTTAAAAATAAAATAAAAACGTTCTTTCAATTTAGACTTATTCTCTCTGTTTGTTTGTCGTCATAAATTCACACTTGTAGGTATTTTTTACACCAAAATGTTATACTTAATCAATTGTTTTCTTATTACAATAAAATTGATAAAGATTAGTAGTTTAGGTATTGCATATTATGTATAACTAACGAGTTAAATAAATATTATTTGTACAGTGTAATTTGCAGTTTTATTATTTTTTCTGTTTCTTATGTAAGCCGTCTAATGCCGGCGGCTGTTGGTGAAAACAGGAAGCAGGGACGTATTTACCCTAGGGCCATCCGGGCTATAGCCCGGGGCGCCAAACCGACAGGGGCGGCGTAGGCGCCCCTGGCCGATTGCATTTTGTTTCGGTATTGGTGCCATTCAACCAACTATTACTTGTCACCTTTTTTTTGTCAATCCACAATTTAAAATTAACATGAAAAATAACAAGAACTAGTTAAGGCCCGGTTCAGACACGGCGGGAACCGCGCGATTATAGAATCGCGCGGAAATCGCGCGGGTCTTATTTATATGAGTTAGTTAGTAATCGTTCAGACATTAACCGCGCGGTTATGGTTCCCGCCGTGTCTGAACCGGGCCTAAGTCTTGGTCGAAAACAGTAACTTCGTCAAATATCTTCGGGGCGCGTCTGTAAGTAAGAACATGCTCCAAAACATAGGGCGCGGGCGCCGAGCGAGGTATAGTCTTACTTGTTATGGACGGTTTTGGCCCGGAAGCTCTTTGTGATGGAAGCAAGCCGTTTTGCACAGTGATAATATAGACCAAAATAAACGATTTCACTCGAGGCGAAATTAGTTTCACCCCTTAGGAACAGAGATGGCGCCACTTATTCAAAAAAAGTTTTAAAAATTCTAAATCCTGAACGGATACTCCGATTTTGACGTAAGAGGTGCCAATCGGCAGATAATTACCCAATTTAACATGAAAAAAATTAAAATCACGTAGAAAATAATTTTGGATAACTAAGAAATAATATTTTCTGAAAAAATATTTAAAATTTGTGATTTTTGGAATTTTACTCGTAAAAATGTATGTACATGGTACTTTTTTTATTTATTTCTATTAATACACAACTAATTTTACATTTACGAAAAAAAACCGCAAATCATTAGCTCGTATAGTTCCAAAGTTATTGAAGAATACATTTTGGTAGAGCACAATACCCCTGCAATACTTCTAATGATTTGTATATTTTGTTTTTCAGGTCCACTTACAATCATTTAAGCAGTTGGTTAACAGATACACGTAATTTGACCAACCCAAGTACTGTGATATTCTTGATTGGCAACAAATCTGACTTGGATGGCCAAAGGGATGTAACATATGAGGAAGCTAAACAGTTTGCAGATGAAAATGGACTAATGTTTGTTGAAGCTAGTGCCAAAACGTCAGTATTTGCTTCATCCAATAACATTTAAATATACTTTTTACCCCTGATGCAATATTACATAGGTTTTTTGTGGTAGTTGTTAACTATATTTGATGAAGATATTTTTTCGCTTTTATGATGAAGAAATTAAGAATGAAGGCTTATAAAATAAATATCCTTAAAACTATGTTAAGGTGTACAACTGACTAAATTGTGTTTCTTGCAGTGGCCAAAATGTGGAGGAAGCATTTTTGGAAACAGCCAAAAAGATATATCAAAGTATTCAAGATGGTAGACTGGATTTGAATGCGGCAGAGTCCGGAGTGCAACATAAGCCTGCATCACCTGGGCGCCCGCTGGCGGCGCCGCCCGCAGCCCGCGACAACTGTGCCTGCTAACCGACTTGTCAATGTTATCGGTGACACAAATAAGGCTCAGTCACAGTATTGGGCAGAGTTCTCCACACACATTAGTACACACTAATGCTTTCGGGATATCATACTTCAATTGATAAGTTAACTAGAGTATTTAAAATAATATATATGATAAGAACTTAAATAAGAGTATTACCGAGTCCCTTTCTGTGTCTACTTACATTCCAAATCAACTCTGGGTTATGGTGCATTACTTTGGAACAAAATTTCTTCATTAATTACTAAAGCCAGAAAGCAATGTCATTGTTCACACTAAGAAAAGTACTTCAACTATAAATAAGGTGATCCTTTGAGCTTCATTTTTTAAATATTTTGTATAATGTGTGCTGTATTTATTTATTTATTCAACCTTATAACTGTATAATGGACAGATGTAAGACATTATAATAAGCAAACATTTAAGATGTATTACAGTGATGTCTTTGATATTGTATAACTTTTTTGACACAAATTTGTTCAGTCATACTATTTATCTGATCCTAAATCATGACTTTTTAGCGCTGACTGGTATAAGATGCTGTTGGTGTTAGGTGTATGCAGAAATGTACGAAGTTGTTAGATTTAAAGCGGGAAAAGTATAACTTATGTTATGAGACAAAATTTGTAAGTACAATAATTCAGTTGTTTCTTTTCGTAGTTTATGGCGGGGGTTAGATGGTATAAAATCAAATTAGCTTCAAAATACCTATTGAGAAACATTTGAACCTTATTTATTAGGTGCAATATTCTAAGGGTTATTAACTTTCCTAAATTGTTACGTGTGTAACGAGTTAAAGTACGTAAACAAAATACGGAACCCTAAAATGTATAACTTAAGATAACCTTTTATATTCACTGATTGAAAATACGTGTGGAAAGATAAGCCTTTAATTTGAAAAGATAAAGTGTAATAAGATAGCAAACTGCAAATAAATTAATGGAAATCAAAGGGTTAAAAAAAACGTGTTAAAAATAAAATAAAAACGTTCTTTCAATTTAGACTTATTCTCTCTGTTTGTTTGTCGTCATAAATTCACACTTGTAGGTATTTTTTACACCAAAATGTTATACTTAATCAATTGTTTTCTTATTACAATAAAATTGATAAAGATTAGTAGTTTAGGTATTGCATATTATGTATAACTAACGAGTTAAATAAATATTATTTGTACAGTGTAATTTGCAGTTTTATTATTTTTTCTGTTTCTTATGTAAGCCGTCTAATGCCGGCGGCTGTTGGTGAAAACAGGAAGCAGGGACGTATTTACCCTAGGGCCATCCGGGCTATAGCCCGGGGCGCCAAACCGACAGGGGCGGCGTAGGCGCCCCTGGCCGATTGCATTTTGTTTCGGTATTGGTGCCATTCAACCAACTATTACTTGTCACCTTTTTTTTGTCAATCCACAATTTAAAATTAACATGAAAAATAACAAGAACTAGTTAAGGCCCGGTTCAGACACGGCGGGAACCGCGCGATTATAGAATCGCGCGGAAATCGCGCGGGTCTTATTTATATGAGTTAGTTAGTAATCGTTCAGACATTAACCGCGCGGTTATGGTTCCCGCCGTGTCTGAACCGGGCCTAAGTCTTGGTCGAAAACAGTAACTTCGTCAAATATCTTCGGGGCGCGTCTGTAAGTAAGAACATGCTCCAAAACATAGGGCGCGGGCGCCGAGCGAGGTATAGTCTTACTTGTTATGGACGGTTTTGGCCCGGAAGCTGCACTTTGTGATGGAAGCAAGCCGTTTTACACAGTGATAATATAGACCAAAATAAACGATTTCACTCGAGGCGAAATTAGTTTCACCCCTTAGGAACAGAGATGGCGCCACTTATTCAAATAAGTTTTAAAAATTCTAAATCCTGAACGGATACTCCGATTTTGACGTAAGAGGTGCCAATCGGCAGATAATTACCCAATTTAACATGAAAAAAATTAAAATCACGTAGAAAATAATTTTGGATAACTAAGAAATAATATTTTCTGAAAAAATATTTAAAATTTGTCATTTTTGGAATTTTACTCGTAAAAATGTATGTACATGGTACTTTTTTTATTTATTTCTATTAATACACAACTAATTTTACATTTACGAAAAAAAACCGCAAATCATTAGCTCGTATAGTTCCAAAGTTATTGAAGAATACAGACATGGCGCCGCTGGATCGAAAAATCTTACAAAATATCTAAAACCTCAACGGATTTTCCGATTTTGATAATTAAGGTGCTAATCAACAGATAATTACTTAAATTAGTTTCAAAAAATAAAATAAAAATTCAAATAGGCAAAAAGTAATAATATTTCCAAAAAAAAACATACATTTTGAAAAAATATAATTTTTGTTGGGGCTTTTATGTAATTTCATATAAAAAAAAATATGAATATGGCTTTATTTTACTTATGTATATTATAACACTATTAGGTAATTGATCGTTTAATAAAAAAACGCATATCGAGAACTTGTACAGTTCCAACGGTATTGAAGATTTTACTATAGGGTGCCGGTGCGATGTTGCCGCCGCACGTGCAACTTATGTACATGTATCTAGAAAAGTATTCTCCCGTTTCGAAGGTACTGATTACCCTGAAAATATAACCACAATTGAAAGTACAAATAATAATCATCCCAAGTAGCACACACCACACTTATATCCCTTGTACAGCTTAAATTAGAGTTTTAACGGGTGAATAGGCTCTTATACAACCAGTTTGCTAATATCACAAGTATATTCTGCCTATTTTCACTAAACTGTGCATTGTAACGTGCATGTTAGGCCGCTGCATCGGCTGCAACAACGCATTTTTCCATAGCTCGATTTGCACCCATACTAACTGTTCTATTGTGGATCGCACCTGCAACCCTCTTCCAACGCCATTCCATTCCCAAAAAGAAAGGACTTGGGACAGGATATATCCAAATTAAGACGTTTATTTCACATTTGGCTCGATTGAAACGCTACACGCAGAACATGTTGTTCAATGGCAGCTGAAGTAGTCGGCGAAAGGCTTGTCGCCAGCTCTGTGAAAGCATCGAAGCATTCAAATTGCAGTCGTCAGTGCAACGGTCTACTAGTAGCAGTTTACAAAACAGTTATTACTTTAAGTAATGAAATGATGACTGCACTTCAAGGCTTTCACAGAGTATGACAAGACGTCTAATTTTAATACAATAAGAAAAGAGACCTGTTTTAAAACTTAAGTAAGATTTTTTGACCCAGCGGCGCCATGTCTGTATTCTTTCAGAAATGCTATTTAGCATCTAATATACTTGCGATATTAGCAAACAGGTTGTAAAAGAGCCTATTCACTCGTTAAAACTCTAATTTAAGCTGTATAAGGGATATAAATGTGTTGTGTGCTACTTGTGATGATTATTATTTGTACTTTCAATTGTGGTTATATTTTCAGGGTAATCAGTACCTTCGAAGCGGGAGAATACTTTTATAAATACATGTACATAAGTAGCACGTGCGGCGGCAACATCGCACCGGCACCCTATAGTAAAATCTTCAATAACTTTGGAACTGTACAAGTTCTTGATATGCGGTTTTTTATTAATCGATCAATTAATAGTGTTATAATATACATAAGTAAAAAAAAGCCATACATTAATACATTCTTTTGTATGAAATTACATAAAACCCCCAAAAAACAGCATTTTTTTTTTCAAAATGTATGTTTTTTTGTATTTATTTTTACTTTTTGCCCATTTTAATTTTAATTTTATTTTTTGAAACTAATTTAAGTAAATATCTGTCGATTAGCACCTTAATTATCAAAATCGGAATATCCGTTGAGGTTTAAGATTTTTTGTAAGATTTTTTGTCCCAGCGGCGCCATGTCTGTATTCTTCAATAACTTTGAAACTATACGGGCTAATGATATGCGGTTTTTTTTCGTAAATGTAAAATTAGTTGTATATTAATATAAATAAATAAAAAAAGTACCATGCACATACATTTTTACGAGTAAAATTCCAAAAAATCACAAATTTTAAATAGTTTTTTCAGAAATTATATTTTTTTGGGGTTGCTAAAATAAATTTTTACCTGTTTTAAATTTTTTTTATGTTAAATTGGGTAACTATCTGCCGTTTGGCACCACTTTCGTCAAAATCGGAGTATCCGTTCAGGACTTACAATTTTTTTAACTTTTTTTTAATAAGTGGCGCCATCTCTTATCCTAAGGGGTGAAACTAATTTCGCCTCGAGTGAAATCGTTTATTTTGGTCTATATTATTACTGTGCAAAATGGCTTGCTTCCATCACAAAGTGCAGCTTTTTTTCATAACAAATAGAACTAGTAGGCGGCACGGCGACAGGGGCAAGGGCAATAGGCCATACGTTTCATTAGCGTTGCCAGATCGGATCTTTTTACACTATATCGGTAAATTTTGTTACTACGCACCCCCGCGCCGAACAATTTCGCGCTCGCATTTTCATCTGATTATGTTACTACGCACCCCCGCGCCGAAAAATTTCGCGCTCGGGTTTATATCAATTTGTTTTACTACGTAGTCTACGTACCCCCGCGCCAAAATATTTCGCGCTCGCTACGGTCGCGCTTTTTCTGATTGTGTTGCTACGCACCCCCGCGCCGAAAAATGTCGTGCTCGCTGCGCTCGCGTTTTCATCTGATTGTGTTACTACCCACCCCATCGCCGAAAAATTTGGCACTCGCTGCGCTTGCGCTTTTATCTGATTGTGTTATGGCCAATAAAGTTTTTTTTTCCTATGACACAACCCTTACACTTGCTATATCTGAGTGCTTGATAGACACAACTACCATTATCCATTATAAAAAAAAAACGTTAAATATTTCCTTGACTTCTGGGGCGGAGTCGTGCTCCTATAACATTTTCTTATGAAGAATTTCTTTCATTAAGCTTATTTTGTTCATACAAATTAAGCTTTCGTTCTCGTCTGTTTCCTCCTCCAATGCTTAACCAATATATTTGCAACATTGCGGAACGTTTAGTTTTTTGAGCTTATTATTGTAAAATGATTGTACTAGGCGTCTGTTTTTGGCTAAAATTCCGCCGCAAACGGACGTCAGATACAAAAATTCTATAATCTATATATATAAATGAAAGTGTCTTGACTGACTGACTCATCAACGCAGAGCCGAAACTGCAAGTAAATAAATGTGTTTTCTTTCTTTCTTTCTTTCTCAAATGCTAGAGAGTTGAAATTTGCACACTAGGTTGCATTTATAAAGTGTACAAGAGATAAGAAGCTATTTAAAAAAATTCAATTCCCTAAGAGGGTTAAAAAGGGAATGAAAGGTTGTATGGGGTACAATTTTTTTTAAGCTAGGAGAAACTTTGTAAAAAGGGATTTTATAAAATACAAGAAAACTAATTTAAGCAGTGGTAAAAAAGGGGTTGAAAGTTTGTATGGTGATCAAATATTTTTTTGAGTGCGGGACTTGAATCTTTGTGTAAAGGCATACTATTATAATACATGAAAAATAATTTCAGCGTTTTCAAAGATTCATCCCCTAAAAGGATTAAAAAGGGGTTGAAAGTTTGAATCCATTACAAATTCTTTGAAACTTCTTATAAATGCATATATTATAAGATTAACAGAATAACATTAATGGAACGTTATTAAAAATTCAACTTCTAAGGGGGTTAAAAGGGGGATGAAAGTTTGTCTTGGGGTTCAAATTTAACTTTTAGCTAGGAACTTGAAACTTCGTAAAAAGGTATTAAAATAAAATGGAACAAAATAATATCAGCGTTTTTAAAAATTCATCCCTGAAAGTGTTAAAAAAGGGTTGAAAGTTTGTATGGAGATCAAACCTTTTTCTTAGCGCGGGAATTTAAACTTTGTATAAAGGCATATAATTAGAATACAAGAAAAGTAATTTCAGCGTTTTTGAAAATTCAGTCCTTAGGGTGTTGAAAAAGGGGTTGAAAGTTTGTATGGCGATCAAACCTTTTGAGCGCCAGACCTTTTTCCTGAGCGCCAGACTTGAAACTTTGTATAAAGGCTTTGTAATAAGAATGCAAGAAAAGTAATTTCAGCGTTTTTTTTACTCAACCCCTAAGGGGGTTAAAAAGAGGATGAAAGGTTGTATCGGTTATAAGTTTTATTTTAAGTTAGGAATTAGAAACTCTGTAAAAATATATTCTATCAAAAAGTAAGAAAACTAATTTCAGCGTTTTTGAAAATTCATACTCTAAGGCGGTGAAAACGGGGGTTGAAAGTTTGTATTCAAATCAAACATTTTTAGGAGCGCGGGACTTGAAACTTTGTATAGGGGCATATTATTAGAATACAAGAAAATTATATATTCATCGTTTTTGAGAATTCAGCCCTTAAGGTGGTGAAAAAGGGTTGAAAATTTGTATGAAGATCAAACATTTTCTTCAGTACGGGACTTGAAACTTTGTATAAAGGCATATTATTCGAATCCAAGAATTTATAAACTTATTATTATTAGGTAAACTCATCGAATTTAGTAGCTTTTCGTTCCTAGAGGTCACTAGCTATACCTACCTGTTATCATAATGATTCCGCGTATGTAATTAGAGCAATTTAGCCGAAAAAAAACAAAAAGCGGCCAAGGGCGAGTCGGACTCGCGTACGAAGGGTTCGGTACCATTACGTACAAAATGGCTAAAAAAAATTACACGTTTAAACACGGATTTTGTATGGGAGCCGCACTTCAATGTGTATTATTATTTATTATTTGTTGAATTACAGCAACCAACATCAAAATCCACTTGACTTAAATCTCATACAACTTGCAAAAAAAGAAAAGTAATTTCAACATTGCTTAGATCTGAAAACAAGAGATCTAAAATGTTCAAGATAAGATTCCACGCGGACAAAGTCGCGGGCAACATAGCTATATATAATAATTTAATTTTTGCAAATATCTAAACTTTCTGAGACACGGCCATTGGCGTATTTAGGGGGGTGGCCGGGTGGGCCGTGCCCACCCCAATATGGTCTAGTGCCCACCCCAGGATTTTGGGTAACCCATTGAAATTCATGACTTCATCTCACACGCGACACGGCGCGTCACGGAATCTGGGGGCACGGTAGTGCCCCCGCCAAGACGAACAAAACAGAGGCGAGGCACTACCTACCTTTTCTCGAACCGTTTCGTCTCATTTTCAAACCCTCATAGTTTCGTCTCAGTTAACACCAGAGCGCCCAAATTCACAGGTTAAGATGCAGTTAGGTAACATATAAAATGTACTAAATTTCACTGATCTAGGTTTTATACTTTAGGTTTTATTGGTACCTAAAATACGCCGATTTTGCCACTCACTTATACACTGACGTATCAAAACCTCTGGGGTACTTCCCGATGACCTACAAACAACAAAATAATTCTTAAACTTGGAACTTTTACCCCCCAACCCCTTAACCTAGGGGATGGAAGTTTGTATGAGGCTTCTGCAAATTTTGATACTAGAGGTCTGAAAATTGATATAGGGACTCCTAGTTATAAATAAAACACATAATGTTCTGGGATTTTTAGAAAATCACCCTCCCACCCTTTAAATAAGGGGATGGAAGTTTGTATGGGGTTCCCATAATAGGGGATAAAAGTGTATATTATATATGGGGCTAAACGTAAGTATTTCTTGAATACACAATTATTACTACTTCTGTATCTATACTTTGACTTCGTATTTTAAATCTGGGGGCACGGTAGTGCCCCCACCAAGACGAACAAAAAAGAGGCGGGGCTCTACCTACCTTTTCTCGAACCGTTTCGTCTCATTTTCAAACCCACCTACAGCCCAAAAAAAAAAATTAGCGCACCTTACAAAAAGAAATGAGATCCCACCAAAACATTTCATGTAAAATTGGCGGCCAAGACTCACATGCTCATAACGCTTTCGCTGTAAAAAGTTATCAGATCCCAGGAAAAGCCAAGCCCCTAAGCAAAGAATATAATACTCACAAGGAGCCCCTAAGCCCTGACTTTACTAACCCTACACCTTGGTTTCAAAAGTATGGCTTGGCCGTTTCATAGTACCGTAAATAAGTCCAACGGACCATCTGGCGCATTACGGTTTATATTTACGGTAACCTATGAAACAGCCGTGCCATACTTTTGAAACCAAGGTGTAGGGTTAGTAAAGTCAGGGCTTAGGGGCTTGGCTTTTCCTGGGATCTGATAACTTTTTACAGCGAAAGCGTTATGAGCATGTGAGTCTTGGCCGCCAATTTTACATGAAATGTTTTGGTGGGATATTTCCTTCCCATTCAGTTCCTGAAATTTCGTAAAGATTGATAAGGTTTTGGAGAAGGAAACAGACAAGAACAAAACATTAATTTGTACCTATAACCCGGTTATGTTAAGTTCGGACCTCATTTATCCGACGCCATATTTACCGCCATTTAAGTTTGCATTTGCACCGCTTAACGTAAACTGATAGTATGGAATAGGCTTGTAGTTACTCAAGGGGGTAGTTCTTAGAGCGTTTCAATCACTATCACTTTCCTCTTTTATATTTAAAAAATATGAAAAAAAGTAGCTAAAATGGCCGCATATTTTTGATATCGCTACATAGTATAAAACAAAGTCGCTTCCTGCTGTCTGTCTGTCCCTATGTAGGTATGTTTAGATCTTTAAAACTACGCAACAGATTTTGATGCGGTTTGAGTGATTCAAGAGGAAGGTTATGTATGTATAATACATGCATAATTTATCAGCATAGGACCCGTGCGAAGTCAGGGCTGGTTGCTAGTACTATATATAGTGCTCACGGTAGTCTTTTATTAAATTTCTTTTTTTTTCCATTGTGGTGGCCCATTTGTTCAATAATATATATATGCGATATGATAGTGATAGCGGTTCAACCACTGAGAACTATCCATGAATTGTAATCGGGAATACTCTAAGAGTTCTGAAGTGTCATGATACCATCAAACAATGATATAATATATGGGGATTACTAAGAAAGTGGGTTTAAATATAACATGTGTGTGTTTTAAATCCCCTACAGCAGTTATCAAATTACTAGTTGGTTGTCAGTGCACATCCTTTACATTTCTTATATCTTTTTCTCACTTACAGATTTGGGCTACTACTATAGGGATGGAATGCAAAGCATGTCTCATCTGTAATTAAATAATAGATGAGAGTGGACTTTCTTTACCAATGAAATGATCAATAAAATTACATATTCAGGTTCATTTTGTATTTCTATAAAAGAGAAATTAGGGACTGCATTTCAGAATATTCATTTACTAGATAGATTTGGTAAATTTAGAGCTTACATAATAGTTAAAATACAAATTCTATGTTTACATGGAATGAAAACTAAATGCATGTACTAAGTAGTTATGTTCTAAATACCACATCCCACATACAATACTGTATTTAAAACATTGAAGTAATGCATGTAGCTTGTTTATCTTCACAATTCATTGTTTATTGTTATAAATCCTTACAGTACAATTTATGATGTAACTTTGCTCAATCTCATTAACTACATAATAATTACATAATTAAATAATTGACATCGAATTACACCTATTCAGACATCATCTATGGTTGGCAACCAAAATGCCATATTAGTACATGCGGATGCTAACATCATAAACTTAGGATTGAATTGAACACACTGTATTGGAGCTGGATGATCACCATTCAGCACACACACCTTGTAGCCGGTGTCTGCATTCCACACATGAACCCTGCCATCTGTAGAGCCACTGAATATGTACTGTGAGTCAGGACTGAAGGATGCTTCAATTGGTATCCCTTTATTGTTAAGATGGCCAGTGAATGTTTGTAATGGAGTGCCATGGTATGCATCCACGAGTCTAATGATTGATCCATTTGTACTTATCAGCATTGTTTTGCCATCACGAGAAAACTTTAATCCTGTCCAGTCACATTCTTTCTCTTGGTTTAATTTGAATGTTACAAAAGGTCCTTTGTCAAATGATCTTAAATCATACAATTTAATGCTTTCAGAATTGACTCCAGCTGCAAATATGAGCCCTTCAGGATCATAGGCGGCCACAGGTCTACCAGACAAGTGCATCAATCCTTGGCAGTTTGGCGAGCGCAGATCCCATAAACGCAATGTTTTGTCTAGAGAGCCAGATAAAAAAGTGTCTTCCACAGGTGACAAACATAATGTCACTACTTTTTTGGTGTGTCCTGGAAAATATCTGATGTACTTATTATCGTGGAGAGAAAGATACCGGATGGTATCGTCAACTTTAGTAGAACTGTGGATTGCAGTATTTTTAGCATGTGTGAAGTGTATTAAATCAACGCCATATTTTTTACTGTTTACAGTTATCATTTGGGTGCCCTTTTCACAGTCGTAAATAACAATCTGATCATCTTCACTGCACGATATTAACGTCTCTCCACTTGGTGAAAAATCTATACTGTTTATTTTGTCTGTGTTTTCCCTGAACACCTTAGCGACCTTAAAGCTCCGAACGACTGGATCAACTAATTTCATCATTTGTAATATATTCTCGATAACAGGGTTTATTAAAACTCCTTTTTTCTAAAGTATGTGATCACAATGCTTCTGTTTTCTGTTTTGAGAATTCAATACAATTTTTTTAAAGCATCTTTTTAAGCAGCACACCACTTTTGATTGACACTTATGTTACCACAGATAGGGTAACTTAAACATTCAATAATACGGTATAATATTTACTACGTACAAAATCAGTTTAACCAACCTCAAAAAATTAAGAATCTCCCGCCTGAGTCTATGAATAGTTTGCGCCTCAATATCAATATGGCCGAATGAGATGTGTACTCTATCCGGACACTCATGGAAAAAAAAACATTTGGGAATCAAAATGGACGGAGGTGTAATGGCGTTCGTAATTGTTACATAGTGGTGCGAGTTTTAATGCTGTTTTAAGAGTTGAATCTCATTAATACGTTAGAAAACAATTATAGGCTTTGCCCTTACAGTATTACACAGTAGCTGACTATAATCCATAGGCATTTTAATTGATCCCAGTTTCTTAGAATATGGTATCCATTTTGTGATCACTGATCAACCTTGTTGTGTGGCGTTTTCGGTAAGTACTAGCTACGTAAATTATGTTATTTTATGAAAATTATTGTAATGTATATTGTATGCACACGTTTAGGTATGTTCTTTAGCAATCGGCTTTTGCTTATATTAAGTATCGGCTCTTAGTACATCTATCTACGTATAACTGTAGCTTTCCTTACCTTTGTTACCTTTCTAATGCGCTCATTTCTAGACAAGTGAAAGATATATGTATCTCCAAGTACTAATCGTATAAAAGTTACAAGTTATTACAACTTAAATTATATAATAGTGTTAATTAATATATTTAACAGAATTTATTTAAGTAATGGTTTTAAATAGTATTTAAGAGGAGAGCAAGTAGACATCAATTTTATTTTATATTATGTACTATATTTGTATCATATAACTCTGATTAATCTGTTTTTTGTTTAACGATCTTGAGTACAATAAACTTGTAGCTGATGTTGAATTGTGTTAAATATTAAGGTAAATTATATTTATACATTACTACATCAATCGGAGGATTATCCACTTAGGAGAATGCTGTATATCTGAAGGAAAAAGTTATATCGCTGTATGTTTTTTTATTTCATAAGCGTATAGCTTTTCCCCTTGGACATATGAGCAAAATTCATCTGTGAAGACAATCAGAACATCAAGATAATGAAGCCCTGCCTGGAGTTATTATAATAGCTAGCTATATCTATTGAATTATAATGAATAAAAAAAAATTAGACTCAAAACAGCATTTTACTTAAATGTCAAGTTTTTATTCTATCAACTAACCTAGTTACAATATGAAATATAATTTTCTCTATTGTATTGGTGAGTGTTTAGACAGGTTTTGCTGTATATTTTAGATGTAAAAAAGTATTACTTTTTACTTTGTAATTAGATAAAATGAAGCAATTTTAATTATTTTCATGTCACATTATCAAAGGACTGAATAACATAGATGAAGTAGGTTAGTAGGTAGTTATGTTAGTAACAAGAGCCCTGTTTTCTCCTGAAACTATAAAAAAGGCATATTGTGTTTTATGTTATTTAAAATTAGCATCAGAATTGACACATTCATTGTATCTAAATAGGGACATAGATATTTGTAGATTTAAGAAACATGGAATTGATGTATTCAAATAATGACTATTTCAGTAGGTATATGTTAAAATAAGTTTGTTTTGTAATCTGCCAGTAACATTTTATTGCATTTGGACAAATCAGTATAACTTAAATAATATTAATATTAAATTTAATAAGTGTAAGTATGTCTTATTCACAGGTGACCATTAGGTATTCAATGTTTAGATTTAGCACTATTTATTATATTAGTTTATTAATGTCTTCAACATTTAGCCATGTAATGTGGTAAAATCCTGCTGTCAGGATTATCTTATCACAAGGTACTTCTTTTTTTAACTAATTGTATTGCTTTTATCTGAATCTGACCAGCACGTCTAGCATAACTTTGACACGCGACTCGTCGTGCGAGATAGCATCATCTGTCACTATCTCATAGTACTGTATAGATAGTGGCATGTCAAAGTTATGCTAATCCGTGCTGCTATTGATTGGTTACCTAAATAATAAAAAAAAAAAAAAATATATTGGTCTGCAAAACTGTTACCTATTACATTGAATGCTATCTCAAATGTAAGAGTTGTAAAAAACACACTAAGTCCTCTTTGGTGTTAAACTGGAAGATAAACCTAACTGTACCTTTAGTTAGTTTGTGTTTGGAATATCAATGTAGGAACTTTAGGAGGTAATACATCAGACTATTAGGAAGAGTTTGAATCCTATGTCTTAGGCCAATTTTTGATACTTTTTTTCCTAAATTGAGTTTTCTATTTACATAATAAGTTAAATTTAAAATAAATCATGAAATAAATCAAATTTATTTTTTCTAATCCACATCAAAATTTATTGATTAACCAATTAAAAATATATTACCCTTCTACTTGCTATATTTTTTTTATAAAAGTTTTTGTAGGTCACCATCAATGGTTGACTGGCAAAAAAAAACTTCAACAGGCTGTAAAATAAATAAGCTACCCAGGATATTAAAGATCAAAAAACATACTTAATTTGTTTGCTGTAACTCCAAGCAACAGTTACAGCATAATGGTCACAAATAGTTAACATCTTGTCCATTGACAACCAACACTCAGTAACAATTACAGTTCCAACTGCCTCAGTACCTGGATGGATGTCCAACTTGTACATAATCTTGGATCCCATGGGTATGGCAAGAGATGATAGCAAGCATCTGGATGGAGTTACTTTGGTACTGTGGAAGCTGGGAGAGCCCCGGTGCGGAACGCAACATGCGTTGACAAGTTCGCTGCGTCCTACATCCAGGCGACTCGTCTACAAACCGGTGCAGCAGCCGATCAGGCACAACTTTTCAAGCGCCGCAAATACTCGTCGTTGTCGAGGGATTATAAATTTGCCGCGTTTGCGGTAGACACCTTTGGAGCCTGGTCGGCCTAATGGCCTGGTGGATAAAGGGACAATCTTACACAAATACACCTAGTCCCAAACTAAGCAAAGCTAGGGGTACTAGACGACAATGTATATAATATATGGGTGCCGTTCAATTTTTATACAAACTTTTAGCATAATTTCATTTAACTACTATTAATATTCATAATAAACGTGATGTATTAAAACAAAATACATAATGTTGTTGGCCATAATAATCAAATAACAGAATACTGTATAATCATAAAAACATTCTTTATAACGATCATTAGGAATAATTTTACTTGTTATAATATATACATTCTGTATAGTGATTAAAATTTAGAACTAATTTTTAACGAAAGATCAAGTGACATAATATTATATGATATACTCGGTGTCAATCATAGTATTATTAAAGTATAAAACCAACTACCGATTCTACTTAATGCTCGGTTTGTACTCATAAACTTTAGTAAGTATCATGTATTTTTTAAGCAGACTTATACCTATAAACTTCTTTGGGTCAACAACCGAAACCTGTAGGTTAGGTTAGGTTTGTATTATGATATGGGTCAAAACCGAAAACTGTAGGTTAGTTTAGGTTTGTATTATGATTATGACCATGTATAGCGGAGCGAGCGAAGCGAGCGGAGCGTCAAAATGGGTCAAAAACCGAAAACTGTAGTTTAGGTTTGTATTATGACTATGTGTGTGAAAATGTAGTAGGCATTTTTAGTAGGCGTTTATATTTTAGGAACATTATGATCTTGGTTTTTATAAAAAAAAAGAACGTTCTGAGCAATAAATACTATATAAAGTGACCATTATAATGATTGCCCGTTATGCAAGTACATATATTACTATGCATCTAAACTATTATTACTTTCAAAATTATGCAATTCGTTTATAATCATTTTGTTTTTATACTGTATCATCATTTCTGCAGGTCAAAATTATGCAATTCGTATTATGCAAAATGAAAATTCGATAATAGTTGTCATTAAAAACATTACACACCCATAATACATAGATAACATCCATGACCCAGAAACAGATATTCGAGTTCATCACACAAATATTTGCCCTGGCCGGGACTCGAATCCGGGACCGCTGGCTCAGTAGGCAGGTGCACTACAAACTGCGCCAACCGCGTCGTCATATATATATATATATAATATATGTATTTTTTTTTATCGCCTCGGCTGGTTCGTGTCTCAGGGGACCCCAGAGCTGGCGCGCACCTCTCACAGAGAATCGCTCTCGCGATCCAAATGGGTAACGCGGCCATCGTAATGGGAACCATGCCGCAGGCAGATCCTACTGGACGGGTATTCTTTTTATAGAAAATATATTATTGTATTTTTTCCGATTAGCTTTAGGCAATGATACATATATATTGTAAATATGTTTTCTGTTTATTTTAAATTTTAAAATTAAATTTTCCCCCACTTACGTACGTATGTGATACTCACGCACAATAATAATAAATGAACATGGAAAACTCCCGTGAGTCCCATATTAAAATACATACGTAACGGTTTTACTCACGTCGTAGATGTATGTGTGTCGTCGTGGGTGTACGATTGGCCGCCGCCGCCGCGACCGATCGGCTCTCCTGATGATGAATGGAATGGCGAACCGATTCGAAACATGTTGAGCGAAATTCGATTTCTACGACGTGAGTAAACGCGTTTCGTATGTATTATAATAATAAATTAGCAGTTTTAAGCGAATGTCATGTTAACCAACCTAAGAATAAATAGTAGGTACAGTATACTACTTCAAAACAAAACTCATATCTCAGCATTACGAACTCTATTAAAAAAAGTATCGCAGATTGGACTAAGACATATCGATGATTATCAAGATCAGCGGCGCGCTTTGAACTGTGAAGTTATATTATAAACGTTAAATTGTTGAAAAATAGTTTTTAATTGAGTAACGGCACATTTCGGATTGTGCCGTTGTTCTTGATAAGCAACGATATAGGGTCTATGTCATGGTCAAAATCTTCCTAATAGTCTTCTGTATCACTTCCCAAAGTACAGTCAACCAATTTGATTTTTAGGCCACTATAGAACCTTGTCACAATGACAATGATATGAGATTTCAAGCGGCTTCCATATTGACGTGCACTGTTACAAGGTACGAAATGGCCTAGGAATCAAATTGGTTGACTGTACCTACATTGTTATTCCATATACCTACCCTGTACTTTAATTTACAAAGCGTGTCTTTTGAATTTGGATTTCAGTTGTATTCTAAAATATATACACCAACTGTTCAAATGGTCTATACATTTGCTGTTATAAGTTATAAATGTTATCAATATTATGATTATGATGCTGAGAAAATCTGTAGTATGTTATTGTTACTTGTACTGATGTACAAATTATTTAGTACATATTTGTAAGTCAATAAATCGTATTGTCATTATTACTATTCAAATTATTCATTTCAGACTAAAATGGGCACATCAGATAATGATAGTACTCTTCGAAACCAAATTATTCTAATTCACTCTTAAAAGAGTGATGGACTCATATAATTTATTTGGTGACGATGGAAGCGGTATGTTGGAAGGACTCACTGATCTTGGTGGAACAGACAGCTTTGCTGGTAGCTCAACATCAGGAGTAACTGGAGACAACAAGGAACCTGCAGACAACAGGTTAATTATTGTTACATAGAAACTTGTGTACATAATCTTCTTAGCAATGTCGTTGTTTCTAACATATGTTTATATAGTTACAGGCAACCATATAGTCAAGGGAGTGTAGGCCAAGAGAGTTCAATTCAAAAACTGGCTTCATTTGGTGGAGGAAGTGCTGGGGGGCTAAGCAGCAGTGCGCAACCAGTATCAAATCCTGGCGCAGCACCTCCTGCTCCAGATTATCATGAATATGGAGGCTATCCGCCGCGCCCGCGTATGCCGCAGCCGCCCCACGCGCCGCTCCATCCCACACACCATGTACACCCATCGCATTCATATCCGGGATACCATCCGGGACCTGACCCAATGTATGGCATGCCGGAACATCCAGGTGGGAAATAATGTTATTTGCGTAATTATTATTTAAGTTGTTTGTTAATTGGGGTGTACCGTTTTTTTTTTTCAAAACCGATAATTCGATTATGACTGACGAGCTGAATTCCTTCTGAACCATTTCTAGTTATTAAAATATTTTACAAAAACTTCGTTTAAAAAATACTACACAATTTTTTACTTGACCTTCAATGACCGGGCTTTTGCTCCGTCACCGTAATCTGGAAAGGTACAGGTGGTGTTATCTGTGGTTACCCCAATACTCGGTCCAAATTATACTAACGGTTTATTATAATTATTATCTTACTACTGCTAAACTGTAATTTCTTTCAAGAATCATTATAATTCTTTAATGTTATAATGTTGAAGTTGTAAGTAAAACATTCAAATATCTTGTAAATACTTGATTTCGCTGGCAATTGGGCTTAGGCCTGAAATATCCATTTTCCTAAAATGTATTTTTCGCAAAACGTCTGGTATTTAGAATGTCAGCACATCTTTTGCATAATGTCAGCTTCTCAAAATGTCAACTATTATATCGTATTCAAAATGTAACTATTATATTTATATCGTACGTAACAAAGTGGTACCCTTTGTTTGGAAATGTCACGTATAAAAAAATTATTATAAAATCATGAGTTTATTTTTTTTCTTTTACATTATACATTATCTAAAGTTACAGCATATAAAACATCCAAAAAATACTTTACTTGATATATAGGAATGGAATAAAACTATAATGTAATTATTCACACTTAGTATTTTGTACATTTTTGTCAATCCAATCATCTGGATCCATTACACGTTTTCTATCTTTAATGTTGTTAGACTGATGCGATTTTCCGGCTCAGGCCTGAAATATCTGTTTTCCTAAAATGTACAATTCTCAAAAGTCTACGTACTCATAACATTTGCATTCCTATTTTGTCAGCTTTCTCGAAATGTCTTCCATTTAAAATGTGTGCAGTCTTAGAAGGTCGTCTATTCATAATGTTTACATTTCTATAATTTCAGTATGTGCCTAATATCAGCATTACCCTAATGTTCGCTTTTTTAAATAGGCTATCGTGTTATTATGTTTGTTTTCCCATATTGTCTGCTTTATTTTCAAATAAATGTTCTAAACGTAAAAGGCTTAATTGCTTGCATACTTACTCTTTGATAAATATCTATACATCTTTGATAGTATTTCGTATAATTAATATATTTATATTAATTATACGAAATGGTCGAAAGGTTTTGTACAAAAACAAAGTGTTCGTTCGTAACCAGTTTCATATAAGAACAAAATATTTTTCGTTCTCAACCGGTTTCGTACCCGAACGAAGGGATTTTCGTAGTTTAGTTTTGTACTAAAATTAATGCTAATAAATGCGAAAATAACTCGGTCTGTCTGTCTGTTACTCTTTCACGGCTAAACCGCTGAACCGATTTCGATGAAATTTGAAGACCATGATTGGAGACATTTTGGAAATAATTCATGATATTTTGATGTTGCAGACATTTTGAGAATAAGCATTTTCTGAAAAGCGAACATTATACAAAAGTTGTCATTCTTAGAGACAGACAATTTTAAACAGTTGACATTTTGAGAAGCTGACATAATGCAAAAGACGTGCTAACATTCTGAATAGCAGACATTTTGCGAAAAATACATTTTAGGAAAACGGATATTTCAGGCCTGAGCCGATTTTCCATCGGGAAAGTAGGAATCCTGGCAGCAATATTCTCGTCCACAAACTTTAATTTTGCATAGTTCACTATGACTGTTTTAAAGTATTAACAATAACCTGCTCCATGAAGCTTGTTGGGATGTTGAATTTTTAGGTTTTAGGACTGTTATTTCCATCCTTTCTAGTATCACACAAATACTGTTATCGTATGAAATGTTGAGGCTTGTAGTATTGGATTATGTCAAATATTTAATATTTTTTTTGGGGACACCCCAATTGTTTATTATATTAATGTTTTTCCTATTGTTAGGTATTGGTGACATGGGAGTCTGGTCAAGTGCACCGGCTCCTCCCAACAGATACGCGCCTATTACGCCGCCCTACAGAAATTACGAGCATCAACAAAAAATGCATCAATATTCTCCACAACAGGTATTTTTTCTTTTGAACCATGAAAATAGATTATATTGCAGTTTAGAGTAATTCTTAAAAACTTTGATTAATTCAAGAGTAAATAAAAAAGAAATTGTTAACATTGTACTTATTGATTTAAACTTACACGATTTTACCTCGACGTTTCGAATATGATGTTAAGTTCATGGTCTCAAAGTGACTGTGAAGTGAGTCACTTTGAGACCATTCTTCGTTTCACGTTCGAAACGTCGAGGTAATTAACCTTTTGAACGCTTTTCCTCCCATGTCAAAATGTGGCTTACCTATTATATACGCCAATAGTTGAAAAAAGAAAGAGCGAAAATATACCTTATCTGTCAGCAGGAAAATTGCTTTGACAGCCTCCGCCATTACCCATTTAGTGGTCGTTGGCGTGGTAGGCACGACAGCACACGACCACTTTAGTGGCTCTTGGCGTTCAAAGGGTTAAATCAACACTTGAACGCGATTAAGTCTCATTTTTTTTAAATAATATATGTTATTTTTATAAATAATGACACAAAGGTAAATTAAGGAAGAAAAATTGAATGCGATCTACTACAATCGAAGCGGTGTGTGTAAAACGCACATCCTATAGGGTATGGCTTGGCTAATGCGCATAAGCATTTCAAAAAAACATATATGACACAGAGGGCGCTCCAGTAGCGTAAAGAATTAAGGGATGAAAGATTTGGTGCGATTGACGTAGCGATCGAATAGCTCAGTTGGAAGAGCAATGCGCCGGAAACGCAGAGGGCGCGGGTTCAAACCCCGCTTCGATTGTAGTAGATCGATTCAATTTTTCTTTCTTAATTTACCTTTGTGTCATTATTTATAAAAATAAAAATGTGGTATTACCACATAAAAATATGAATCGATAAAAAGATTCATACAAAATAATATATGTTAACTTTGTAACTCATATGTAATTTCTTTCCTATAATTTGTTACAGGCTTCTGGAATAGGAGGAATACAAGCTCAGAATGGTGCATACTTGCCCAGGCAACCACATTTTTCACAACCTACATCACAACAAGTTTATGGACAACAGCAGGTGAAACCTTCTTTCCATTTGAATTCTGTGAGTCAGAGCTTTTTTTATTATAATTTTGTACTAAGTATATTACATCACAAGTTTTATTTATACATAAAAATAGTTATTACTGTTATATTATACAATATCTAGTATATAAATACATATACTACTTACGTTATGTTTATGTTTAATGCAATTTAATTTGCATCATCACGTAATAAATTGCAAAAAATAATTTTGTTTTTCTTTATGTTGCAGAACTATCCTAATTACACACAAATGCATCCACCGGCAGCATCTAGAATTAGTCAACATCCCTCTTATCATCAGCAGATGGATGTTAATCCTCATCAATATGGATTACCACTTGGACAACAAAATCACGCAACTGTGCCACAGCATCAACCACACCAGAACATGTCGAGTCACTCAAGCGGCATAACTCCTGGCATTCAGGGACATCCAAATGTACATCTTCACCACGGAGGAGCTCCGCCGCTGCACCATGTAGCGCGTCAGCCTTCAGGTCCACCTTCCTCGGGTGCACCTTCACATCCAGTTCCATCTCAAATGCCCTATGGCTCACCACATCATTCCATTTCTATGAATTATCAATCACATCAAGTTCAGCATCCTCTCGATGTGAATGTAACTAATCAATACAATCCACCTAAACCTCCAGGCATGGAATCCGGAGGTACTCAGTATCGCCCTCCTTTCCCTCCCCAACTATCTCCACAAATGTCGCCAAGAGCACAGATGTCTCCACGGCAGCAGCAGCAGCAACAACAGCAGCAGCCGCCCCAATTATCGCCTCGTCCTGTAATGTCTCCAGTGAAAGGACCGAGTGCGTCGCCTCATGGTCCAAGAAATGTCGTTCATTCTCCGAGTGCGCCAGTGCCTCCTCCACCAACATCTGCATCTTTCACATCTCAGAATACCCTTCAAGCGTTGGAGCAGATGGTTTTACCAACGGGATCAGAGTACTCTTACCAACGAAATCCTGCTTCACCGGCTGTCCCTCATGTAGTTTCATCGCCATCACAATGGAACCAAAATAAATTACCACAGCCTATAAATAACGTGGTACCATTAGAAAATGAGCAAACTGTTAAATCTGGAGAACCCCCTCTACCACAACCGCCAGTGATAGCGGAATTGGCCAAGAATGTGCCAAAACCTGCAAGTAACTTAGACAACAAGGATTTGGAAAAGAAAAGTGCCCTCAGTCAAGGTGAAAATGATAATCCTCCGCATATATTTATGCCACCATCAAGTATAAGCAATGTTCCTAAAGAGACTACACCTATTGCAACATCCAATAGTGTGCATAACATAACTTCTAACATCGCTAATCCGGCTAGTATGTCTGAAACGTCAGAGCCACGAGAAAACAATTCACTTGGACCACTTTTGTCTAGCGATAACAAACCTGAACCAATAACTGCCGCAAACCAAGAAGAAAAACCAGAGATTGGTTTGAGCTCATTTGACAAGGAGCTGAAATTAGACGCTGGTTCAAAACCAGCTGATAGCAGCGTTAGAAAAAGCAATAACGAACAATTGATGCCTCAAAATCCACCATTGACACCTGTCACAAATATGAAAAATACACCTATTGACCATTCTCAGATACCTTCACAAGTGAGCAGTTTATCAAATTCAGTAAGCCATTCACCTAATTTGACTACAACAACGACCAATCAGTATCTGCCAGAAAATCTACCTCCCCTAAATATAAATAGACCGCAAGGATTTCCACCAAGCGGTATGCAAAATGTAGCGAGTAATATGCCAAATATATTGCCGCCAGGTATTCCGCCTAACCTCCCTCCAAATGTGTCAACTAGTTTGCAAAGTAATACTTCACATAGTATTGCTGCAAGTTATCAAAGCGGACCCAGTGCATTACCTGGTACACAACCAGCTTCCAATGGACAAACTAGTGTTACAACCAACCATTCAGTGCAGCATGTTAATATGACGTCAAACACCATGTCGCCTAGTTTGCCCCCGCATAATACGCAGGTTAATTTACCGTGTATACCACCTGTACACCCGAATTTGCCGGGTAATATACCTCCAAATATGCCCAGTGCCACCGGGAATATTCCTAATATACCGCCAAATGTAGCAAATATTCCTAATGTACCAGGGATGCCAATAGGAGTGCAAAATATGCATCCAAACATAGGCCCAAATATGCAACAACCTAATCAACCTAACATAATGGGAAATTTGCCTCATAATGTCAATCCTAATATGATGATGTTGGGAAATAACCCAATGCCACACCATCATTTACAAGGCATGTATCCATCCTCCCATCATCAAGAGAGGGCATCACTACAGCAGCAAATACAGGAGATATATTGTTTACCTCCTTCAGCTGAAAACCAAGAAAAAGTAAGATGCCTTCAAGAGAGATTAGCCTTTTTACAGCAACATGAGACAAATGATAAATGCAATGGTGGTCCTAATTGTGCTATACAAAATCCCGTGTATGGCTCGAAAATGGTTGAAAGTCCACAAGTTACGAGTACAACAGGGCGAGGAAGAGGTAAAGGTCCTGCTAAACCTAGAAAACCTAGGGCCAAGAAAGAGAAATTGATGGGTACAATACCATCTCTCGATCAATTACCCGTGTCTGAAGATTGTGTAACAGCGGGCACTGGACTGAAAAATAATTCTGAAATGGATATTGATTTAACAGAGGATGTCACCAATTTAGATAGCAGTGCCATGTTAATAGATGATCTTAATGGAGGCAAAGTGAAAAAGCAGAGGGGTCCTCGTAAAAATAAAGAAAGAAAGCCGCGAACACCTAAAGAACCAAAGTTAGAGATGGGTGAAAAACCTGTTAAAGAACGCAAGAAACGTCAACCTAAAGATCCAAATGCTCCCAAAAGGCGTAGGAATGTTAAAAAAGACGCTTCAGACATTCAGGCTGACACAACTACTAATTATGATTTATTGGATAAAGATCCTAACGATAGTAAATCAATGGATGCATCAATGAACCAAAGTTTTATGAGCGTCGACTCTCTAAAAAATCCACAAGATCCGTCAACTGCTGACGAAACAAATGTTACAGATTTCGACGACATACCTGTCTCAAAGATAGCTATAAAAGACTTGTTGGAGGAAGCAGAAGCTAAGAGAGATCTGGTTGATAAAGACGACGATCCAGATGCTTTTAATACAAAGAAAAAATCAACGAAAAAACGTTCATCTGGCAGTGGAAGTTGTAAGAAAATGCCATTGAAGCGGACTCCTGGCGGAGGAAGGAGGAAAAAAAGAGGTGGTTTAATACCTGATTCGGATGGAGAACCTGATGACTTGATGTCGACACCACCGCCATCGCCGCCTCCCGAAGGCGATGACAGTTTGAAACGGAGATCAGCTAGAAATACTCAACGCAAAAAATATACTGACGATGTCATGTTGCGTTTATCAGATGACGAGAATAACTATATGCCGAGTACCAAACAGGAGAAAGAATTCAAATCAGAAGATTTGCTTGTTGATACCAAAGATAGCAGCAGGTTGGAAGGCACACCTAAGCCAAACTATATTTTTATTAATCCAACTGAGGAAGACAACATGATTATTCAACATGTGCTCGCTTGTCGTATGGGCAAAAGAGAAATGAAAAAAGAGCCTCCGCCGCCTGTTGTAGAAATTGCTCCAAAACTAGAGCCTGAACAGACAGAAGGCACGGCTGTAAACGATGTTCCTGAGGAGGCTAAACTAGATACTGTAAAATATGAAGAGACTGAATCTGAAAAGAACAATTCACAAGTTGAAGACGCAACTAAAATGGAGAAAAAAGAAGAATCTGTAATCGAACCTGAAAAAGTTCCATTAGAACCAAAAGATGATGCTCCCAAGGCAGATACTGACAAGGAGGATGCTAATGAAGTAAAAGATGAGAAACCTGTAATAGTGGATGTTGAAGAATATTATGTTAAGTACAGAAATTTTTCATACTTACATTGTGAATGGAAAACAGAAGAAGAATTGTATAAAGGTGATAAACGTATATATTCTAAAATAAAAAGATTTAAACAAAAACAAGCGCAGCAAATAAATATTTTTGAGATGCTGGATGAAGAACCCTTTAATCCTGACTATATAGAGGTAGAAAGAATTCTAGACATGTCTGAAGCTGAACCTCCTGCAAATAATACAATGTGTAAGTATTATTTAGTGAAGTGGAAAAGTTTACAATATGAAGATAGCACATGGGAGTTGGAGGAAAACATCGATGTCGACAAAATTAAGCAATATAAAATTTTCAGTGAAATTCCACCAAAGGAAAAATGGAAATTCAAGAAACGCCCATCTACGGATAACTGGGTACAATTGAAAGAGTCTCCTCTATATAAAGGAGGTAATACTTTGAGACCGTATCAATTAGAAGGTCTAAATTGGCTTCTATTTTCATGGCATAACAATCGCAACTGCATTTTGGCGGATGAAATGGGCTTGGGCAAAACGATTCAAAGCTTAACATTTGTAAATGCCGTTTGGGAATACGGTATTAGAGGCCCTTTCCTAATTATTGCTCCACTATCTACGATTCCCAATTGGCAAAGAGAATTTGAAGGTTGGACAGATATGAACGTAATTGTTTATCATGGTTCTCAACAAAGCAAAAGTATGCTGCAGGAGTTTGAATTTTACTACAAAAACGAAAAGGGGGAACTGATTACAGAAATAACAAAGTTTAATGTTTTAATCACTACATTTGAAATAATAGTAACGGACTTCCAAGAACTCAAGTCTTTTAATTGGCGAATATGTGTTATTGATGAAGCACATCGATTAAAAAATAGGAACTGCAAGTTATTAGAAGGTTTGAGACAGCTTCATTTAGAACACAGGGTTCTTCTGTCAGGTACGCCCCTTCAAAATAATGTCAACGAATTATTTTCACTACTAAATTTCTTAGAACCTTCTCAATTTGCTAGTAATGATGCATTTTTGAATGAATTTGGGCAGCTTAAAACGGAATCGGAAGTACTTAAATTACAAGCCCTATTAAAACCCATGATGCTGCGAAGATTAAAAGAAGATGTTGAAAAAACCCTAGCTCCAAAAGAAGAAACTATTATCGAAGTGGAATTAACAAACATACAAAAGAAATACTATCGAGCTATTCTAGAAAGGAATTTCAGTTTCTTACAAAAGGGTACTGCTTCTGCGGCTAATATTCCTAACTTGATGAACACAATGATGGAACTTAGAAAATGCTGTATTCATCCATATTTATTGAATGGCGCCGAAGATCAAATACAGTTCGATTACAAACAGACATATGGCGAAGATGATGAAGCATATTACAAAGCCCTTATACAGTCATCCGGTAAAATGGTGTTGGTAGACAAATTACTGCCAAAATTGAAGGCAGGTGGTCACCGTGTATTAATTTTCAGTCAAATGGTAAGATGTCTAAATATACTGGAGGATTATCTTGTCTTTAGACGCTATCCTTACGAGAGAATTGATGGGAGAATTAGAGGCAACCTAAGGCAAGAAGCTATTGATAGATTTTCTAAACCTGATTCAGACAGGTTCGTGTTTTTGCTGTGTACTAAGGCTGGAGGACTTGGTATTAATTTGACAGCTGCTGACACTGTTATTATATATGACAGTGATTGGAATCCACAAAACGATCTGCAAGCTCAAGCTCGTTGCCATCGTATCGGACAGCAGAAAATGGTTAAAATCTATAGATTGATCTGTCGTAATACTTACGAAAGGGAGATGTTCGACAAAGCGTCTATGAAGCTCGGATTGGATAAAGCTATTTTACAAAGTATGAATACACAGGGCAAAGAGACAGGAGTTAAACAACTGTCGAAAAAGGAAATAGAAGATCTTTTAAAGAAAGGCGCTTATGGTGCAGTGATGGATGAAGACAATGCTGGTGACAAGTTTTGCGAAGAAGACATTGAGATGATATTAGCTCGGAGAACGCAAATCATTCAAATGGAATCCGAAAAGGGTTCTACATTCTCGAAAGCTAGCTTCGCGTCTACAGATCAGCGCTCCGATATTGATATTAGAGATCCAGACTTTTGGAACAAATGGGCCAAAAAAGCAGAAATAGATACAACTGAAAAGAAAGAAGACGAAGATTTGATTGTAACGGAACCCAGAAAACGAACAGTGATTAAAAGATACGGACATGACGACGGTCCGATGGAAATGTCTGATATGGAAGTGACGCCAGATTCTGAGGAAGATGAAGAAGGTAAGCTTTATAAAATGAATTTTATTTTATTGATTTTTTTTTTATATTGCATTTGCCAAAACTTAGTAGAAAGGAATGCCAATTTATCGTGTATCTTACAATTATTATAATAAAATCGAGAATCTTTCCTAAAGGTATCGGCTTGCGAAGTAAGAGAAAGAAGGAGAAACTCGGCAGAAAGGGTAGAAGATATGCCAGTGACGATTACATACCTCGACACGAAGGCGTGCCTGTTGACGAGGAGGTCAACTACGGATCATGGACTAGATCAGAGTGTTTCAAGATTGAAAGAGGACTACTAACATTTGGGTTTGTATTTGTTTACATAATAATTGATTATCCCTGTTCCCTATTTACTTGATGAAACATTTAATAACTCACAGATAACCAGAAGATATTTTTTTTTGGTAATATCAGTTTAGTACTCCCTTACTTAATTTCCAAAATAATGTGATAAAAACCTCTAGCCATCACGCTAAATACATTTAATCTTAAGGAATTCTAATTTGTAAGCTCTTTCAATAAAGATTATCTAAACCTAAACCTTCGTTACAGATGGGCGCGATGGGATGAAATTATTGACAAAAATCAATTTAGAAAAGGCTGGACACTCCCCGTGATAGAGGATTGCGCCCGGATTATTGTGCGTATATTTTAGCTTCAATTCGTGTCATGAAATAAAACTTCTATAAAATGATGACTTGCCATGCTAATACCGAGAAAGTTTTAGACTTTCGCTGAGTTCAATGTGCTTTTCTGACTTGAATTTTTTACGGTAGGCTTTTTTATTTCTATATTGTTTCTCAAGTTTATACTTTTCTTTAGGTTTTGTATTGCCTGCGACACTACAAAGGAGATGAAAAAATTAGAAATTTTATATGGGATTTAATTGAACCCTGTGAAAATGGAGAAGTAACTATTTCCCGAAATCACAGCGGCCTTCATAACCCCGTACCTCGAGGTAGAAATGCTAAGAAGAAAAACAGACCAAAAGATTTACCAAAACCCAATGACATTCCAAGATGGGAAGATCCTAACCATTGGAGTTCCATAGAAAAGTATGATTGCGAGGCATATTTGGAGTCTAGTTATAAGAAGCATTTGTTTAGACATGCAAACAAGTAAGTAATTGTTGTGTTTTAGGCCAAACATGTACTACTATTACTGTAACTATTACATGAAAAATACAATGTTATGCTAGAGAATATTTAAAATTAAATACCATCCTTTTTCAGGGTTTTGCTGAGGGTCCGCATGATGTACTATATCAAACACGAAGTTATTGGTGATTATGCCACCCAAATTGAAAGTGGGATACATGCCAGGTAAATTAAGTCCTTTTAGTTTACTTATTCCAAATACATTTTGATTCATATTCAGGGTTTGGAAATTCGGATGGATAAACATTGGCGGCGGCTTTATGGTTCAGTTGTAGGCATAGGCGGCTTTGTTTGAGGTATGAGTGAGATATCAATAGGATTGTGTCAACTTTAGGTAAATATCTACCCGAATTCCCGATCCCTGTCATATTAATGTCAACAACAAGCTGTTTTTGAGAAACTCATCAGAAAGGATTGCAAAATGCGAGCAAAATCGATTGAAATGACGTGTGTACCGTTTACAGGGATAAAGATGAACGATCATTCTGTTTTTGTGACAATTTCACTATTTATACAGATTTTTGTCAATGTTTTAGCTGTATGTTTATTATTTGGTAATTGGTAGATTGTTTTTTTATTATTTTATATTAGGAACGTCTGATTTTCGTGAGTCAGAATGGCAGATGTACATTTACAAATATAAAAAAATACCTACTTTAAAAAAAAATAGTTGTACTTAAAGCAGTGACCGGAAAATACATAGACATCGCTCTCAGTACAAAATTGGCTTTCAAAAACGGTCCCAATATTTGACTGACTACTATCCCCTCTACAAGAATTTGTCCTACCAACAGTTCTAAATATTAGCCTATACGAAGTCATCCCTCCTCTTAGAAGTAGTTGTGATTGGTTAGTTAAAGTTTTCATTGGCTAAAATAGACTTGTAAGTGTCAAAGTCCATGCGCGGTGCACGAAAAAGGGTAGTTGTCAAACCTAATATGGATGCAGTAATCGAAAGGTAACCAGTTTAGAATAGTACATTATGATACAAGTGTGCTAAGTTGGTCATTACAGTCGAGGCGGATTTGCAGCCCGAGCCGTAGGCGAGGGCGTAATAGAGCCGAGAGTGTAATGACCAAATGCACACGAGTTTCATACGACGTTTTTCAACACACTTGCGAGGAAAAAAACACCCGTTTATAACTGAAATATTTAATTATTAAAACAAATTGTGAAAGTACAATTATTGAAATGATACACAGTGGATTTTGATCGCATTTGTACAGTATGTTTTTGCCTTCGTCGACCGTAAATTTTCGTATTTTTTTAACTATGAATGTGAATTGTGAATAATCGTGTCATTTTGTTATTAGTGTTAGTAATCTTTACTAACAGCATTTTGCCGTGATTTTCTATGTCTTTTGTAGCAATATTACTCAGTTCCTGACGTCTACATGCTCCAGTAATACCGAATATTAACGAGACCTGAAAGTAAATAAAATACATATTTAGTTACTACTGCCTGCAAATTAAGCATGTCTGGGCGGATGTCCAGCTATTTTTGTAGCAAAAATATTTGAAATCAGCAGTCGTTTAGATTTGATATGGCTGCCAAACAATACATAGGTACACACTTACCTAAATAGATATAAATATAAAATATATATAAAATAGTTGAGTAGATGAGTAGCCTCATGAGTAGTCGTTTTAATTTTTTATAAACATAATCATTCAGTGTACAGAAATTTCATATTTAAATAAAATAACAATTTCAACTGACCTTTGTTGCTAGGTACTGGCTATCCGGTTCTTCTTTCAGAAAATTTTCGATGTCCTTTGAGGACGATACTTTAGATTTTTTACTTCTGTTATCATCTGAGCGCCTCTTCAAGAACGCAATCAGATTGGAATATGTTTTTATGTCAATACCATTTTTGTTCCGAACAGTGCTTTTTAACATGGAGTAGATAGACCACAGCGAGGTAGGCTTATATTTATTTGCTAGCTCATGAAAATAAGCTAAAATACGTTTTCCGAGAACAAATGGGCTTTTTTGCTGGATTTCCAATGAATAAAATTTTCATAGGCTATTGGATACTTTTCTTTAGATTTCAATGGCAACAGGCTGTCAGTAGCATTTTTTGCATCATTAAGTATTTCCGGAAGCCGGAATTCCACATCTAAATCTTCTTCATTACTAGAACTCACTCTAAAAAAAGCGTTCGACTCAGTCTCTGTCCCCATCCTTATTCGTAAACTGGAACTTATTGGCATTCGTGGTCAATTCCTGAACCTCATTTCAAGCTACTTATATGACAGGGAGCAACGCGTTAAATTAAACTATAATATCTATAGCACGGACGAATCCTCCACCCACTATGGCATCCCTCAGGGAAGTGTCTTAGGTCCAATCCAACCCTTTTCCTTGTCTATATAAATGACCTTACAGATATTCAATTAGCAAATGGTCAAGTTATCTCATATGCAGATGATACCGCGCTACTTTTCCATGGAGATAGTTGGGAGGAGGTATACGCCCGTGCTGAGACTGGACTATCGAAAGTAATAACATGGTTACAAACAAATTTACTTACTTTGAATATTAAAAAAACCAACTACATCACGTTTACTATTCTGAATTCCAGACAGCCAGATAAAACAAAATTCAAACTGATTGCCCACACTTGTTCGAATAAAAGCACATGTTCTTGCTCTATTCTCAATCATGTTACAACAGCTAAATATCTCGGTATACATATAGATCAGCTACTCTCATGGAACCAACAAATAGAAATAACAGCTAAGCGAATTCGGAAACTAATATGGCTATTTAGATATCTGAGACATATAACCGATAAAGAGCTATTAGTATATATCTACAAAACCTTAGTGCAATCTGTTGTCCTATACTGTTTACCAATCTGGGGAGGCACCCACAAAACTAAGCTTTTAGTTCTTGAAAGGGCCCAACGATCGATTCTTAAAGTACTTTTAGGCAAAAATATACGTTGTAGTACTACAGATGTTTACATAGAAGCTAACGTACTTACGGTTAGACAATTATATATATTAAATTCTATCTTAAAGGTTCATAAAAACATCAATTTAAATAATAGCATAATAAATAAACGTAACCCTTACTCGGTAATTAAGCTGCCTAGTGCCTACTATAGGTAGAAGTAGAACTTCTTTTGCAAAAAGACAATTTAGTCTGGCATCATTTCACCTTTACAATAAAATTAACAGAACAACAAAAATTTATAACAAAACATATGGAGTGTAAAAAACAAATTACGATATGTATAAATTTATGAAACATGTAATGTCTCATTTTTTAATGTGGGTACACCACAATTTTTATTCAATTTTTCTTTAAGCTTTGATCTTTGTATTCATGGTTTAAATTACGATATGGTTAAAGAGTAAAAACTACGAAGAAACTGAACAACTATTGCAATGATCACTACTTAGCTACTTGTACATACCTAACTACCAAATAAATATATTATTTACATATTAACATGCGCATTTCATACACCTACTCACGCACACATATACCTTCCTTCACTCATAACACACAAAGATAGATGCAGTTTTAAGTAAACATTGCAACCACTGTATGAATGGTTAACATTAGCATGCATTTGTAACTATTACCCACAATTTCTAATTTTTATTCATAGACAATCAGCACTTGAAATGTACAATAATTATATCCTTTGTTCACCAATTTCTTTAGGTTAAGTTACTACTATATAACAGCAAAAAAATACTTAAGTACATTTTGTTGTTAACTTTGTTATCACTAAGAATGAAAGAGCGAATACCTCCTACCACAAGTGCAAAACTTAAAAGGAGGATTCGACAAGCTGATGTAAACAAATAGTTAATAATAAATGATTTTGATTTGATTTTGATTTGAACTCGACATTTTTGTAAATCTAATCAGTCACAAACTAAGTGCAGCGATAAACTCAAATAAACAAATTTTATGCAAAGCAAAATGGCGCGGAGATTCATTTTTTACGCGCCTTGCATTGGTTGAATTAGTTAATGCGCGCGCAGATGCAAAATGGAAGCAATGACGAATCCGTCAAACAGACAAATATAAAAAATATAATAATATACATATTTAATTATACCTGATGCAAATTAGTGTGAATTACATGACAAAATTAAATAATTTGATGAAAATAATTGTTTAATTATTGCGTTTAATGCATCACAATTACTGTATTCACAAAAATTTTGCTTAATATATAAAAGTAAAACTCTTTGTTGAAATTTAAAAAAAAAACTGTAAAGTAAAGACACTAGTGCGTAATAGAAAAGTCAAAAGATACTTTACGGCCATAAAAACAGTTTAATATGGACCACTTTACGAGCAAGTGTGTTGAAAAATATATTACTCTAGCTCTTATTTTTTTTTTTCATTCATTTAAATGAATGAATTCTTAAGAGTCCGCAGCAAGGTCCGCTCAACTCCGCGTTGAGATCGCGCGCTTACGCTTTAAAATGTTGTTGTTTCACCTAGAGGAAGACAGGGCGCTAGCAGTAAAGCGAGAGCGCGCTAGCGGGGGGCGGCGGAGCTATACATGTCGCAGTTAAAATATTGCAGTAAAATATCTTCATACAACGGCGAAATTATTGCGGTAAATAAAATATAACAGTAGAACATCTCCATACCGAGATAACAATACAGTTTATACAGTGCGTAAGTGCGACTAGGCAAATTTAAACTGATTATTTAACCTACTAAAAACGTAAATGTAGAGTTTTGATGTGCAAACAAAAGTAGTAGTAACTAGTAACATACAATATAGGTACCAGGTTTTGTCATTTTAACAACCTAGTGCCATAATTGCGTATCAGATTTTCAGATACCACTACCACTATTTTTGTTACCTTTCTTTTGTTGTTTCCTGTTTTTTAAAATTCGTCTTTCTACCAATGAATTTTTGATTCCGTTACATACGACTACCTGTTCCATAAGACTATTGGTCATTAGAAAAATCCGTAATAGGCTAGGTCCCTAAAAAAAACCAATTAGTCCGTAATCCGTATTATAGATGATCAAAAATATTAGACACGTATTTTTTCTTTTGGTCACTAAACAAAAAATGTCGATGTTATAAGTGCGCGTAATGTGACGATCACGGTTCATACAGGTTTGTGAAGTCACGCGGACTATCTACGCGCCATAACTTCGTCATTTTTACAGACTTCATAAAAGCAGGAGGTTCTATGTTCGGTTGTGTGTATTTTTAAAATAGGTGTCCAATATTTTATGATCAACAAAAATACGCACTTATTAGAATCCAGATCTTTTTTCCTAGGAACCTACCCTGTATATAATATTTATTCACATTGAAGATTTGGTGTATTGAAGGAAATAAAAAAGATCATACATTATTGTTTTTATTTTTGGTAAAAAATATTTTTATTTCTAATTTTTAGGAACTCTCACGTATCGGTAACTTTCTAGGTAGACGCGGATCTATAATTTCAGGAAGTATACATTCCATGTAAAATTTGCTCAATTTTTTTACCATTATCTCCCAGAATTCTGCATCCTTTTCAATTTTTTCTAGCAATATTCCCTTTGGAGTCCACACCACGAAGATGCAGTATCTTTTTTTTTAAATATTTAACTGGCCTTGCACCTGATAAAAGTAGCTGTGGTTCCGTTTTAATTTTAATTTCTCGGGATCTGTTTCGTCTATTACACAGAAGGTAATTTTTTTCTTTAAAATGGCTTCGGTTGGGGTCATGTTTGCTGCCGAAGCTGGGCATTTCACCTCCACAATGGTTTGTTCATCAATTACTCCGTCGGGACTAGCCCCTAAATATTGGTGTTGCTCGTGTATAAATAACCCACAAGGTGATATTTTCACTCCGAGTGCAGCTTCAGTCTCTTTTACAGCGATGGGTTCATTTTCATTGCCGTATCTAGTAGCATCACTACCTTTAAAATTGCTGTACAAAAGTGTTTTTATCTGGGGGCACGGTAGTGCCCCCGCCAAGACGAACAAAAAAGAAGGGGGCACTACCTACCTTTTCTCGAACCGTTTCGTCTCATATTCAAACCCTCATAGTTTCGTCCCAGTTAACACTAGAGCGCCCAAATTCTCAGGTTAAGATGCAGTTAGCAAACGTATAAAATGTACAAAATTTAATTGATCTAGCTTTTATACTTTAGGTTTTATAGGTACCTAAAATACGCCGATTTTGCCACTCACTCACTGACGTATCAAAACCTCTGGGGTACTTCCCGATGACCTAGAAAGCTGAAATTTGGTATGTAAGCTAGTATTAGTACACAAACAACAAAATAATTCTAAAACTTGGAACTTTTACCCCCCAACCCCCTTAAACTAGGGGATGGAAGTTTGTATGAAACTTCCGCAAATTTTGATACTAGAGGTCTGAAAATTGAAACCTATAGGGACTCATTGTTATAAATCAAATACATATTGTAGGACTTTTAAAAAATCACTCCCCACCCTTTAAATAAGGGGATGGAAGTTTGTATGGGTTTCCCATAATAGGGGATAAAAGTGTATATATATATGGGGCTAAACTTAAGTATTTCTTAAATACACAATTGTGTACTTCAGTTGACGCTCAAGAAACCCTACAGCCCAAAAAAATAAAAAAAACTAAAGCACCTTACAAAAAGAAATGAGATCCCACCAAAAACATTTCATGTAAAATTGACGGCCAAGACTCACATTCTCATAACGCTTTCGCTGTAAAAAAGTTATCAGATCCCAGAAAAAGCCAAGCCCCTAAGCCCCGACTTTACTAACCCCACCACCTTGGTTTAAAAAGTATGGCATCAACTGGCTTCAAGCCCCTAAACCCGGAGTTTACTAACCCTACACCTTTGTTTCAAAAGTATGGCTTGGCCGTTTCATAGACTACCGTAAATAAGTCTAGCGGACTGTCCGGCCTATATCGTAAGGAATTAAGTTTATAAGTATATATTATCAAAGACATAAACTTAGTTTCTTGATACCATATGGGCCAGACGGTCCGTTGGACTTATTTACGGTACTCTATGAAACGGCCAAGCCATACTTTTGAAACAAAGGTGTAGGGTTAGTAAACTCCGGGTTTAGGGGCTTGAAGCCAGTTGATGCCATACTTTTTAAACCAAGGTGGTGGGGTTAGTAAAGTCGGGGCTTAGGGGCTTGGCTTTTCCTGGGATCTGATAACTTTTTTACAGCGAAAGCGTTATGAGAATGTGAGTCTTGGCCGTCAATTTTACATGAAATGTTTTTGGTGGGATAATACTTTTACACGACGTGGTAGCTCTTCTTTTACAGATTTGACCAAAAACTGACGCAGTCAGCCGTATTTTTCGTTGTTTGATCCATTCCGGGTTCGTTGCCTGGCCAACGGTTTTTTCTTGGATATTTTCAAGTTCTATTACAGTTTTCGAAAAGCCTGCTAAGAGTTCTTGTTTTTTCCTTTCATACTTCTCAACTTCCATATCTGGCTCTTTTTCAGTATCACCGTAATGTTCATCGGGTCCTCCGATACGTTTTCTACGTTTTGATCTTTTTTCTTGGCTTGATTTTCTTTTCGCTTTTGCTGCCTGCCTATTCTCATACTTCTGCGTGTAAGTCCCCAGTTTTTCATATTCTGCTAAAACTTTACTTATGGTTGCTACCAAACTCCCGTTATTATGTTTTGCAGCAGCTGCGTAGCAACGGGATTCGTAGGATCCACGAAGAGAGTAATTAATTCGTTTGCCTCCTATAAATTTTGCGATGAGAGCATTAAACTGCTCAACAATATTGTTTGTTTGCCCCATAAGGAGACATTCCGCATTGTTTAAAATAGGACTTATAGTTGTGTATATGTCATACCACAAGCCACAATCTTTCATTTGGCTTACGAAGTTTTCTTCGCCCGGTTTTGGACCATTACAGAAATATGTTTTGCAATTAGCATGCTCGCCAAAAACGTGACAAGGCCCGTTTCGTAGATCATCTTTTAATTCATTGACTTTCTCTGTAAAAGTTTTCCCTTCCATTTTCGAAGTGAAGTCCACTGCTCCTTTGATGGCTTTTCGTAATCGCAATATATTATCATTTAGGCGTTTTCTCATGACAATAGGGACAGATCCGTGTTTATTTTCAGTTTTTTTTGTCAAATTTTTCAATTTAGTGCAATAGTTTCGTAATAAATGATTACTGCATTCGATTTTCTGTATAGCAGTGGAGTGGCCATATGGCAGTGCTTCGTTTAAAGCATTCATGACACTGCTATCGCCATCACCAATAAGTTTGGTGTATTTCAAGCCATGCATATTTACGCTGCATTTAAAACCTTCTACTACGCCGTCGGCTTCCATTGCTGTGGAGCTACCAGACCAGTTTTTGAAACATCTATGTTGCTTGGGCTCTACGTTTTTATTTCTTGCAACAGCGCACACCGAGCAATAGGAGTTCCGTATTCCCAAAAAGAGAACCTTTTTAGTTTCATATCCAATAATGCACGCTACCCCAGATAAAGAATTATAATTGCTGGTACGATACGATCTTTTGCCCCATGATGCGTCCGCTACAACAGTGATGTAAGGAACGCCATCAGTGTCTACGTGACCGTTTTTAATTGCTATCTGTTTTTCTTGGAGTCCTGCCTCATACATGCTGTTTAAAGAGATATCTTTTAAAACATCCCCTAACAACATATTTTCTTTCACGAATGTGTGCTGCGCCATACATGGCATATCTAAATGAGCGCATAGCTCATCTAATTGGGAAAAGCCACTACCGGAACATACGACTGCTTGAACAACATTTCTATTAATTTTGGACTCTAGTTTTTCATTTGTAAATGCTTCTTTTTTGCCACACATTTTGCACATTCACAAAATCCATATCTTTAAAACTGCAATTAAAAGGACTATGATCCACTGCCTTAATTTGTTCAAATAAGTACTGAACATTGAAAATTCGTCGTCCTGTCATTTCACGTATAACTTCCTCATTATTATCATGATCAACTTCTACTTGTAACGATGGTGTCGAGGACGAAGTACTCGGACTCAAATTTCTGAAAGAAAAAAAATTGTTACTTAGGTACCTTGTATGTTTATGTACCTACGTATGGAGTTATTGAACAAAAAAAAAAGAATAAAAACACTAACCTGCTGAAATCTAGAGGTTGAGGCAAAGGGTCAGTATTGTCATCAGTGTTATCACTATCAGACGGCTCATTGGCATTCGCTCCGATGCCAAGCGTACTGCACATGTAAATAATATGTAAATAATATTAATTATAATTTCCGTGAGTTCTGCATATATAAAAAAAAACGTTTAGAGTGAAATGACTCGTATAAGTTAAATAACAGAAGGTGTATTTCGTAAAAAAAATATAAACTGAAATCAGTTTTTATTGCTGTGTCATTATAAGAGTAGGTATGTACATATTCACAGTGCATTTACACTTTACAGTCAAGTGCGAAAATAACGCATAAGTGCAAAACGTAAGTATAACTATGAAATAAAGGACAACGAAGAAAAATGGGTAGGTCAGGTCGCTACTATCCTGATTGTGTCCCTGCTCCGAAGGAGTGACTACCTATCATTGACAAAGCTGTCACTCAGTATATCAAATAATATTTATTGTTTTATTTAGCCAAATATTTTACTATAGTTATAGCCCTATAACTTACCTATTAGGATTTATATTTTCTTTTTGACGACGAGCCGGTCCTCTTTTCTTCCTTCGAGCCGATAGCCATAATTTTGTCTTTGAACACCTTTTCGCTTCTAGAAAAAAAATATAGGTACAGGTGTAGGTATAGGTAATTATAAACGTCTATACGCTCCCGTGATCGCTTACCATCAGTTGGACCGTATGCTTGTTTGCCCCCTTATAGTTTTAGTTAAAAAAAAAATTGTACCTATGTACCTTGTACATCTTATATCTACAAATTGGACAA
Organism: Apotomis capreana; assembly: GCA_947623375.1. Taxonomy (NCBI): domain Eukaryota; kingdom Metazoa; phylum Arthropoda; class Insecta; order Lepidoptera; family Tortricidae; genus Apotomis; species Apotomis capreana. The sequence continues at coordinate 13,527,928 of OX392504.1, forward strand.
GCGCCAACCTGAGCACATTATATAGTAAGAACCTAGTACAGTCAACAACAAGATATGTATACACTTTTGCACCTTACTCCTTTGTAATAAGGTACAAAAGTGTATACCTACTTTGTTGTTGACTGTACATACATAAATAATAAATACCTACAACCAAGGTTCAAGTAGCACCGAGAAACAACTGCTATGTCGCGTCGTCATTTTTTTTATTTAGATACCTACCTAGTATTGTTATTGTCAGGTCACTCGATCATAAAAGTGGAAGGGTAGGTAAGTGCCATTTTCTATATATAATTATGATATATAAAAGTACGTCGATTACTATACAGAGTGACGAAAAAAACCTATCCTATATACTTTAGGATACTATAATACTATACTTATATACCTACTTAGGTAAACTAATTAAAATTTCTAAGCAATAATGTGTGATAGGTAGTTTTCGTATGTATAAAGTCCGTTCGTTCGTCCTCGTCTTATTTAAATTTATAGCGTCAAATTAATATTTTTTAACTATGTATTTTGTTTTGGCTATATAAAAGAATCAAACTATTGTACGTATAGAATGTGATTGACGTGTGGTTTGTCTCACAAGAAACGCAGACACACGGATTGACATCAGGAAACAGCTGTTCTGATAAGAACAGTTTTGGGTTGTCCTGAGAAGGACAGATTTAATTGTGAATACACCGCAATGCAGCATCACAGTTAATATAATATGTACATTACATGTAGGTATATAATTTATTTGTATACTTGGAACTTGGAACTTTATTGACTAAAATGCATCTAAGTAGGTACTTACCCGGTTTATCCATTTTTGTATCATAAAAATGCAAAGTCCATAAGAAAGCCACAAATCGTCGATCAGTATGTACGTACACACACACACCACCAGTATCACCAAGAAAAATCAAATCCGTTTTGTCAGTCCAAGTCGTGAATTGACCGCGATTGTCGTAGGAAGATAAAAGATAATTCACCAAAACAATACGTCACTCCTGCGCACAGCAAAATGGGTCACTAAAATAAACTAAGCGCACGGCAAGGAGTAGCTATGATAAGGGCGGTGCTTACCGCCGCCCCCCCGGACCGTTCCCCGCGCTAGAGTAATTCGCTGCAGTTTCGCAACAATTTTTTGTAATTTATTTTAAGGTTTTCGTAGTTACGCTCTCATTTTAAAACTACGAGATCAATTTTGATAAATCTTTTTTCTTATCAAACTGCATAGTTTAATCGACACCGGAAATAGGTTTTGAATTCAATCTAAACTATATTTTGGTCGTAGTATGCCGCCAAACTTAACAACTTTCTGGGGTCTAAAAATGCAAAACTTGTACTCGCTCTATTTTCTTTCTATTAACATTTCAAGAGTCATAAACTAGTTTTAGCCCTAGATATATCTTATCTCATTATATTTAGAGAATTTCATGATAATGTGACATGTTATATTAAAATAAGGACGTAACTACGTTTGTATGAAGAATCGAGCTTGCTGCGGACTCTTAAGAACGTTTTTAAAATATGTAGTGCCACTTTTGTGATATACTACAAAATGTGTAAACAGCTTAATTTTTTTTTTTTTGAAAATCACTATCGAATCAAACTTTACTGTCGCAAAATCTCAAATCAAAATAAATCTTGATTTTTATAATTTACTTTAATTTTTTTTTTGAAGAACATAATTAAATGACTGACAAGACAAAGCACACATACCGTACAATTTAGTTTTAGTTGGATGAATCCGGCATTTGTTTGATAATAATTATCATCATTAAAATGAACGCTACAGATCTGCGAAGATACTGTAGTAAACCACTGCGATTTATTGAAACTGCATTTGTCCACTTTAATTTTTGCTCACGGTCCTTCGGAAAACTAAAAGTAAATGAATAATAAGATATGTTAAATTATCAATATTTCTAGTTACTCATTAACATATATACTGTAGATACCGCAGGTAACCGAATATGTGACACTGAAGGGAAGTTTTAGGCTATTCACGGTACGAAAAAACATAATTTTACTGAAATTAATTTACACGCGTATTCAGTGTATTCCTTAGAGTCCAAATCGATAACTTTTAGCATAAACTCATTTTGAGCACTTTCATCAAAAGGCCCATTAATCGGACACTAAAAGCGGTAGGTACAACACGTTTAGTAAATACCGTCAGGTAGGTATATTGTTCTAACATTTTTAAATTTTAGCAGATTATTGGTGTAAATCTTAATACCTGTACGTAAAATATAAATATCTTTAAAGGTAATGCATAGTACCATCCCCATACAAATCATCATCCTCCCAGCCTTTGTCCCATATCTTTGTAGAGAATGAATTCTCAATCGGGGTCGGCTACCTAAATCCCAAGATGTGGCGTAGGCACTAGTTTTTACGCAAGCGACTGCCATCTGACCTTCCAACCCAGAGGGGAAACTAAGGCCTTATTGGGCTTTAGGTGGTTTCCTCACGATGTTTTTCTTCACCGAAAAGCGAGCCATACCATCCCCATACAAATGTCTTCTAAAAATCCATACTAATATTATAAATGCGAAAGTGTGTCTGTCTGTCTGTCTGATTTAGATGAAATTTGGTATATAGATAGTGTCAGTCCCGGGGAAGGACATAGGATACTTTAATCCCGAATAAATTTAGTGTTCCCGTGGGATGAGCGGGTAACACCGCGGGACACAGCTAGTATTTTATATTTTAATTATTCACAGAACGCTACTTACACGAACGAATGGATGCCGTGTTTTTTATTATTATTGCTTAGGTGGTTTGAATAAAAGGCACTTTGAATAAAATGCAGATATTTTAATTTTATACAACCTGACATGTTCTGCCATCGACGGACGCCATCGTATTAAAACTGTCAATTTGGCCTTGGTACAGATGAATTGTTTTAGGTACACTTCACGTGGGGTCATTTTTGAGCTCTAATGAGACTTCTATGTTTATATGCGTACACTGACTTAAAGTTATTACAATGTGGAGGTAACTACATACACCCGCCGTCCTGTCAAGGTGGCGGGTGTATGCTAATTTAGCTTGAACCTACCAGTAACCATTCTGACTCACTGATTTAGACGACTTTTTATCTGACTTGATAATTTTGAATTAGCTCGTTGGGCATGCGCGTGCCTCGGGGCGTGGACAGCGCGCCGCCGCGCGTGTGGTGGGACACGGAGTGCGACGTGTCGCTGCTCGTCGGGACATACGTGCACGGCTACGAGAACTACCTCGCCATGCGCTCCGACCCGCAGCTCTGCTACGTGGACAAGCTGGGCCCGCCCGACGACGCCGAGTGCACCGATATCAAGTAAGTGTTTATTCACCGTTGATACAGTACTTTTATCTCACGAGCGCGGGTGAGCCATGTTTGTGTAAGTAGATGTACATGCACATTGGCTCTGTGTGGGTGAGCTCGGGAGCGTTCAGTGCCGGCTCACCCACACAGAGCCAATGTGCATGTACATTACTCACACACATGGCTCACCCGCGCTCGTGAGATAAAAGTACTGTACAAACTTTCGTAAAACTAGATTCTAATAGATCCGAGCCGCGTAAATCTTACTCGCCTGTTGGCCATCCGTCCACGAATTACATTTTATACACCGAAATGAGAGGGCCGATCCGAAAATAGTCAACGGCGTATCATTAATTTAATTGTATTGTAGCTTAAAGGCAAATTTCATTATAAACTTTTTTGTGTAATGTCACTGGCCAGTGACATTCAGTTTTTTTTTATGAAATTAGAAAAAAAACGTGTCTGTCACTTTTTATTCGTAACAATGGAGGTAACGCGGGAAGCATTCCGTGCTATTATAAACGAGGGCTAACTTACAAGGATTCTCATGAAAATTTTACCAGTGCTTTCGGGGCATTATCCCCATTTCTTGCCACTGTCAGTTACTGGTTCCGTGAATTTAAGCGTGGGCGGAGCGACGTCAAAGATGATCCTAGACCGGGACGACCGCCAACGGCAGTCACTCCAGACAACGTCATCAGGGTGGAGTGGCTAATCAAGGAATCTCGAAACATTACTCAGCGAGAGATTCAGAATGAACTGAAGGTTGGAACCCAGGCAGTTTCTACCATTTTGCATGATCACCTTCAAGTTCGGAAGATTGCGTCTCGATGGATACCACATTCTCTCACACAGGAGCGAAAAGATAGACGTGTCGATTGGTGCAAATTTATGCCAAATAAATTCGAAGGAGGCAATTCACAACAAGTGACCTACATTGTGACATCCGATGAATTTTGGATAATACAGCTACGACCCATTTACAAAACAGCAATCAACAGAATGGGTCTTTGAAGAAGATGATTTACCCACTAAAGTAGTTCGCGGTCGAAGCGGTGGCTGTTTTTTTTCGACGTAGTGGGCCTGTAGCCGTAATTCCACTTGAAGATCAGAAAACAGTTACCAGCCAATGGTAAACCAAAGTTTGCTTGCCACAGGCCTTCCAGGAGCTGAGGGTCAGTCGTCCAAGTAGTGGAACGCGGGGCATTATTTTCCATCAACATAATGCTCCTGCTCACACGGCTGCCAGAACTCTGGATTATTTTAACAAATCAGAAGTGCAACTGCTACCACACCCTCCCTATAGCCCTGACCTGGCTCCGTGTGATTTTTATCTGTTCCCCGAGTTAAAAAAATCATTACATGTGCGACGATTTTCGACGCCGGATGAAGCAGTGGACGTATTCAGGCGACTTTTTTTTGACCTTCCGCAAGAACAGTTTTTTTCCTGTTTTGAAAGTTGGTTCACTCGAATGCATATGTGCATAAATGTAGCAGGGGAATACAAAAGTTGGTTCACTCGAATGCATATGTGCATAAAGTTGTAAATAAAGTTTTATTATAATAATAAAGTGAACCAACTTTTGTATTCCCCTGCTACATTTATGCACATATGCATTCGAGTGAACCAACATACATATTTCTTTTATTTTTTGTTCAACTAAAAAAAAACGGATCGGCCCTCGTAGTGTAAGGGCAACGCTGATGCAATGTATCGCCATCGCTCTTGCCCCGCTCGCCGCGCCGCTCCAACCTCGTTTTGCGCCCGCGCCCCCCGCGCGCTATATTCGGATCATGTTCTTATTGGACTTACTTACAGACGTGCTCCGGAGATATTGACGAAACTTAATAGAACTTACAAGCGTGCTATCAACCAAATGACTTACCAGTTCTAGTTTTTTTCTGTTTATTTTAAAATGTGGATTGACAAGAAAAAATATGAAAGGGTAGATGTAATAGCCTGCCAGTTTGTTTAACTTTTCAGTAAAAATACCTCGTATTCGGTTGCAGGATTATAATGTCGTATGGTAATCGGACGGTCAACCTCTTCTAGTCGTTTATGCATTTGCTACATAATCGAGAGGTCTATGAAGTTATGAAATTACATCTCTGATTTTAGTCGCTGCACTTGTTATATCTGAACTTGTTATAGGAATTTAACAAGATGGGTGTAGATAAATGATTATGTTGTATAGGAGCGAAGAAAGGAAAGTGCGAGGCAGCGCCGTCGGCGACGAAGACTGTACGGACGACGTTTCGAGCGGCGCAGGCGCGACTTCGCCGGCCGCGTCGCCGCGCCCGGACGACGACGCGGGCCTGGGCGGCGGCCACCAGTGGCCCTCCATGCAGGACCTCAACACGAGGCTGCGCCGGCTCATCACCGCCTACCAGCGGAACTACAAGCGCGAGGAGCTCAAGATGCAGCAGAAGGCTAAGGTGGGGAATTAATAGAAATGTGCCGTTGCCGGAAACTTTCTTAATTTTGTATTTGTAATGAGGAAAGTTTCCGGAAATTTTCTGAACCGGCACATCATTAGGAATCAATATTTTTTACAATATATAGACTTCTCTACTAAAAAATATGAGGTTTTCAGATTCCAATGGCGTGGCGTTCATAGAGCACGATTTTCGTCTCTCTGTATTAAGGGATTTGGGAATCTATATGTCAAGTTGAGAAAATATAATTCAAATTTAGGAGAGTAGATTTAACTGATATTTCACCAAAAATATACGTCATTACCTGATTTACATTCCTGTATCATATATATTAGGCAGTTTATATGAATAAAATTATAATAAATCATAATCTGTCATGTGCACGTTTATTAATGCCGCACTTCGTCCAGAAGATGGAGCGACGGGAGCGCATGGAGCAGCTGGCCCGCGACGAGGTATCGGCGTGGCGCTGGAGCCGCGCCGACGAGGAGGCGTTCCGGCGCACCGTCGCCTCCTATGGCGTCGAGTTCGACCCCTCCACCAAGAGCCTTCGCTGGTCCCGCTTCCGTTCTCTCGCGCGCCTCGATTCCAAGAGTGACGACGCGCTCACGGACTACCTCAAGGCCTTCATGGCCATGTGCAAGCGCCAGTGCGGCCTGTCCGTCGGCGAGGCGGAGTTGCCCACGCGCGCGGACCTTAAGGCGGAGCCGATCGGAGAGGAGAGGGCTATCGCAACGCTCGAAAGGTAAGATACGGCTTGTAGACGATGTCGGTGGAACTGTACGACTGACTTGAAACTATTCACCAAGTACTAAAAAATATAGAATAGAAAAGAATAATCCTTATTCAAGATTTACATTAACAATGTCACATCCCATATAGTCAGGTAAAATTATTCTATAACAAAAAAATAATTGAAAGTGGTCCAACCGTTTAGGCTTGATGAAAGGATAGAGGACCTTACATTCCAAACATACAAAAAATCCAAATAATATAGTCTTCAGTTCTGTGACCTCCAACGTACAGACATTGAAGTTTTACGATATTAAAGTGAAAGTAGGAGATTATTTAATGTACGAAAAAAACAGGATCGACTTGCTGCGGGTGCTGCGGGAGGAGGTGGCGCCGCACGGCGCGCTGGACGCGCGGCTGGCGCTGTGCGAGCGCTCGGCCGACGCGCCGCCCTGGTGGCAGCCCGCGCGCCACGACAAGCTGCTCGTGCTGGGGGTCTGCAAGTAAGTGTCCATCCCATCTGCTTCCTCATGCCATGTTGCTTGCTGCGGGTGCTGCGGGAGGAGGTGGCGCCGCACGGCGCGCTGGACGCGCGGCTGGCGCTGTGCGAGCGCTCGGCCGACGCGCCGCCCTGGTGGCAGCCCGCGCGCCACGACAAGCTGCTCGTGCTGGGGGTCTGCAAGTAAGTGTCCATCCCATCTGCTTCCTCATGCCATGTTGCTTGCTGCGGGTGCTGCGGGAGGAGGTGGCGCCGCACGGCGCGCTGGACGCGCGGCTGGCGCTGTGCGAGCGCTCGGCCGACGCGCCGCCCTGGTGGCAGCCCGCGCGCCACGACAAGCTGCTCGTGCTGGGGGTCTGCAAGTAAGTGTCCATCCCATCTGCTTCCTCATGCCATGTTGCTTGCTGCGGGTGCTGCGGGAGGAGGTGGCGCCGCACGGCGCGCTGGACGCGCGGCTGGCGCTGTGCGAGCGCTCGGCCGACGCGCCGCCCTGGTGGCAGCCCGCGCGCCACGACAAGCTGCTCGTGCTGGGGGTCTGCAAGTAAGTGTCCATCCCATCTGCTTCCTCATGCCATGTTGCTTGCTGCGGGTGCTGCGGGAGGAGGTGGCGCCGCACGGCGCGCTGGACGCGCGGCTGGCGCTGTGCGAGCGCTCGGCCGACGCGCCGCCCTGGTGGCAGCCCGCGCGCCACGACAAGCTGCTCGTGCTGGGGGTCTGCAAGTAAGTGTCCATCCCATCTGCTTCCTCATGCCATGTTGCTTGCTGCGGGTGCTGCGGGAGGAGGTGGCGCCGCACGGCGCGCTGGACGCGCGGCTGGCGCTGTGCGAGCGCTCGGCCGACGCGCCGCCCTGGTGGCAGCCCGCGCGCCACGACAAGCTGCTCGTGCTGGGGGTCTGCAAGTAAGTGTCCATCCCATCTGCTTCCTCATGCCATGTTGCTTGCTGCGGGTGCTGCGGGAGGAGGTGGCGCCGCACGGCGCGCTGGACGCGCGGCTGGCGCTGTGCGAGCGCTCGGCCGACGCGCCGCCCTGGTGGCAGCCCGCGCGCCACGACAAGCTGCTCGTGCTGGGGGTCTGCAAGTAAGTGTCCATCCCATCTGCTTCCTCATGCCATGTTGCTTGCTGCGGGTGCTGCGGGAGGAGGTGGCGCCGCACGGCGCGCTGGACGCGCGGCTGGCGCTGTGCGAGCGCTCGGCCGACGCGCCGCCCTGGTGGCAGCCCGCGCGCCACGACAAGCTGCTCGTGCTGGGGGTCTGCAAGTAAGTGTCCATCCCATCTGCTTCCTCATGCCATGTTGCTTGCTGCGGGTGCTGCGGGAGGAGGTGGCGCCGCACGGCGCGCTGGACGCGCGGCTGGCGCTGTGCGAGCGCTCGGCCGACGCGCCGCCCTGGTGGCAGCCCGCGCGCCACGACAAGCTGCTCGTGCTGGGGGTCTGCAAGTAAGTGTCCATCCCATCTGCTTCCTCATGCCATGTTGCTTGCTGCGGGTGCTGCGGGAGGAGGTGGCGCCGCACGGCGCGCTGGACGCGCGGCTGGCGCTGTGCGAGCGCTCGGCCGACGCGCCGCCCTGGTGGCAGCCCGCGCGCCACGACAAGCTGCTCGTGCTGGGGGTCTGCAAGTAAGTGTCCATCCCATCTGCTTCCTCATGCCATGTTGCTTGCTGCGGGTGCTGCGGGAGGAGGTGGCGCCGCACGGCGCGCTGGACGCGCGGCTGGCGCTGTGCGAGCGCTCGGCCGACGCGCCGCCCTGGTGGCAGCCCGCGCGCCACGACAAGCTGCTCGTGCTGGGGGTCTGCAAGTAAGTGTCCATCCCATCTGCTTCCTCATGCCATGTTGCTTGCTGCGGGTGCTGCGGGAGGAGGTGGCGCCGCACGGCGCGCTGGACGCGCGGCTGGCGCTGTGCGAGCGCTCGGCCGACGCGCCGCCCTGGTGGCAGCCCGCGCGCCACGACAAGCTGCTCGTGCTGGGGGTCTGCAAGTAAGTGTCCATCCCATCTGCTTCCTCATGCCATGTTGCTTGCTGCGGGTGCTGCGGGAGGAGGTGGCGCCGCACGGCGCGCTGGACGCGCGGCTGGCGCTGTGCGAGCGCTCGGCCGACGCGCCGCCCTGGTGGCAGCCCGCGCGCCACGACAAGCTGCTCGTGCTGGGGGTCTGCAAGTAAGTGTCCATCCCATCTGCTTCCTCATGCCATGTTGCTTGCTGCGGGTGCTGCGGGAGGAGGTGGCGCCGCACGGCGCGCTGGACGCGCGGCTGGCGCTGTGCGAGCGCTCGGCCGACGCGCCGCCCTGGTGGCAGCCCGCGCGCCACGACAAGCTGCTCGTGCTGGGGGTCTGCAAGTAAGTGTCCATCCCATCTGCTTCCTCATGCCATGTTGCTTGCTGCGGGTGCTGCGGGAGGAGGTGGCGCCGCACGGCGCGCTGGACGCGCGGCTGGCGCTGTGCGAGCGCTCGGCCGACGCGCCGCCCTGGTGGCAGCCCGCGCGCCACGACAAGCTGCTCGTGCTGGGGGTCTGCAAGTAAGTGTCCATCCCATCTGCTTCCTCATGCCATGTTGCTTGCTGCGGGTGCTGCGGGAGGAGGTGGCGCCGCACGGCGCGCTGGACGCGCGGCTGGCGCTGTGCGAGCGCTCGGCCGACGCGCCGCCCTGGTGGCAGCCCGCGCGCCACGACAAGCTGCTCGTGCTGGGGGTCTGCAAGTAAGTGTCCATCCCATCTGCTTCCTCATGCCATGTTGCTTGCTGCGGGTGCTGCGGGAGGAGGTGGCGCCGCACGGCGCGCTGGACGCGCGGCTGGCGCTGTGCGAGCGCTCGGCCGACGCGCCGCCCTGGTGGCAGCCCGCGCGCCACGACAAGCTGCTCGTGCTGGGGGTCTGCAAGTAAGTGTCCATCCCATCTGCTTCCTCATGCCATGTTGCTTGCTGCGGGTGCTGCGGGAGGAGGTGGCGCCGCACGGCGCGCTGGACGCGCGGCTGGCGCTGTGCGAGCGCTCGGCCGACGCGCCGCCCTGGTGGCAGCCCGCGCGCCACGACAAGCTGCTCGTGCTGGGGGTCTGCAAGTAAGTGTCCATCCCATCTGCTTCCTCATGCCATGTTGCTTGCTGCGGGTGCTGCGGGAGGAGGTGGCGCCGCACGGCGCGCTGGACGCGCGGCTGGCGCTGTGCGAGCGCTCGGCCGACGCGCCGCCCTGGTGGCAGCCCGCGCGCCACGACAAGCTGCTCGTGCTGGGGGTCTGCAAGTAAGTGTCCATCCCATCTGCTTCCTCATGCCATGTTGCTTGCTGCGGGTGCTGCGGGAGGAGGTGGCGCCGCACGGCGCGCTGGACGCGCGGCTGGCGCTGTGCGAGCGCTCGGCCGACGCGCCGCCCTGGTGGCAGCCCGCGCGCCACGACAAGCTGCTCGTGCTGGGGGTCTGCAAGTAAGTGTCCATCCCATCTGCTTCCTCATGCCATGTTGCTTGCTGCGGGTGCTGCGGGAGGAGGTGGCGCCGCACGGCGCGCTGGACGCGCGGCTGGCGCTGTGCGAGCGCTCGGCCGACGCGCCGCCCTGGTGGCAGCCCGCGCGCCACGACAAGCTGCTCGTGCTGGGGGTCTGCAAGTAAGTGTCCATCCCATCTGCTTCCTCATGCCATGTTGCTTGCTGCGGGTGCTGCGGGAGGAGGTGGCGCCGCACGGCGCGCTGGACGCGCGGCTGGCGCTGTGCGAGCGCTCGGCCGACGCGCCGCCCTGGTGGCAGCCCGCGCGCCACGACAAGCTGCTCGTGCTGGGGGTCTGCAAGTAAGTGTCCATCCCATCTGCTTCCTCATGCCATGTTGCTTGCTGCGGGTGCTGCGGGAGGAGGTGGCGCCGCACGGCGCGCTGGACGCGCGGCTGGCGCTGTGCGAGCGCTCGGCCGACGCGCCGCCCTGGTGGCAGCCCGCGCGCCACGACAAGCTGCTCGTGCTGGGGGTCTGCAAGTAAGTGTCCATCCCATCTGCTTCCTCATGCCATGTTGCTTGCTGCGGGTGCTGCGGGAGGAGGTGGCGCCGCACGGCGCGCTGGACGCGCGGCTGGCGCTGTGCGAGCGCTCGGCCGACGCGCCGCCCTGGTGGCAGCCCGCGCGCCACGACAAGCTGCTCGTGCTGGGGGTCTGCAAGTAAGTGTCCATCCCATCTGCTTCCTCATGCCATGTTGCTTGCTGCGGGTGCTGCGGGAGGAGGTGGCGCCGCACGGCGCGCTGGACGCGCGGCTGGCGCTGTGCGAGCGCTCGGCCGACGCGCCGCCCTGGTGGCAGCCCGCGCGCCACGACAAGCTGCTCGTGCTGGGGGTCTGCAAGTAAGTGTCCATCCCATCTGCTTCCTCATGCCATGTTGCTTGCTGCGGGTGCTGCGGGAGGAGGTGGCGCCGCACGGCGCGCTGGACGCGCGGCTGGCGCTGTGCGAGCGCTCGGCCGACGCGCCGCCCTGGTGGCAGCCCGCGCGCCACGACAAGCTGCTCGTGCTGGGGGTCTGCAAGTAAGTGTCCATCCCATCTGCTTCCTCATGCCATGTTGCTTGCTGCGGGTGCTGCGGGAGGAGGTGGCGCCGCACGGCGCGCTGGACGCGCGGCTGGCGCTGTGCGAGCGCTCGGCCGACGCGCCGCCCTGGTGGCAGCCCGCGCGCCACGACAAGCTGCTCGTGCTGGGGGTCTGCAAGTAAGTGTCCATCCCATCTGCTTCCTCATGCCATGTTGCTTTTCCAAGGTTTTCTCAATATCACGACATAGAATGGCACCCGGGAACGTTCCCCGCGGTCAGTGTATGGAAACTGTTCTCGATCACGAGAATGACGAGAATGTTCTTGGTTCCTACAATAGTAAAACTTAAATATTCTCAAGAACGGTATATCTCTAGTCGACGTTAACATTTTTATTACTATTTATAGTTAAAATTGACTATCTTTTATATTGCCACTGCATACGTTTTGTTTAAGCCGAGCGATACGTGTCAATTAGTTGGTTATATTTATTAAATTGATAAAATGTATGAGATTAATTATTGCTAACTTATTTACAGACATGGATTGGGAGACACTTACCACAAATTGTTTTGTGATCCTAAACTACCCTTCGCCGATTGCGCCAGCAAATGGTACAATAGTAACAAGAACGGAGCCAAGAAATCGGAAGAATCTCAAAAGATGTCCTCGGATGAGGACGAGAAAGGCTCGGAGGGCTCCGGCGGCGAGACTCGAATGTCGCTGCGGCGCAGCAAACGGACGTCGAACGTCGACCGCGACGACGACGACACCGACGCGCTGTCCGAGCTCGAGACGCTCGCGAAGCTCGGCCGCGTCGACGAGTCGCTCACGCCCGAGATGTGGTTCACGGAGCGCGCGCTCGAGACGCGGCTCCATCACATCGCCCACGCGGTGCAGAACTGCGAGTGGCCCTCCGCCTCCGGGTCCAAGGGGGCCGACGCTCGCAGCCTGCAGGCCGAGCAGCAGGAGGAGCGCAAGCAGAGCCAGAAGCGGCACATCGCCATCGACGTCGAGACGGAGCGAGCGAAGCTGCACGCGCTGCTGTCGTCGCCGGCGGCGGCGCACTCGGGCGCGCACGCGGCGACTCGCGACGACGCGTCCAGCGACTCGGGCTCGCGGCGCTCGACGCCCGCGCCGCCGCCCGCCCACCAGCGCGTGGCGCCCTCGCCCGCGCCCTCGGCCGCGCCCGTGGACCTGTCGGCGCCGCTCGACCTCAGCGAGGCGCAGGACTTCAGCCTCGGCCGCCGCACGCCGCTCGCCTCCGCCGGCGCCGCCGCCGACGCCGCCGCCTCCTCCAGCCGCGGCAGGCTGGACGACACGCTTAGCAAATTGATGAAAAGGAAAAATGTGGTATGTATTTATAAGAGTTTCGGTCCGTCGATTTCAATTTTCAGATATTTTGCCTTTGTGTGAAATTTTATTTAAAACTTATTCTAAGCCAAAGTAGAAATAAATAAAAACATCTATTTATTTATTTAATAATAAATTGTGGTATTATTTTCAGCCCGCTCCGGAGCAGATCGTCGGCAAAGAAAAGAAGAGGAAGAAACTGGACGAGATAGTCCTAGGTTTGTCGGCCGCTAAAGGCCGAAGTCCGAGCGGTCCGGTGCCCGAGGCGCTGCCGCGCCGCAGCTCTTCGATCCTGCCCGACGTGACGGTCACGCCGGCCGCTCCGCCCTCCTCCGCGACGTCTCCCGCGCAAAAACCGTTTTCGGTCACCGTCACCAACGTGCCCTCGCCTCAGACATCGAAGGACCTCTCGTCGTTTTTACAGCAATCGTTGGAACACAGCAGTAAAGCCCAGAAAGTTCCCTCGTCCTCGGCGACGATGAAAGCGTATTCTCACGAAGCGAAGGTAAATAAATGGCTCGCGGAACAGGCTAGCGTCGAGCCGCGGAGACGTAGTACGACCCCGCGCCTGGCACCGGACGAGCACGTCCCGGTCGTGCATCGCGTCACCGGCAAGCGCATCGTCGGCCACAAGGCGCCGCAGCTCAAACATCTCGCGCAATGGATTGCAGAAAACCCCATGTACGATATTGACTCTAAATGGACGGAAGGTATCAAAGAACACGTCAAACTACCCCAAGACGTGCGAAGTCAGAGACATTCGCCAATGCAACCGAGTAGTTCAATGACCGAACGGAAAAAAGGTCGACCTCCCACGCTAGATTCGTCTACTGCAAATGTTTTATCGTCTGGATCGCACCTAAATCAAAATGTCGCTGGCTTAAATCCGGCACTTTTAGCTAGTCTATCTGGCTTGAGCGCATTTGACCCGAAAACCCTTGCTGCGACTCTGTCGAATTTAACGGGCTTCGATCCCAAGCTACTAAATACGTTTGATCCGAAATTGCTATCGAGCTTGAGCAGTTTTGATCCCAAGAATAATCCTTTGCTCAGCTCTTTTAGCAGTATGCCAAATTTATTAGGCAACATTACAGGAGGTAATATATTTGCTAACTTAGCAGGTCTAGGACTGCCCGGATTTTCTTCCCTGGATATGAACAGTCTTGGCGGCGCGGCTGCTGCCAGCGAAAGTAAGTCTAAATCACGAAAGTCGACAGATAGCGGAAACGCTTCAAGCTCTAAAAATGCAAATTCGCAGTTCCCATTCGTCTTCCCAAATCCCAACATGTTATATCCACAACTGGGATTAGGTGGTTTAAATCCTTTTGGTATGCACTCTGGCATATCGTCGGCATATGATGCGCTTGGATTGCTTAGTAATAACTTAGCAGCAAGTTCCGGTTCGTCCACAATGCACAGCTCCAGTCACGGTTCCTCTCGGGGCAGTTCAGTAAAGACTACTACTCCACGATCATCTACTGTCGTTACGAGTTCCGCAACATCTCGGCAACAGAAGGTTTCAGATCGCCAACAATCGAGTCAATTACCACAAATACTTTTACCACCGGATCCATATCTCTTGGAATCATTATCTAAGCAATCAATGAATTACGACGTCGGCCTGAAAGCAGATAAGAGAAGCAGAGAAACTGACAGCCATGAACCTATGGCCACGGACTTGTCTAAAACTGACAAAAAGAAACTCCCTTATGATTCATTGAGGTCGCAAATGCCACCGGAATTTGCTGCCGTGCAAGAGAAATTGTTGAAGGGGGACAAAAAGGACATTGACATTAGTAAAATGTTATTAGAACAAATGGCTTCAGGAGCTCTAAGCGCCAGCTTAGTAAGTTCCGCAGACGCGAAAAAAGTGAAAGATATGGAAAAAGATGCTTATGAAAAGCTTAGCAAAAACTCATCTGAATATATTGCCAGAGCTCTCTCTTCTGAGGATTCTGTTCCATTGGGATTAAAACGAACACATGATGAAATGAGTAATGAACCTGAAAACTTGGCATTATCAACATCGGATATGAATTCCGCTAAGAAGGCGAAAGAAGCTGCCCCTTCAGAATGTATTTCTGCAATTGACAAACAGCATGATCATCCTACCGGGGAAATGGATCTAGAAGACCTCATTGCTCCTTCAACAGTTATCAAAACGGGTGTGAAAGCAAGTGATTTTGACAAAAATGTTCCGAAGCTCCCCTCCCCCCCTCACATTGACAAAGAAGAGAAGTCTCAACTAAAAACTAACCCTTATCATGATGATCCTATGATGCAGAGAAGCGTCGATATTGCTCATAGTGCGGAAAGCGGCAGTAACATGGCGGAAGAGGAGAGTAAGGACACTTGTGCTACTGACGAAACTGGTAGCGTTGATGATACTTCTCCCAATGACGGAGGCCGTCGAGGAAACCGAAAGAAAGGTCGAAAGTCATCTGAGGAAGCAACGACAGGACCGCGGCGAGAATTGCGCTCCAGTGCTGGCCGTTTGTCCACTGAGACAAATACAAATCACTAAAAAGGATTTTATGCTGGAAATAACAGTTTACATCACATTATTTATTATAAATGAGGATGTCGAAAATCTAGGAGTACTATGTTGCAGCTCTGTTTACGTTTGTCATTTTATCTCGGTTATATACGGAAAATAACTCGAAACATTCTCTTTTTTATTCACAGGTTATACTGGCATACATAAAATAATGGTTAGGTTAGATGTAAGAATACTTTTCTTGTTGTAACTTAATGCATGTCGCAGGAAAAAACTCATTTAAACCTTAATTGATAATGTTTTGTTGAGTATTTCAAAATTCTTTTTGGCATTTTAGTGCTGTGAATAGACTATTTCTACATCTAAAAAGAAGAATAACAGAAGACCACGTTTAATGGATATGGACCATAAAATCGAAGTTTGAGTTTTCTTGCGACATCCGTTAGTTATAATAAATTTATAGAAGACTGGATACTCCACATACTAATGACTATATTGCAATTACGCTATATAATTCATACATTTTGTCATAAGAAGTAGGTACATACATTTCACTGTATTTATTAATTTATAATCATACAATGCTTTTGATAAAAATAGTTGGTAATATGTTCTCGTCGCAGGCAGACTAACTAATGTTTTAGTATCATCGATCAACATGCTTACCTATATTGAGTTTGACCTATGATAGTAGTTTTATCATGAAATTAAAATTACAAGGCGTTCATAATTTTGATACTGGTGACGTAAAGTATCACAAGATCTCTTGCAAAAAGGCAACACATTTTAGATTAATTCGTGGTCGTCATTAGATTGGTTTCGATAGGTATTTTATATTTGAACTTAATATTAAGTTAGACTTGGCGATGCAATAGCAATCACATTTTATTATATCGTTTATTAATTTTATAGATTGTGAAATACGTATCAAGCTATGATTTCGTTTACTATTTTAAAATTAAGTGCAACACTGGATGTGATAAAATAATTTATTACATTGTATTCTTATTAAACTTTTTATTTTGCATTGCTGTATTGATGAATTGTAATATAGATAATTATGTGACAAATCATAAATAAATATGAAACGAATTATTTTGTTTGACTATCTACCTATTCTGTAATATTACACGTACGTATAGTTAGGTTTAGTCTCGAGTCTTACACTAGTGTAGATAAAGTTACTGACCATAAGTAGGTCTTAAAACAGTCGAGTGATTCTATTATGATTATGAATAAAACCATACTAGTGTTTTTAGACCTCATTACGTAACAGTTGCAAAATAAATGGTAATGTTATGAAAAATAACATCTCCTTGGTCCTCCCACCTTTTTCTTTGAAGTCCACCTTTTACAGAATTGTTGCCAAAGACAGCTTTAGGAAAAGAAGTCGTATATAATAGTAAATGTATTAATTCCTTGATAAACGCTCTATAATTTCATAATTCGCGATGTTGAGTGTAGTACATAACTCCAGACGCAGGGAAAAAAAAGTTTACCGGGAGAGTAGGTAAAGCCAGCCGACCGTAGGGAGGCCGGATATAGTGATACGAAGCCGGCAAACCGTTTTCACGTTTTCAAGGCATGCATAGTGCTTTTCTCAAACATATGCAATGAAATAAAAAAACTATAATTCGGCTGTTCTGTGTTCAAGAACAGGTTGTTCCTGCATATATAAATTACCTAATTTACACTGGGCTGTTCTTAGAAACAGACGCCATTTAAAAAAAAAATACTTCCCGGCCAAGGCCTTCAATTTTGTATGAAATTCCTATACAGTTATTATTATTATTAATCCGTTTATGGCGGCTCGAAGCTTGTGCCAGTATCAGTTTTTTTGGTTTATAACCAATGCATGACTTCCGTGTTAAATGTAAATAAAACATCAAAAAATAAAACATGAGATGAAATGAACGTGAACAAAGATGGCCGATGAATCTCCTAAGCATAGATATAATTCCTTCCTTACTCTAAGCTCCTAAGATACAGTTCTCGAGTTGTTCCGCTCGAAACGTGACGGTTCGAAGCCTGTTATATATAAAGCACGTTATGATTATGACGAAATTTCATTGCATGTTTAAAACGTAGTGGTTTGGTTTGAGAAAAACAAACTTTCGCGATTTTATTGATTTTTTACGTATGGCAACTTGCAGGGGTCCGTAACGGTCGCTATGACACGTTATAGTTGCAACTTTCGATATAATATTGGTCGGTATAACGATTAAGTGATATAATAAACGAATAATATAATCATATTTGTTATAATTTCATATGGTATAATGATCATTTGTTATAATACGTTTAAAGGCTCCATACACACCCAAATTGCTTAAGCAAAAATGTAAAACTGTACTAGTCATGGTTTGGTACGACGACGAGCGAAGCGAGGAGTGTTAGGTTACCTTGCGAATATAAACGTTATATCAAATCACTTTTTTACTAATTGTAATTATACTAAATGAAATTATACTTATTGTTGTTATCAAATGAACCATTATATCAAATGTTGTTATGTCTAGTGAAATTATATGAAACGTTGTTATACCTATCATTACACACCCAACTTGCAGTTTCATACAAAAATCGCGTCACGTAGTGAGCGCTTGCCTAAAAACGAATTATAATTTTATTGAACGTCTATGTAATCATTTTACCTCACAATCATTCAAAGAATCAAACAGATATCGCTTATTTTGATCGCACCATATCCCAAGTGACACTTACAGCTTGTGCTGGCTTGGCTGACAGTGACAGAAATAGTAAACGTAACAACATCGTTTCCTGAAATATTATAGAATTGTGGAAAACTTGATTGCTATTTCAATGTAAGGATAGTTTTGACCATTTCAATGATATTCGTGAGTAAGCAATTTATACAATATTCGTAGACTTATCAAAATGAATGTGCTTTAAATGAATTTGAAAATTCTCCGACAGGAATTAAGTGAAAAAGAACCCACAATTGATATCATGGACGCGAGAGCAGCTAAGCTTGCTCTAGCTCGTAAAAAGGTAGGTCTTATGTGTAAACGAAGTATTTCATATACTGCTCGAACTCGTTTTCTATCTTCTAATCATTTTAAATTAACATTTATGATTTGCAGTTAAAAGATCATCAAGAGAAGAAAACTGTTATTAAAGAAGGAAATTCTAGTGAAAATCATGAAGAAGAAGCCCGCCTCCATGCGCCACAGCCCAGTGAAACTGCTGATACTATAGCAGCTATAAATATTGAGATTGAAAATGTTGAAAAGCAAACAATGGCTCAGATTGATCTAAATCAAAACAATACATTTCAGGCCCCTTGCCCCGAAGTAAATGTGACAGAACTTCTTGTGTCAAGTAAAAGAGATTTGGAGTTGAAAGTAAATGAGCTGCAATCGAAGTTATCCCACACAGAAGGTGAATATGCTGCTGCTGTACACAACCATAACTTATCTAAGCAACATACTACCAACTTAGAAAAGAATTTTAAGAACCTGCATGACAAATATTTGGCTGCAACTGAAGACATTATGTCAAAAGATAAAGTAATAGAGAGTCTATATGCAGAAAAAAAAACTCTGACTGATATCAACAATAATATGCAAGACCAACTTGAGTTTACAAAAACTGCCCTCACAGCTAAGGAGAATGAAAATGCTTCTCTTAACAGTCAGCTTTCTAAACTTCAAAATCAACTGGATGCCACACAATTGCATTTGCAGCAAATAACTAATGGTTCGGCTGATTGCATAACACCTAGTGGTGACAAAGAAGATGGCCAAATAAATGTTGCTTTGCAACAAAAAATATTAGCACTGGAACAACAGTTGAAAGCTCTCCAAAAAGAGAGAGACCAAATAAGTATGCATTATGAGCATTATGCTAATGACTTAAATAATGAACTTAAAACAGTTTTAATGAAAAATGAGGAATTGACAGAAGAAGTGCAGAACTTAACAAACAGGGAAGCAAGCCTTGTAGAGCAAATTGGGGACATGGAAATTAGATTACAGAATTATCAAGTGCTGAAAGAAGCTGTGGACAGTAAGGCAAGGAATAATATTGATATGAATGAACTACAGCGAAACTATGAGAATACCACGGTAATAACTATAGCAGTAGCAACATTGTTTTGCATCCAATTACAATCTTATATGTTTTTATTACATAGTCGGGTCATAAGTTCTGTCACAGGTTAAACATTAAACAAAAACAACTAGTTTATAATTATGTTTATAATATATACATTAATTGAAAGGTGATGAATTTGTCTTTCTAACAGCTAAATATTTATTCAAAATGGCCTCCGTGATTCTCGATACATGCCTTCAACCTTCGCGGCCAGTCATCCATCGCTGCACGCACGACTTCCATGTCGATTTGTGCCGCTGCTGTGACGATAGATGCTTTCAGCGACTCCAAATTGCGGTGAGGTTTAGACCATGCTTCCTGCTCTAGATGTTGCCATATTTTGTAATCGAGGGGGTTCCGGGCTGGGCTGGAGGAGGGCCAGTCCTGGTGCCGGATGAAGTCAATTTTACGGCTAGTGAGCCAGGCTTGCGTGCTCCTTGCTTTATGAGCCGGTGCTGAATCTTGCTGGAACACCCATTGTCTGTTCTTGAACATTGTACATGAAAGAGGTTCTACAACGTTTGCTAGGATGGTATTTTGGTATACAGCGGCATTAATCTTTACACCTTTTTCGCAGAAAAACACTTGAGTTAGGCCTGAATATGACACTCCGAGCCAAACCATGACTGATGACGGGTGGTGGCCACGTTGGACACGGGGGATACGCCTGTTCGCTTCTTCACTGTTAGTTGCGTATATTTTATCATTTTGTTTATTGAAGGCTTCCTCCACAGTAAAAATCTTTTCGTTCGAAAATAGGATCTCGCGGTATTTTTTACCCGCGTACCGCTTTAACAGTGCTCGCGATCTTAGAAGAGTAATTTTTTTTAGGCGAGCATTAAGAAGATGACCGGTTTTTTCCGATAAGCCCGAAGTCCTAAGTCTTCATTTATCACTCTTTTAATTGTCGGCCTACTTATGCCCATCTGAAGACTTAAAAGTTTTTGCTTGCGCACGGGATTTCTTCGTATTCGCTCCTTCACAGCTTTGATGACGGCTTTAGTCCGAACCGAGCGTGGACGCCCACTTCTCTTTTTATCCTCGAAAGAAGAGACTTCCCGGTATCGATTAATGGTACGATATACGAACCTAAGCGTAATTTTAAAATTTTCTAGAAGTTTAAAAAATTGTTTTGGCGCGTTACCACAGCGGTGTAATGCAATAACAGCGACAAGGTCTTCTGTCTGCGTCCACTCCATGTTTGAAAATGGCGGCAATGTCAATTTTTTTATTTTTTTTTATTGATGAGATATTCGAATTTCAAATGTAATGCTTATTTTTCCAGCCAGGGTTCAAACTTTGAAATTCGAACAGTGTGACAGAACTTATGACCTGACTACGTATATGATAATCAAATGGCCTATCTTTTTCTTCCAGGAAATGTTAAAAGCATTGAATAACAAATATGAGGAGCTTCAGCAATGCTATTCAGAGAGTGAAGCTACAGTTAGAGAATTGAGCCAAATACGAGACACTCCAACAAGCACCCATGATGATATTAGCATCACAAAATTAACTGCAGATATAGCCAGTGATAAAGTTGCTGCACAAAGAGCAACTGAACAAAATAGGAAGTTGAAGACAAACGTTCAAGATCTTGAGGAAGCTTTCATTAAACTGGTAAGGAATCACTACCAATGAACGTAATCATTATGCTTCTAATAATGAACAAATTTCACACATTATTTTTTAATCAATATAAATAAACTAGGTCGATGCAGAGTCAGCCACCGGCTAAGCTTGCACCATAGATTGGAGCGGAGTTTTTTTTTTTTCGTAATTTTCTCTTCGTCACGACCTAGCAAAATTTAATTTGTGCATTTTAAAACAAAAATTTCTAAAATCGGTTGAGAACTCGCTGAGATCTGCGCATTGTTACGAAGTCCATTCGAGTCGATCCATGGGAGCTTCGCTCGCTTCGCTCGCTCCGCTCCAATAAAAATCTAAGACATGAGTAGACCCTTTCTCGGTTTCGTTAATAATAAATCACTTTAACAATTACTTTAAAATAGCGAGTCTATTTTACGAAATAAAAAAAAAATACACGTGAGGTTGTCAGGGGTGAGGGGGGGACAAAGAACCTCACCAAATATCACCAGGAGGGAGGGGGGTCAAAAAGTAGCCGAAAAAACCTCACATGATTTGTGCACAAGCCCTTATGTATATAATTAATGTGCACTATTCGGGATATAAGGAAATCTCCTATCATGGACTCATGGCCGATATTTTCTGCAAGAAAACATGTTTGTCTTCCCATCCAATCATTGGCAAGGCGATCCACTTTCGTAAGATAATGCAACTGTAGCCATCTACGTTCATAATCTTCATCACCAACTATGATTTTCGATTTTATAACATTAGAACTTTTTGACCATGGATTACAATTTGCTTTAAATCAATTTGGTGCCAAAAAATCGAATCTTATAGACTTTTATTGTGTGGAACAATTTCAGAGTCAAGACAAATTAGAGTTGGTTGAAAAATTGACAGCAGAGAAGTATTTGAACCGGGAGCTCACAATAAAATTGGCTGAGTTTGAAGAAAAGGCTAAAGATATGCATATAAAATTAATGGCCAAAGATGAAGAAATGATGAGGCTTCTAAATAATTGCCGTGAAATGGAGAAACAACTTCAGCAGCTGTCGGGTGAAAGTGGAAGTGAAACAACAACCAAACACAATGAGAGCAAGATGGAGACAGTGGATCATCACTATCACCATGAGCATGACCATCTTCATTACCATGACCATCATGACCATGACCACCATCATCATGAGCATGAAAGTGGCCATCATCACCAGCACGAAAACAATGTTGATGACGTGGGTAAGAAAGACCTTGAAGTTGAAGAACCGGGAAACATCGGTGTGGCTTCAGAAACTTCCAGTGACTCGAACATTCCAAAAGAACACGCTATGTTAAAACTTCAAGAAAGGTTCCTCAAAATAATGGATGAAGTAGCTGACCTATCAGACGAAAAACACAGGCTCGAACATATAATAATGCAGTTGCAGAATGAAACCGACACGATATGCGAGTATGTTGCTCTGTATCAACAACAACGTAGTTTGTTGAAAAAGAGAGATGAAGAGAGAAGTGCTCAAATAAAACTATTCCAGGCTGAGTGTGATCGCCTGAGAAAGCACTTAGAAGAACTAGGCGCAATACTTCTGCGCTTTGCTGGGGACGCAAAACTGGCATCATATTTTCAAGATGAGGCTAAAAAGGCCGACATGGTGAAGGTGATGGATTTACTCAAAAACTTGAAACACAATTCCTTGGTTGATCCAAAAAAGATAAATTTAGACTTGAATAATTTTTACCCCTGTAGTTGCTGTTCTGGTCAACTTATAGATGTCTGATCACTTAAACTAAACTTGAATAATCTTTATAATACATTAACATAATATATTGATTGTAACACTTTGTAAAAGAATATATTAGTTACAGCCATGGTTACAGCCTACAAACAGCTTTCATATGGCAATAATGTGCATAGTTGCATACGTCATACACTTGCAATGTAAAACGTCAGTTGCGATTTGTCATCAACCAAATTCAAGACTTTATTTACCGGAATGCCGCTCAATCTTTCGTTCTTCTTCCAAAATTAAAATGAGTCCTATTGAAAAAAAAACTTGACTTTCAGCACTGTGGATAGTTTTGGCTTTATTATGCAAAAATTACTTGAAAGGACCATGGGCAAATTTATATGGAGGCTGGACCAAGAACCAAAAGGGATCAGAGTTAAGTTATTAGATAGGTATTCAATTTTTGTTGGTTATGGCTCCATCGATATCATCGATGATTCCGCCAATGTCAAAGTTAAAGAAGACACGTGTTAACTATTAGGAATTTGGCCGGTATATTCAGGTGACACGTTCACTTTGATGATATTAGATAGGTATTATACCCCTCGCGGCGAACGATGAGTCCTATGATACCTGTCATCTCAGTAATTTTTTCCGATTATAATTCATTTTTTATAAATAAATGGCTACTGTCCATTGGGACAATTCTGCCAGTGTCAAGGTTGTAAGAACGTTGTACGGTGAGTTGAGCTTTTTGTAAAGTGATAGCGATTTACAAAAAACCACACGGACTATCGGGCCTTGACCCAGGAAGGGCTATGAACGCTTCAAGTTGAATTCTTCATTAGCTATTCACTCATACGTTAGATCACTGCACAATACGCTATCAATACTACACATTGAACAACAAAAATGAATAAATAATGAACAACGAAACTTAAACGCATGCGGCCATCTTGAGTCACGAACCGGAAGCCTTCCGATTATAGGTTATAAAATGTACTGAGATGACAGGTGTCATGTCATAGGGTACGTATTACAATCTCGAAAGTTCATAATACCTACAGTTGAAATACCGATGGTCAAAATACCGAAAGTACAAAAAGCCGATATTCGATATACCGATGCTCAAAAGACCTATTTTGAAAAGATCGAAAGTTCAAAATCTCGAAATTTTATAATGCCGAAAGTTTTGAATTTAGAAATTTTATAATCCCGAAAGTCAACCATTGTCAGTAAAATGCCAATGAAAAAAAATTTTTTTTTTTCTTTTAGGAATATGATCATAACTACAACAACAGGAGCGTTTTTTTAGGGATATAAAAAAATAAACTAATCTAACCTAACCCGGCCGAGTCGGATCTGCTCTGAAAGGTGAATCATTTAAAGTTTGAGAATAGGTTGAGGTGAATCAATCACCTTTCAGAGCAGATCCGACTCGGCCGGGTTAGGTTAGGTTACTTTTTTTTATATCCCTAAAAAACGCTCCTTTTGTTGTAGGTACTTACAGTCAAAACCGTTTACGACGACATCGTTTAGAACAACATACCGGTTATATTGACCAAAATCAAAGGTCCCGGCTGGATTCTATTAGACCGTCTTATAAAAAACACCGCTTTTTACGACATCGCTTATTACAACATATCTCTTTAAGCGACTACATTTAACTGATATTTTCGGAAAATTATATCTGTTAAAACGACCAGCCGTATTGTAAACATTTGAATAGGTGAGGGCAGTATCCCCTTTCTACATCTGGCACACTAAAGTCATTAAGATCGCAAAAGTAAACAAAAACGACTCGAGTTTAGGGTCCATTGTATTTCTTAGAAACAAAATAGGTACACGTGTATGCAGTATAATCGAAGCCCAAAGCCCGCTTTCTCATTTCTCTTCAGTCAGTTTGTTACTTATCTGAACACAAGACAAGACGCACCAAAACATATTATTTTTGAGTTATTCGTGAAACTTTTAACATGTCGCTACATCGATGCATGTCGCAAAGAAAAAGAAAACAAATTACTATACAAGAAACCGCGTATTGTATCAGTATATTAATCACACATTCAATAATAAGACGACTATCAGTTTTTACGACCAAATATGAGTAGTCCCTTCGATATCGTTATAACAGATTTTGACTGTATTTTAATCGTTCGGCATTTAAACTAGGAATTCTAGCCGTCGGGATTACAGTCTTCAGGATTACAGTCTTCGGGATTTCATCCTTTCGGTCAAACTTTCTTTCGGGATTTTAAACTTTCGGTCAAATAAACATTCGACATTTTAATTTTCGGCCTTCCATCCATAGGTCTTATGAAATTCGGTATTTTGAACTTCGGCATAGTAATACGTACCCCATGTCATAGGTAGGCCGCGAGGGGTATAATATCCGCTTAATTCAAATTCAAATATTTTATTTGCTTTACGTACAAATACATGCAAATACAGTTTTAGCATAATACAATAGTCAATTTATAAATAGGTACCTATTAATAATTTCACAACGATATTTACATTATGATTACAAAAATACTTTCTATTCGTCCAGAGCATTAGCAAAAAATTCATCAATTGGTTCCGTAGTCAACTAGGACCCCTTATAGTTTCGCCATGTCCGTCTGTCCGTCCCTCCGCGGCTTATGTACGATTCACATAGACCGGGCCGGGCCGGGTCGGCTGCCGCCGCGTCGCAACGGGCGGTCTGGCAGCCGGCAGCGGCCGTCCGCGTCCAGTGACCAGGTCGGGCGGGTTCGGCTGCCACCACGTTCCAGCGGATACAAACAGCCTTCATATGGCAATAATGTGTTATAAATTGTTTGCTGTTTGTCACTTGTACAAACTTTTGACTGAAAAAATAATAATAAAGCCATACGATAATAATAATAATGTGCATACGTCATATATTTGCATTATAAAACGTCAGCAGCGATTTGTCATCAACGTCAACCAAATTCAAAACATTATTTACCGAAATGCCGCTCTATCTTTCGTTCCTCTTCCGTAAAATTGGCAATATTGGCAACTGTACATTTCTAGACACGCGGCAGCGTGTCCAGCCAAGTTCACCGCAGGAACTGGCGAGCAGCAGCCGTGTGTTATATTACACGAACCGTTTGGAGCCACTTTTGACCCCTCAATAACTCCAAATCTATTCAACAGAAAAAAATGAAATTTGGCTTATGTATTTAGGTCCCTGAGAACAACTAGAACCACAAATTTCATAAATGTAGATGAAATAGTTATTGAGATATTGACGTCCAAAAAACGGCATTTTTATCACTGACTGACTGACTGACTCACTAGTAATCAAAAACCTAACCCACTTCCAGGTGACCTAGAAAGATGAAATTTGGCATTCAGCTTGGTAATTGTGTGTGTACACATATAAAAATCACAAACAGTGATATTTTTTAGTTTTATTATTATTATTATTTATGCTTGTTGCCTCAGAACTCCGTCATTTATTAACCGATTTGGAAAATTCTTTCTTTGTTTGTAAGATGGCACTCTCTCTCTCACACACGCACACCACACACACACACACACACACACACACACACACACACACACACACACACACACACACACACAGATAAGGTTAATAAATTGCCGTGGCGCGGGGACGGATAGCGAAGCGCGGGAGCGCGGCGTGGCGAGGAGCGGTCCGGCCCCTCCCTCTACCAGCGTGACCACTTTAGAATCGTCATTTCTACTAAAAACGTAATCAAAAACTACTAAAATCTACCGAAGTTCAAATTTATTCTGTTCTAAAATCTACCATTGAAAAATATTAGATTTTAAACAAGGTTCTGAATATAAAATCAGATCAATTGCGAGTACACTACAGGTGCTAAGGATTTTTTATGCAAATAATAAATAAAAAACGTAAAACGGTCATAATTTTATTCTTTATTTAAGTACTTAAGAATCATCAACATCATCGCTTGACGTCATCACTATCGATTTTTTTAATATTTCGGTATAATTGTTTTTCTTTTTGAAATTTTTTCACATTTTCGCGATTCTAG
The DNA here is from genome assembly GCA_947623375.1 of Apotomis capreana. NCBI lineage: Eukaryota > Metazoa > Arthropoda > Insecta > Lepidoptera > Tortricidae > Apotomis > Apotomis capreana. The sequence goes on from OX392504.1 coordinate 13,554,692, forward strand.
TTTCCGAATCCCCGATTCTAGTCACTAGAATCGGCGAATCACCTCTTAAGTATGGGGACAGCCTGTTTTTGAATAAAAATGTGGTTACAACCATAAACTACTAAATACTACTGACTCATTTTTTCATACCAAGACCGTATCCATTATGCTTGAAATCTACCAAAAAAGTAGAAAACTACTGAAAGTGGTCACGCTGCCCTCTACCCCGCGTCACTCTAGTCAAGACAGGTGGGGCGTCAATTCAAATTTCTGTACAAAAAATAATGATATCCCATCAAAAACATAAATGTTAAATTAGAGCCAAGTTCTCGCATGCAACGTTGTCGACTTCGCCGACAAAAGAATTGAGATCTATATGGGCGCCAAGTTCTTTGCCCTAAATTTTTTAGATACAAGGACATGCGACATACTCAATGCATTTATTTTACTTGGGGTGTAATTCAATATCAAGATTTGACTTGGCTAGTTTTCACAAACTGACTTAATTTTATCAAAGTAACATAGTATTATTATCAAGCTAACAGTATAAGTAACAGGACGTACACTAACTTGCGTACATACCTTTACGAAAATAGGTTAATGATTAGACAAATGTAATATACATTTATATGTAAAAACTAGCCAAGTCCAGTCTTGATATTGAATTACACCCCAAGTAAAATAAATGCATTGAGTATGTCGCATGTCCTTGTATCTAAAAAATTTAGGGCAAAGAACTTGGCGCCCATATAGATCTCAATTCTTTTGTCGGCGAAGTCGACAACGTTGCATGCGAGAACTTGGCTCTAATTTAACATTTATGTTTTTGATGGGATTTTTCTATCTCATGTTTACTTTTATTATTTTCTAAATCTATTATTTGATAGTAATCTATTATTAGATCTCTATAGCCTAGTCCAGGTAATTTGATAAGAATAAATGTAGTCACGCACCATTATTATAACAACAACCAATTTATCGCCACTGCACTACTTACCTATAATGAGTAATGACATTAGTTTAAAAACCTATAAGTTAAAGCCTGATCAGAAAATATATGAGGATTGTCAAGAGGGCGCAATTTATAAGATTAATATGGTAACAATTTTGCAACCAATCGCAACCCACTATAATGACATTAGTTTTAAATACCTGTCAGTTCCACTATGTTAAACTCGTAATACCATTGCACTCTTTTCCCGACTGTTTTTCGTGTAGTAAACACATGTACACTATTTATAATCTTACGTTCACGACTGTGAATGGTTTTCGGCATTTTCTTTGGATAATTTTAAATATTTGTATTTAAAAGAAATCACCACAAATGACATTGACATTGTTGACAAACCACCATAAAATCATTGCCAGTGTAAGAAATTAGTTCCAGTGAAATTCCGCAATATGGCGCATCCTCATATATTTCTGGTCAGGCTTTAACTTCGTAATATCAATTAATGGAATTCTCTCTTTTCCTTACTGATTTACGTGTAGGTAATAAACAAGTCTACACTTTATTTATAATCTTACGTTCACGACTGTGAATGATTTTCGGAATTTTCTTTGGATAATTTTAAATATTTGTATTTAAAAGAAATCACGTACATTGCTGACAAGCAATCATAAAATCATTACCATTGTGAGAAATTAGTTCCAGTGAAATTCCGCAACATGGCGCATGCTCATATATTTGTGGTCATGCTATACACAAAATCGAATAATATATGTTCCCGCTGTTGAGGTGAAAAGTTGTGTGCTACACGAGAGCAAAGTTTTTTGCATCTAGAGGATTCAAACATAGCAACCTTCGCCTGCTCGGGACTCAAAATCAGCACTCGCAAAAAAAAAAATACTTAAAACCATTGATACAATGGGTACTAGGTACAATGAATGATACTAAAATACACTGGTAACTTTACTCTCTTATGGCACAAATAACAATTTCGATAGTCCTTGCTGTAATGTAAAGATCTACACCAACTGCAGTTCTTCTTTCATTTTTCTTCACCATGGTTTTTGCAAAATATTTCTTTTAATTGTCAATTTAAAGTGGCAAGCACGAAACCACTTAATCCAAAAGTTGTGCAACCCGGATGGCTCAGGACTTTTCCAATTCTGGGTCGTACGGGCCACACAACTCACATCATCAGGGCTGATGGTAACAGCTCCAATGGTTTTTTTTAATAGAATCTTTATCGATTCTGTTTTTAATGTGGAAATACCACATTTTTTACTTTTATAAATATTGACACAAAGGTACATTACATTTTTTATTCATAATTTACCTTTGTGTCAATATTTATAAAAGTAAAAAATGTGGTATTTCCACATTAAAAACATAATCGGTAAATGATTCTATTAAAAAATGTTGAGAAAAGCGCCATCTCTCTGGCGGTCCTCGCACTTGCTGTGAAGCAATGGGGACTAGGGGATCGTGCGGTGCGTGTAAACGCACATGCTAGGGTACGGCTAATGCGCATAAGCATTTTAAACAAATACGACGCAGAGGGCGCTCCAGTAGCGTAGAATTATGGAATCAAAGATTTGGTGTGATTGAAGTAACGATATGATAACTCAGTTGGAAGAGCACTACGCCGGAAACGTAGGGTCGCAGGTTCGAGTCCTGCTTACATTGCAGTTGATCACATTACATTTTTCTTACATAATTTACCTTTGTGTCAATATTTATAAAAGCTCCCATGGTTTCAATCGGCTCCTGGGTACTTACGGTGCTGCGCAACCCTGCCTCCTCGTTGGCGTCAGCATCCAGCCGCTGTGCTCCCAGCAACAAGTCAAGTGCTGGTTCCGGAGCCAGCGTCGTAGCAGTTAGTACCTTCAGTATACCTAATCTGTGCCATTAGTACATTATGCAGGATTGTCGTCACTGTCGTCAGTCATCACTCATCACTGCTGCTGAAATAACTAAGACCGAACAACATTTTCTTGAATTTTCTGTACGTCTTTGCGACCTCATTATTAAATGAATTTCATTTCAACTTTTCAACTGAGTAGTTACCTACTTATTATTGTTACTGTCATTGGCGTATGTAGGGGGGGTAGCCGGGTGGAGCCGTGCTCACCCCAATATGGTCTAGTGCCCACCCCAGGATTTTGGGTAAACCATAGAAATTCAGGACTTCATCTCATAGATCATGGCCAGGTCCCATCACCCAGTTCCCGCCTGAAAAATTATCTTAGATACGCCAATGGTTACTGTTACACAGGCAGCTGGGTATCATCACAGATGGTTATGGCATATTTTTACCCGACTAATGAAATTAAGGATAACCACGCGAGCAATGTTAAATGAGGCGAAGAAATAATTTTGTGTTTTTCACCAATAAATCAGGGCAAAAAGAAAAACAAAGAACTCCATATTGCATTTTCGCTGAAATAGACTTGAAAATGGTGCGTGCTGCGATAGACGACTGGCCGCGCCGATTAGGTAAGGGCCTGTATTAAAAACAGGGGAGGTCATTTTGAATAATTTTAAGTTATTTTAATTCTTTATTAAATGTACTTTAAATAGGTATATAATTTATTAAAAACTGATTGGTACCTACTTTTGTTTTTATCATTATTTTCATTTGTGACAGAACTTTGGGACCGACTACGTAACGAGTATAAAGAGTAGAGAAAACTTTTAGTCTTTGCTGGTTTTATGAATGGTTGAAAGGTTTCGTACAAATTTTGTAACTACAAAAGCAAAGTGTTCGTTCGTAACTTATTTCGTATAAGAATAAAATAGTTTTCGTTCGCAACCGGTTTCAAACAATACTACATACACCGGTGGACACAAATTGTATAATATTCCGGCATCAACAAGTTTAGCTCCAAGTAGCCCCGGCAACTAAATATCTAATCTTTATTTATTTTGGCCTTGTTTCAGAGATTTTCACGTTTTCAAACTTCTATTCAGCATTTCATTTTTCTTTGATAGACTGCGTTTACAATAACCTAAATTCGGTCAATTTTACTTGTAAATAAATGTAAAAGGTTTTTTCTGAGATGTAGTAAATTTAGCAGAGGTGAGGTTATGATGCTCAATGCACATACCTACATGTGCTACGTACGATACAGTATTATAAACACGTAGAATTTAGAAACCTACCTATAACAGACAATCCCGACCACTTTGGTCGTACCTACATTGGGTTCGCACATATTTATCTCTTTAAGACAAATTCAAACATCGATGAATAAATAGCATCTATTTCCATAAATAGCACCAGCGAAATTTAGAAAGCGAGAGGTCGACACGAAACAGACGATACTTACTTATGATTAGGAAAATGAAGTTTCGCCGAAATGGAGGTTAGACAGCCTCTACAAGATAACTTCGTCGATATACCTAGTAACCTATCGTTTCAGACTTGCTGCAAGATCGAAGGCACGACGAAATTGGCTGTATACTTTGCAACAAAGCAATGACAACAAAAATAGATAAAGTAACGAAACAGATTAAACTTTATTTAAACTAGAGTGTCCAATCCGAATCAATTAATTTGAAAGATCCACATAATTCTAATCGGCATCTTCCAAACAAATTTAGTCCAGAATAGAAACCCTACCTTTTAGTAGGTATATACATACATAGTTATAACCTGGCTAGGTAGACACGGGACAAGTTCCACCTTCCCGTGAAATCTTTGCGAAAGCGCAGACTAGTATAGGACAAACGACACACATATTTAACATCAAGTAGACCCTTGAAACCAATTCTAGCTGGGTCAGTTACTATTCATAATTATATGCAAATATGACAAAATACGTGTATAGGTTCATTTCACGATTAAGCTCGCTCTGATTCTTATAAGAATTTCAGTATAAAACATAATCTCCGTAAAATGATACATCTATATTTAAAGCAGATTTTGATATTCCATATCAAGCACTGCTTCGTCAATCAAGGTTGACACGACACACATTAACACAGTACACCGTTCACTAATCACAACACTTACAAAGTAACCAACCATAATGAGCAACTAGCAGCGTTTTTGGTATTGTTCTAGTGGAAAACCAATGAGCATGTTCATGTACCTACTTGTGGAGGTCTACTACGGCTTTTAATAGTTCCGATTGAGAATACAAGTATAACACACGAACTTTTTCCTATTCCTGCAGTGAAAAGTAATTTGTATGGCCAAGGGCCGTGATTTCAGAAAAAAATGTTTTGTATGGACATTGAATGCCGAGGTTTCAGCGCCATCTATCATTCGGAATATAGATGTCCTCTCATCGCGTCAAATCGACTGTAAAGATAAAAGGGTAACGCCGACAAAGCTCGCGGTCACATTCCAGTAGAGATATATCTAAATATGTGACACGGGTCGCCGACCCATAAGTGCACGAAGATGCTCATAAGTACATATGACTATCATTAATTTACACACATTCTAAACGAACATATAAATTAGGTACTTATAATATATAGAGAACCTAAAATGGACTGAACTTATTGCATATTAACTTCGAGCTACAAAGCAGCGACGTGACATCAATACTGAAAAAAAAACGCGCTAGATCGATTCTAGTTTTTTCTCTTAGCCTACGAGGGGCGTCTGAAAAGTTCTAAGCCTAAGGTATTTCGAGGTTATATATGCGTTTATGATACTGGCCACTAGAAAGGCCATTTAAAAACAAATTATTAAAAAATAACATGTCACGTTTTTATTATTCTGTTTCGAGATATTCAACGGAAAAGTACATCATGTGTGAATTACCAACGAATATTACGAAAATTGAGCACCGTGCTGTAATTAAATTCCTTACAAAAAGTGACAAATCACCGCAGTGTATTTTTGAGGAAATGGCTATTATTTACGGTGATTCTGGGCCTTCTTATGCCACAGTCAAAAAGTGGAGTCGCTTATTTAAACTCGGACGGGAATCGATCGAAGACGACCCCCGCTCAGGGCGGCCAATATCGGTAGTGACCGAAGAAAACGTAGCAAAAGTCAAAAAGCTGGTATTAGAAGATAGAAGAATTAAGGTTTGGCAAATAGCTGAGGTCTTAGGTATTAGTAAAGAAAGAGTCGGAGAAATTTTACATGAACATTTGTACATGAGTAAAGTCAGTGCTCGTTGGGTACCGAAAATGCTAACGGCCTTCGATAAAGTACGTCGTGTGGAAACTTCTCGGGCGTTTTTAGAATTGTGCGAAGATGATTTAGATGAAGTTTGTTCCCGAATAGTAACTGTTGATGAAACATGGATCAGACAGTATGATCCGGAGTGTAAGTCTGAGTCGATGCAGTGGATTGAAAAGGGTGAAAGGCCGCCGAAGAAATTTAAAGTGCAAAAGTCGGCCTCTAAGTTAATGGCTACGGTATTTTGGGATTGTGATGGCATTCTTTTAATCGATTATTTAGAAAAAGGCTCTACGATAAACGGAACTTATTATGAAAATCTAATAAGACAGGTGCGACAAGCCATAGTTGAGAAAAGGCGGGGTAAACTAAGGAAAGGCATTTTGTTTTTGCAAGACAACGCACCCGTTCACACCGCTAATGTTGCGAGGCGTGCTCTGAAGGAAGTTGGTTTTGACGAAATTGACCACCCACCCTTCAGCACAGATCTAGCCCCAAGCGATTATTTTCTATTCAATAATTTGAAGAAAGAGTTGAGGGGAAAGCGATTTAGAAGTGACGAAGAGATGAAGGCGGCTGTACAGGAGCATTTTGAAGGGCAAAATGAAGATTATTTTTTTAATGGCCTAAAAGCACTGTATAAAAAATGTAAAAAATGCATTGATTTAGGAGGAGACTATATTGAAAAATAAACACGAGTTCATTTGTGTAAATTGTTTTTTTCTATCTTAGGCTTAGAACTTTTCAGACGCCCCTCGTATATGCAAGTTACCACATATCTGTTATTTAAATAGATAACTCTTGTTCCTATTGTACAAGGAAACACAGTGTTCCGAATAATTAAATGAATAAGGCGTTACTTTGCGGAAATATACATATTAACTAAAAATAGTAATATTGCTTTGCTGATCCGCGATATAATAACGTGCCAGGTAATTTGTGCTAACCCGTTATACTTATTTGCGTATTTTTTCATGCATACCTACATGCATTAAATAGTCACACCCTCCCACCACGATAGAAAAAATAAAATAAATACGCAAATAAATATAACAAACCACCACCAAATTAACAAAACTTACTCAAATAGAGTAAGTTTTGTTAATTTGGTTGTGGTTTGTTATATTAGTTTGTTAAATAGCGTCGTACAGTAGTCGGCTGATGCCTATAAACGACTCCCATAGTACGAATGAAAATTACCATGTTAGGTTTCAAACAATTTCCCACTTGCCCTTATTACTTACCTACGCTGAAAGTTCAAAAGTTCAATACGGCACAATTGGGCATTATTTCGAAGCCTCGTTAACGTTAAGATCCAAGCGCGGCATAAGTCAAACAAAAACAAGTGTTCCTTTAAAAATAAGATTCTGGCAGGTGAAATAGTCATCTACTTAGATAACAGATCTGTGCAATTTACAAAGCCACGAATCTTTAATCGGCGATAAATGGTGTAAATTTCCCATAAATTTCCTGCTCAATTAAACTCTGACAACAAAATAATAGGACGGACCGGAAAGATACGATCTACGAATATGCGTCAATTTTAGAGCCTGCTTTTGTTTCTCGCGTGTCACGTTACTGTTATATCACTTGAATGGTCGACACCTAAATTATTTAGTCTAAATAGGTACAGAGGGTATCAACCAAACGAATATAACTAAATACAGGAACATCTATATTTTCTCTATTGACCCCTTATCCTCTCTTCTGTATAATAATAACTTTGGTTTTAAACTAAAAACGTTTATGACAAAGATAAACTTCGGGGCCAATTTTATTGGCACGAGTTCGTAAGTGGGGTAGACGAATTATGTCTTTTTGTTTCAAAAAGAAGAGATATTTGCCTACTGCATTTGATATCAAACCAGAAAATAAAAACTTCGCCTCCGTTGACAAATAATTCTTAAACTCTTATGTGAGCACTTTAATCAGACTTCTGTAGTCACAGCTACATTTTATACGTTATACATTTAAATAGCGCGGTAAAACAAAGAGCGGCGTCAGAATGACCATGAAATTTTTGTAATTTGAGAAGTACCCACCAGCCGCATTTTGTACCTACATAAACAACGCGTTTGCGTATCATATTGTATTGTATATAAATAAATATTACGAGAAAAATGCAGTCACTCTGACAGGCAATTTTCTCACAATATTTCCCTTTTTAGCGAGATACGAATCACATGACGTAATGTTACAAGTAGGTAGTACAAAATAGGCAGAATTGGCCATCGATCAGATTTCAAAATCTTTGTACAGTCATTATGACGGTCGCAATAAAGAATGTTTTGGTGTGTAGACCGCGAGCGAAAAACATGCGTAACATGCGTTGAGGCAATATTTACCACCGCCTGTGGAGTGTACACACTCCAATCACGTCTTTGTCTAGCCCCGGCCGGGACTTAAGGAATATTTCCTGCCCACACAGCGGTTAAATGTTCCCTATTTCCGCCCCGGGGCGTAAAATATTTGATTCAGCTACTTAATTAAAATTAACATCTATTTCACTGGATATAATATTAAAACAATGTTCTTTTATATCATAAACACTTTCAGCCGTGACAATCCTGAAACAATAAGGAAAAATAATTAGACAAAAAAAATATTTAACAACACTGAGTGTTTGATTTGTATCTATTTGTAGTAGGTATATTATACGTAGTATTAAGGTTAAAATTTCGATCGTAATTACTTGAATGGATTCGATCAGAGAATATGACTTATTCTATGTGTGACTTACGCGAAACATGACTATAACAAACCTTATAGTCACACAGAATTAGTAGTACAGATATCCAATCCGTTACTGATAAGATTTCTGTAAGGTAAGACAGCCGAGAGTTGTGCAATGAGCAGGCATCTCAGCAGCATAATCTCATCATGTATATACCTACACCTATACGAATGATCTGTGTCGTCACAAATACCTGCGTTATCTAATCCGATACAAAATTGAAAATAGTAATAGCTAACACCGCAATAATACAGTGGTTGTGAATTAACAACTCGAAAAAAAAGGTTCCTAGAGTTAGAGATTAATAACATTTTCTTTTTTCATTTGATTTAGTTACAAGTAGGTATTCATCAGATTATTGTGATATGGCTCACCGTATTGAACAAATGCCTCTAGCATGTTAGGGTTCAGCCGGGTGAAAACACATAGTCTATTTTCGCTTCATGTCGGACCTAAGCTGCCTTTTCACCAGAGCCGAGAATGGCCTTATACCTAGCCATCCACTCCCTGGTGAGATGGCTGTAATGCAATTACTAATTACGTGATCGAGTGAGCGCCTTAGCTCTGATTAGAACATTATAGGTCTAGTCGCCCGTCCCTAAAGTTGGTCGTGACCAGAAAAGTAAGATACTTACGTAGTACGCTAGGTAAGTATCGAGCAAAAAATCGTCAAAAAATCACGGAACCCCACTTAAATATTTATTTTATTCTGTTTTTAGTATTTAATGTTATAGCGGCAACAGAAATACGTCATCTGTGAAAATTTCAACTGTCTAGCTATCACGGTTTATGACATACAGCCGGGTGACCGACGGACGGACAGCGTCTTACTTAGGATCACGTTTTTTACCCTTTGGTTACGGAACCCTAAAAACCACCCATAGGATTTATCGTCGCTCGTATCCAGCGTTGGTGTAGCTTGGTTTTTGTGGATTTTTTGCTAGCTCGATGTTAATATTAATAAATATAGCTACGTGGTTAACTCTCGTGAGAAGAGGTGGAAACTTATCAAATAGGGTGACTAGAGGATGAAGTGAGCAGAAATGATAAAGTAAATGTTACGTATTACTACTTATACACTTACCAACATTAATCATCCTTTCTTGAACTCTCCGATTGAGATCCTCTCCGTGGCTGTAAATAAAACGCGATTAAATTAGAATTTTAAAGATAACAACATCTTACGATTGACACAAAGAAAAATTGAAATGCGGCGGAAGAGACTAGGATTCGAACCCTGTACCTCAAGGTACTTATCTTTTAACAACCCTTTCTCTGTTTTCATCTTGGATGTACACATATCGACAAGCACCCTTTGTTAGAACCTCTAGAAGTCTAGACTAGAACTATCATTTGGTTCAAACCATGGAGCGTTTCGACTGCCCTTTCATTTGTGTTACGAAACTGTAATAAATGCATTAAAATTAAATGATAACTAATAAGTTCCGCTCATCAAAAGTTCATGCATTTTTCATACGTCGTCGCAAAGGAAAGTGCGGTTGAAACGCTCTGCGGTATGACCTATTTAGAATTCTCAGTACTTTTAATCTTATTCAATTGAGGCAAAGGATGGCTATACAAAAGCCTATTATATTGTAACTTTCCTTCGCAAATAATTGCAATGTTAAATAAATACTCACCCCAAAATATCGATGATAAAGCACCACGCCGTAAACACACCCTATTGAGACTAGTATTTGAATGATCAGCCACACAATGACATTGCACACTTGAGCTTGACCAAACAGCTGTTTTCCGTTTTTGATGCACAACATGGATTCCGTGACCATTATTGCCCCATAAACCCAACACTGCGTTCCAACTCTCTTGCAATTGGGGTCTGTCACGTATATGTAATACTGCCTGAAAATAAAAAATGAAATAAAGTCTAGTTGTGTGATTATTATAACATTTAATGATAAGGAGTTAATTTTAAAACTTTACTTGACTATTAGCTTTATTCCACAAAGTTCACGTTATAAAAACCGGCCAAGAGCATGTCAGGCCACGCTCAGTGTAGGGTTACGTAGTTGCCCATCCTTCACAATGAATAAATTTCGAGAAAGATTTCAAGCTCTATAAAAAAGGTCGTAAACGCCAAAGTAACTGTAATTACTTATTACCTTCTGGAAGTTATCGATTATATGCGCCAGATTGAGCGAAATGTTTTAATGCAGTATGGCACTTAACTAATAACGTAGTAGTAACTTAAGTGTAACGTTCGAAGTACACCGCGTGGCACTTACGTAATTTTAAAGAAAATTATGAAATTTTTCGATAACTCAAAAAAGTAGTTGAAAAGTTAGGGGGGGGGGGGGGGGGACGCTATTTTTTTTTATTTTCGGAGCGAATATTTACAAATCTGCTGAGTTTATCAAAAAATAATGTTTGGAGACCCCCATTATTTTTAAAAGACCTATTCAACGACACCCTACACACTAGTGTTGAAACGAAAAAAATAAATTCACCCCCACTTTACATGTTCCAGAGGTACCCGAAAAGAAGTTTCTTTTTTAGTTATTTTATCGTTTTGTCGGCGTGATACATACATTACATACACATACTTATACTAAATTTCAGCTTTCTAGTACTAATGATCACGGAGCTAAGCCGCGGACGGACAGACGGACAAGGCGAAACTATAAGGGTTCCTGGCTGACTACGGAACCCTAAAAAGCTCAAGTCTAAGAATAAATTAAATACAAAAATTGAAAACTGGTTGCGTTATTATCTTATCTTATTATGGGGGTCCTTACGGATACACTTCGACCCAATGGGATCTTTTGTGTAGTTACCCCTTGTTGCACCTACTCAAGGGATTGTTCCATCACATCCATATATCGGATGATGGAACCAGATGGTAGTGCCTAGAATTCCTTCGGTTCTGGGTAACCAATACCGAATTCCTTCATTCTAAGTCTGGCGAGGGCATGACATCCACGTATGTGCTTCATTGTCTCTGCCTCCTCACCACACATTCTACTTTGTATTGTCAGACAGTCCCAACTTGGCCAATAGTCCTTTGACCCCAGTGACCAGTAAGCACGTTAAGTATTATCTATAAATAACGCTGAGCATGTCTCACCCTCACCTGACAGATGGAGCCACGATGACGCCGATGAGGCACAGTCGCGCTATAACCAGTGGATGAGATGGTGGCATTTCAAAGATATGTTTTAAGAAGAAAGTATTCAATTCAGATATCTGCCAAAAGACAACAAGTTGGCCCAATGCAAAAAACCTCATGTAGGTGCAAGTGGGATCTAACCACCGAACTGGGGCCCACTGGACAGGTGTGAATTGTAGAATAGCCCTTTTAATCTTGCCAGTAGTAGATGAGATATCCCTGAAATCAATAAAACCTTTATTACACAAAAAACCGGCCAAGTGCGAGTCTGACTCGCGCACCGAGGGTTCCGTACACAAACACTTATCCCATCTTAACTGGCCGGGTTAAGTTTGCAGCCGGTATGTATGGCGCATACAAATGCGGTGCAAAGTTAACGCAACTGATCACGTTTATTGCATGGGAGCCCCCTTAAATATTTATTTTATTGTTTTTTTTTGTATTTGTTGTTAAAGCTGCAACAAAAATACATCATTTGTGAAAATTTCAACTGTCTATCTATCACGGCTCATGAGATACAGCCCAGTGACAGACAGAGGGACAGCGGCGTCGAGGGTTCCATCCTAAAAAGTGACAACGCTTAAAAAAAGAATACAAATCTTTTAAAATCAATTTGGTAGTAAATAGTAAAACCAAATTAAATAACTTTTAAACATAATTTATAACAATATCAAAAATTTATCATGTGCTATATAAGAGAAATGTTTATGTAAATAGGTTACCTTATGCTGACCCATTTGTATTCTCTCATTTCTAAAGCTTTGCAAATCTTGAGCCCACACCAAATGCCCAAACCGTTACAGACTAATACATCCAGTATCACAGAGTCCCACCAGCACTCAAGGAAATTTGGCAGTAGGTGAGCAAAAGCTATTTCTGTTATTTCCCACATGATAGATATTGCCCATAGTAAACCTGCATGGCGGAATAGTATGGCTTTAAACATCCAGCCCAGAAAATGCCCCCAGGCAAATACGTCTACATGAGACCATACTTTAGCAAAACTAATATCCGAACAATTTACAGCATATTCCTGAAAAAAAAAGATACTTTTTATGAGTTTCAGGAAAGCATCCTAACTTTGTTTTATACCAGCGTTTCTTAACCTTTTTTGTCCACGGACCCCTTAGGAAATCAATCACACTTTTAAGGACCCCCCCTTAGAAAAAAAGCAGCAATAAATAGCACGGCGTGCTTAGCGATTACGAGACTTTTGGAGGCATTTATTTATGATTTTTAAATAGTCAGGCTGCGGACTCCCATACATATGGACCACAGGTTAAGAAACACTGTTTTATACCATACATATAAATAAAGAAATAAAGTTATTAACATACATTACCTTGTCCATATCTATGTGAAAGTTACGAAGATTTGGATCAATCCAGTACATTATCTCATACACTGTAGAATAATTTTGGAATAATAAGAACAATAGAGCGAGCAGGTATAGAACAGACATGCCAAACACCATCCTCCACAGAGCAGGGTGCGGTCTGGTAAAAGGCCCATTTGGAAATGTAAGCACTGATATTATTAGGAAGAAAAACACTACACAACATATTCCTGACCATATGTTTTCTTGAATACTTGATTCATCCCTGTGAATATAAAAAAACATTTTTTATTATTATTATCAACCATAACAATAAGTAGCCATGCAAACAAATATCAGTTTAACAATTATATTAGGTTTACATTAGGGGCTTAGAGAACTCAATAAATAAAAAATATTAAAAATATATATTTTTAACCTCCAATGAAAAAGAGGGGTGTTACAAGTTTAACATGTGTACATATGTGTACATATGTGTATGTATTTGTGTATTGGTGTGCCTGTCTTTGGTATTGTAGGTCTCAAACAGATGGACCAATTTGAGTATGTTTTTTTTTATTGAAAGACCTTTGCCTGTTGAGGTTGTTCTTAGGTATGTTTGGTGAATAGGACTAGCAATTTCCAAGACATTCAGCTTTAATTGAAACATGTGACATGAACGCAGCCAATATTGAAGCTAAGGATTTAAAATTTTGTAGTTAAGCCCAGTTTTAGTGTAGCATTTTCAGGGTCTCATGATAACCAGCTACATATGTCCAGTGTTTAATTTTTTTTATTCATGTTTATAATAATTAACATTCTACATTTGAATAAACATATATGAATGTGAAAATCAACTTGATTCATTGAGTATATCTTTTGGGGCTCAACATTATATTATGAAATAAAATGAATTTGAAATGTTAACACAGAAATATAATTTTAAGTTGCACAGTACAAAGTAAGAAAAATTGCATTCGCAATAATACAGTGTAAGCACTTAACCCTTTATACGGGGTGCCGAAGATTTGTTGACACATTACTTTGGAAACTTGACCGTTTATAAGGCAGAGGATTATTTATTTCCCACCATATAAAACATTATGTCTTTGAGATTTGGTACACAATCATATTGTTGACATATGCCTTCAAAAAGGGTTATAATAAGGTTCCTCATGGATCCATAGCTAAGGATACAAAGGGTTCATAAATAACATGCAAAGTGACATGTAAGTTCCACTCCAAATTATAAAAACACTAATATTATAGATATTTAAATAAGTGCAAAACTATCAATCTGTACTGTACATGCAATAATTAGTCTCCTTCACAAATTCATGGGTTAGAACAGTTATTGTTGTATTGTACTTAATTGTTGGTAGAGAAGATCAGCTGATGCATGATAGAAGACAAATATTCCAGGGTGGGTTGAAAGTTGGATGCTAAGTCCCCAAGATAATTAGTTCTGCTAGTTATATCAGACAGATTAATCGTAAAATTTAGAATGGTAACAGGTCCAGAGTTAAGACAACAATATTACTGTACCTTACAAACGCAGTGTAAATAACTGAAGCAATAGATACTGCCAATAAGGTTATAGTATGTGGTTTATAGAAAAATTCTATGGATATGTCATCAACCGGTCGTTCATTAATAGAACTAAAAGCGTCCGCATATTCAGAAGAAGGGGTCACACAGGGTCCCGACATTTTTCGCTCCTTCATTACGAGTTATATAATTCACTTAATAAAAGTATTTCAAAGGGTGAAACCAGACAATTCTCAACAGACATTGGGCTAATCAAATCTTGCAATGAATGAGATTGAAGTGGTCTTTGGTGGTGGTGGAAAATGACTTTGACAGTTCAGTAATGTTGCCAGGTGAAATTGGTAGACTTTATTTATAAAAATACTTGCAATAAAACTAAACCTAAAAATTAATCTAAACTCGAACATAATAAAAACTAAATCTAAAAATGGCCCATGCGGCCTAGTTGTCGCCGCCTCTCCCCTTGCCGCCCTCGGTACTTACATTAGACCGATAAAGGGGGGGAAACAGTGACATAACACCCCACACACTAGTGTTGGGACGATAAAAAAAAATCACCCCCACGTTAAGTGTACGGGAGGTACCTACCCGAAAAAAAGTTATTTTTATTTTACCGTTTTGTCGGCGTGATACATACACATACTCAGACCAAATTTCAGCTTTCTAGTACTAATGGTCACGGCCCTAAGCCGCGGACGGACAGACATGGCGAAACTATAAAGGTTCCTAGTTGACTACGGAACCCTAATAAAACCGTACAATGCGAATTATTGCAATTATACCCTTCCCGTATTGGACTATGACCACGGGGCGGACACTGCCTACTAAAAACTGAACTTGAATGTCAGTGTCAATGTGTGCGTGTAAGACGCACAGGGCTGCCTCAGACGCATTGCAACAACTAATTGGTGTCTTCGTTGCACATAAATATGACATAAGGAGATTATCACAACCACACAGCAACGGTAGTGGTGGTGATGATGATGGTAGTGGTGGTGGTGGTGGTGGTGGTGAAGGTGGTGGTGGTGATGGTGATGGTGGTCATGAGAAGGTGGAGTGATGGTGGTGGTGATGGTGGTGGTAGTGATGAAGATGGTGGTGGTCCACCACCACCACCAGTCACCACCATATTCATCACCATCATTATCACCCCCAGTCACCACCATCACCAACACCATCTATTCTATTTTTTTTTTAAATGGCAACCGGTCACAGTTAAGCGACCATTACTGCCAATGTCTCGTTGCCAATCGCACTCGGCGACTAGATAGAGGATTGATACCACGTTGTACGGTGAGTTGATAAAATCGTGCTTTTTGTAAAGTGATAGCGATTTACAAAAAACCACACGGACTATCGGGCCTTGACCCAGGAAGGGCTATGTACGCTTCAAGTTGAATTCTTCATTAGCTATTCCCACATTCGTTTGATCACTGCACAATACGCTATCAATCACAGTATAATAAAGAGTACTAACGTACAGCACTCCCTGCCTCCCACCGAAAGTGCCGCCCACCCGCGCTCGGTTACCTCGCAGTTACCGGCTGGCAAGGACGCGACGACGCGGTGCGCAGAGCGAAGGCCACGTATAATATTCAAATATTAAACAAATACTTTTGTAATGGGCGTGTGTTGTGCTGTGTACGGTTGTTTAAGCTCTATAAACAACAAAAATAAAATAAAGTTCTACAAATTCCCATTGGATGAATCAAGGCTAGTACATACCTACCCAGTTATTTTCAAAGTGTTTTATGTTTTAGTAGAAACCCAACTTACAATAGGTACTTATGTTTATTATTTTTTTTGCCCTATCCGTTTTCGACCCAAACCTATCAGATCACACTGAAAACAACACAATATATATATGAAAAAAAAAAATCATGTTTTCAACTTACGTAATATTTTGGTGGCCTGAATTTCCTTACTAAAATTTAGTTACTTACTTCGTTTATACTGATTCAAAATAGGAAACTATTTGTATAAATCGAGCTTAGATACCCACCTTACAGCGTAATATGATTCTTATTTCTTCCTAATTCGCGCAATGAGTTTTTAGTCATTGAGGTTATCGAATTTGAACGCGGGCGGAATTAGAAATCGTAGTTTACCATTAGTTTAATTATAAGCACACAAAATTAATTCGACGCCGCTATTAAAAGGTCATCTCATATTGCTGCATTGTGTTCCCGACTCGTGCGTTCAAAATGGCGGCAACCCTAGCATGTCTTATCTCACTCACACAAGCATGGTACGCGTTCACCTACACGAGCTTAGACTGTGTGCGTAGCAACGCGTTTCTTTCATACATTTGATCGCCATTGTCCGAGGTGTGCTATCAATACTACACATTGAACGACAAAAATGAATAAATAACGAACAACAAAACCTAAACGCATGCGGCCATCTTAAGTCACGGACCGGAAGTCAACACCATCACTATTTCACGAGTCAATGCCAAGCCTGACCAGAAATATATGAGGATTGTCAAGAGGGCGCTATTTATAAGATTTATACGGCAACAATTTTGCAACCAATCGCAACCCACTATAATGACATTAGTTTTAAAAAACTGTCAGTTCCACTATGTTTACCTCGTAATATTATTTAATGGAATGCACTCTTTTCCTGACTGTTTTTCGCGTAGTAAACACATTTACACTTTATTTATTATCTTACGTTCACGACTTCGAATGGTTTTCGGCCGTTTCTTTGGATAATTTTAAATATTTGTCTTTTAAAGAAATCACCACGAATGACATTGACATTGTTGACAAACCATCATAAAATCATTGCCAGTGTAAGAAATTGGTTCCAGTGAAATTCCGCAATATGGCGCATCCTCATATATTTCTGGTCAGGCTTTACACAGTACCTACACAAACAACCCTTTCGAAATTTTCTACGTAGCCAATAATTCAGTAAATAAAGGAGTTTGACCTTACAAACGGTCCGGTAGTTTTGAATTTTTTATATGTTGTCTAGGATGGTTAGTCAGTGTTTAAAATGCAAAATGCACAATTCCCCCCCATCCGCGCCCGCCGCCATATTGAAAAAACCGGCACGTTCTTCATATTTTTGCTCATATCTTCCTTTAGGAGCATTTTAGCTAGAAGAAAGCCTTGACAATGTTATAGAGAGTTAAATTTACTACATTCTCCATTTTATATTTTGTTTCTAGGACAGATAGTTACGGAGATATGTAAAAAATAAAGTCACATTTTCCGAAAATGTATGTAAAAATGGACATGAGTTTTATAAGCAATTATATTTCCAACATGTTTTAATTTGTCCTAGACTAGTCCGTAACTGAATGACAGCGTTCTAAACCAAGAATGTTTAGAAATTTCTTGAAAATTCGACTTTTCCAGTTTTTTTAATGTGCATATCTCCGTAACTAACCGTCCTTGAAACAAAATTTGAAATGTAAATTATAGTAAATTGAATTCTCTACAACATTGCCCAAGCACTGTTCTAGCTAAAATGCTCCTAAACGAAGATATAATCCAGAAGTTTGTTTTTGAGTTGGAAATTGCGATTTTTTACGTTTTTTTTAATGTGCATATCTCCGTAACTATCTGTCCTAGAAACAAAATATAAAATGGAGAATGTAGTAAATTTAACTCTCTATAACATTGTCAAAGCTTTCTTCTAGCTAAAATGCTCCTAAAGGAAGATATGAGCAAAAATATGAAGAACGTGCCGGTTTTTTCAATATGGCGGCGGGCGCGGGGGGGGAATTGTGCATTTTGCATTTTAAACACTTGACTAACCATTCTAGACAACATATAAAAAATTCAAAACTACCGGACCGTTTGTAAGGTCACACATAGTACTTTAGTCTCTATTCACCGAATTACAACTCCCGCCCGGCCAACTCCGTGCCCTTGCGGGGTGAGGTAACTAGCTCATTTCGGTGCGGGGGTGTGCGTGTCCATTCTGTATGTAATACCTACTATTAAGGATTCTGTGCTATGACGTAAGTAAATTTAAACACATGTTGTTGTTTCAACAAAATTTCTTTATTTCTCAGTGTAAAATATACAATAAAATATTAAAGCATTGCCTTACAATAATTTAATTGCTTTATTTTAATTAGTTCGTAATAAATATGCGGAAACAATATTAGTTTGTGTCGATCATATACAGCTTAGAATACATACCTATTACTTCAATAATAAATACCAATTTCCTATAAAAAGGAATATAAAATTACTCACACAAACATAAACCGAAATCCACTCCCTGAAAAGGCGCGCAAATTGCCGCTTCTATTACTAGATATATCTATACTCATTTAATATCTTTGTTCGTTAGACCACTCGTGAGAAATTTAACCTAAGTGCCTAAATTTTTATACAGTGGACATCACTGTTTAGAAAATTTAGAAATTCTAGTTTTTCGTCCAATTATACCTAACTACCAAATTCGTATTACACAAATAGCATCTCAGTTTAGTAAGGCCCCATTCCCATAGAAAAGATAATACACAAAATTAATAGACTTATTTTTTTCATCCTACACTTTCACGACCAACAAGCCGCCTGGTGGGCGCTCGTAACTTTTACTCATCTGCCGGCCCAGAACAGAACGCCGGCCGGGCGGATTGTAGGTACTATAAAACCGCCCACCTAGCGGGCTCTCTCGGTTCACGGGGTGGTATTAATTTGCTTTCCTGGTCGTGAAAGCGTAACTATATAATTCCGACAAACCACAGGCCTTTACCCCGATCAAGCGTTAGGGCACGCGCTATAATATATTTTCAGGAAATAATAAATATTTACCTACTTATTCATTTTCTCTGCTGCCATCAAATATTAAAGCGTTTCATCATAGTATCTATTAACATTGCTTACACTCTCATTTATTCAAATACTGACCTGCAGAAAGCTCCTAGCTTTGAAGGCACTACTTAAGGTAGCATTTGATTTTTGTTTTTAGCTACTGTGACACATGAAGGCGACCCACTGTTTTTAACGTAACGACCTGGCCACAACTTCGCAAGACCATTTTTTTTGTCTTAGTTTAATCTGTGGGTCCTAGGGGGCTCGTCCTTTGGGACAAAGCGCCGAGAATCGCACGACCAACGTAGGAGCCGGAGCGAGCGGCGGCGTGAGCGTGACGCCTCGCTCGGACCTTCTGCTCTCACCTGTCTGCTCACGCTGATCGCGTGAAGTCGTGGCCGGCCCGTAAGGGTAAGGATCCTTTAACCCTTAAATACATACAATTACACATTTTTTTTTTCTGTAATGACGTAATTAGCAATGAAATCCACGTCAGTGAGATTTTGGGACAATCTTGACCAAGTCTTAATTTACAATGATTTTGACTTGTGTCATTTCAGTAACGTCTAAATACATCATCATGCATTTAAGGGTTAAATTTAGAGGTTATTTCCACGTTGTGACTAATCAATAATCATATTACTTTGTGACTGTCTCAAATTGTGAGTGGTTGTTGCTGCTTTCTTAAATATAATAAAGTTTGGTCTGGCAACTTCCGTAATAGAGGTTGACCCAGCGTCGTCAGACTTTTGTTAGATTAGGTATAAAGGCTCAAAGTTTCTCTATGTATAGTCCCAATACAGTACAGGTAAGAACTGGAATTTGGGTCGTGGTGGCTTTGACTGGGCGGGAGGGACTGGTAATGGTGGGTAAATTTGGACCACAATTTTTATATAAATAGAAGGCTATAAAGACTTATTTTTAACCCCCGACGAAAAAGAGGGGTGTTATAAGTTTATCATGTATCTGTGTGTCTGCCTATGGCATCGTAGATCCCAAACGCGTAAACCGATTTTAATGCGGTTTTTTTTATTCTTAAGCCTTGCTGTCGAGATGGTTCTTATCTTACCTTTGTTTGGTGAAAATAATCACAGCACCTAAGCTCCAAGACATTCAACTTTAATAGGACAATTGGAGGTAGTGACAATTGTATTTAGTTTTATATTTTTTTTATTTGTTATAATGAATTAATGAGGCAGGCAGTTTAACAACTGATAATGCCTATATCCGGCGATCTGTGTCTTGAGATCGTTGCTCAGTGGTATGCTTGTCTAACTTATTCTTAAAATGATTGACGTTAGGTGCTGAGATTACATCCTCGGGGAGTTTGTTCCATGCACTCACAACTGAGCTCAGAATGTGTTTATGAGGGTTATTGTGCGACCTCCTTTTGATACTAAGAATTCAACATTTTGTGGTTATGTTCAGTTTTAGTAGTATTTTCTATATATCACTCATTAAATGAAGGTTGACTGGTAGAGAATGCCTCATGGCATTAAGTCCGCCTTTTGTACGATAAGCTTTCTTTTGTGCAATAAAGATTAAATAAATCCTCTTATGAATCCAATGATGACCAGCTTTTATCAAGGGTGTTTTAATAGTATTTTATGCAATCGTTGCACAAGCACAATGAAGGTTCTTAAAGTCGAGTACCGTGCCGAGTGGCCTAAGGTACGAGATTTTAAGACCTAATTGTGTAACTATTGCATACAATACTATTTTTTACTTTTATCATAATTATTAGTACTATTGTACTCCTTTTCCCACTATGAATTTTTATTTTTGATGTAACCTTTGTCGTTCAACTCAAACTGCCCGTTTAAAAATATGATCGCGATAGTCATGGCGGGTGCCTCGTGATTGGTTAATTTTCAACAAATCAGGGAACAGTAGCGTGTTTTTAGGGTTCCGTAGTCAACTAGGATTAGGAACGCTTATAGTTTCACCATGTCCGTCTGTCTGTCCGTCCGCGGCTTAGCTCCGTGATCAAAGCTGAAATTTGGTATGAGTATGAGCATGTATAACGCAAAAAAAAACTAAAAAGAAAAACCTTTTTTTCGGGTACCTCCCGCACACCTAAAGTGGGTGTTATTTTTTTTTCGTTCCAACGCTAGTGTGTGGGGTGTCGTTGAATAGGTATTTTAAAAATAATAGGGGTCTTCAAACATCATTTTTTGATTCGCTCCAGAAATTCAAAGCTGAAATTTGGTATGAGTATGAGCATGTATCACGCAAAAAAAAACTAAAAAGAAAAACCTTTTTTTCGGGTACCTCCCGCACACCTAAAGTGGGTGTTATTTTTTTTTCGTTCCAACGCTAGTGTGTGGGGTGTCGTTGAATAGGTATTTTAAAAATAATAGGGGTCTTCAAACATCATTTTTTGATTCGCTCCAGAAATCCTAAAAATAGCGTCCCCCTATCTAACTTTTCAACCACGGGTCAAAAAAATATGGAAAAATTGACAAGAATGAGGCCTTATAAGCACTTTCAATGAAAACTATATTGAATAAAATCGGTCGAGCCGTTTTTAAGCTATCGCAAAAATTCATAATTTTCTTTAAAATTACGTAAGTGCCGCGCGGTGTTCTTATACTTCGAATGTTACACATCCCTTCATCTAACCAGACAAGACATGTTGTAAATCTGCGATAAGTGCGCCCGCGAGGAACATAATAATATATAAACTAAAGGCAGTATGGGCCAAGGAAATACATGGGCATTTAATACGTTTTCTTTAAGCCTGCCAAAGCCACCACGACTCAAAGTCCGTATTCAGGGATCGTTATTACCTGTATTGCGTGTACCTACACATAGAGAAACTTTAAAACTTTATACATAATACTTTAACGAAAGTCTAGCGGCCGCTGCATCTTAAGCTAAAATGAAATATTATTGACGGTTAGAAATGAGTCGTTTTCATAATTATGTACCTAGTTAAGGGCTTTAATTAAAAACAAAACTTAATTGATTCCTTTGTGTAATGAAGTTATAAACATATATTTTGTATGACTAACTATCGTAACACAAAGGACACGGTCATAGTTTTGTTTTCATTAAGACTTTAGAACTGTTTAAAACTATGTAAATGTTTTTTGAAAACGATTCAAATACGATGATTAAAGCAAGGAATATTGCAAATATATATTAGTATTATCGATCATTATAAACCCATACCCTGTACAGCTTAGAAGAGGTTAATATGAAGTGAAGTCTTATATTTATTTGTAGGTTTTTATTTTTTCTTATAATAATATTTATATTCAGGATCAGGTGTTAGATTTAGATTTTGTCTACATAGGACAGGACGATATTGTTAGCACGCGGTAGTTCGGATTTTGTTACTTTCATTGAATTTTTAGATAAATAGATATAATCTCATTGGTATAGTCAACATACTTAATTACTTTTGGAGTAACCATGCTCACTTTTGCCGATTTCGCTAAGACGTTGGGTTAACTGATTCTGGATCAATTGGATCATTAATATATAAAGGAGTGTTTTTTTTTGAATAGGACTTATTTTTGTATAGCTACTTCTTTTTTAAAGACATTCCTCATATAAGTATATATTGTTTCCGATAAGTAGGTATTATATTTTGTATGTATTGTAATTACTTAAATAAATTTGCCTTTTCTATGTAAAAAAATGGCTGATTGAGCGAAAACGTGATAAAAATTACGAGTAGGTATAGTTATATTAATAAGCTAATAAATTACGTTACATGTTATGATTAAACTAAATATTCAGTATTACAACATTATATCACCAGAGGCCCCCACCACTAACATAAGAAAATGGTCAACAAACTTTTTGTTAATAATTTTCTCCGTCTGATATTATTACATATGTAGTACTATTGTACTCCTTTTCCCTTATTAACCCTTCGTCTGTGTTGGTATAGGATCCTGACCACATATTAAGGCCGTCTTTTTGTATTTTTTTACGGACATATTTTTTTACTCATTGCAGCTCAAATGAGGTTTGAACGCAAGATTTTTTTTTATCTCGCAGACGAAGGGTTAATAGTCTCCTGCTTCAGGCACCAGTGTGAAAAATAAAACGTGACTAAACCACGTATATCGAGGTATAAAATATGCAGCGATTGCTTAAAATGCTTCATTTGAACTCTAGTTAAAATAGCGTAAAACGACAACATTAAAGGCTATCGTTCAACAAACATGTATGACTTAAAAATAACAATCGATAACACTTTAATTATCATTATCATATCACATCATTCACATTGGCTCAGCAAATTGTTCGAAGTTAATTATTGCTTATTTTGTGTGAAAACATACTTAAAGGAATTAACGCAAATGGGAGTGAGTAATGTTATTAAACTTCCAATTATAATTCAAAATATGGCGACAAGTCTCAAAATAGGTCCCCATTAATGATTTTATAATTTTCATAACCCTGATCCTACAAAGATCCGGATCACTTTGTCTTTCTACGTATGTTGTATGTAAAACGATAGACTTTAAATGAACCTTACTTATCTAAATATATGATTGTCTCAAATGTGTATGTATACAGTCAAAGCGAAACGCTAAACACTTGTAATGGTGTAGTATAATATTACAGTCTCTTCTCAATGTATAATTATTTTATTGCATTGTATGCATAGCAATAAGTAAAACGAAAAAGTAAGGGGCTCTATTTGTTTTATTTTTGGCCTCAGCTTACGAACAGCTATCGGCACCGACACATAAGCATCAGTAGATACTTAATTACTTAATAGAAAACAGACGCTTATTATGCTTAGTTCTGTTTTGATATTGTTGTTATTTCTGTTCTGGAAGTAGACGTCATTGTCCAAACCCAGTTGAAGAGGATCTGGGCTGTCACGTCTTGTGTCACAGACAGATGCAAGTTAAATAAAAATTGGAGCCCCTTAACTATTATAGCTCCTTGGTTTGTAAATTTGGGGCTTCATACGACTGCGTAATAGGTCCCGACACGTTTGTAAGGAATGAGGTTACAGTAGCGGGGATCTGTGCATTCTTAAATAGTTTTGTATTATATACATTATACGCATAATCACTTTGGCTTTATCGAGATCCTATATAGGTATCTTTAGAAATTCGCCGGACCCAGTACACAGTACCCGCAATAGCAGTCACGTACACAACCTACACCCGAATGTCAATACCTATAAATATTATTAATTGATTTGGTTGCCGCGGACGTGTCAAATACTTTACAAATATTACCAAAACAAAGTTCTAGGAACGCTTTTGGGCCCATTTGAGGTCGTCGGCTCTCGGTTTGCACCCGGTCAGAGCTTCGATGATGGTTTCGAGGGTGGACCAGAAGCGGAGCTTCTCGAGCGGCCAGTTGAGCCAGCCCGTGGTAATGCAGAAGTAAGTCTCGTGCGGCGCGACGTGGTGGATGCGGTGGTGGCGCCGCGGCAGCACCACGTGCCACTCCTGCAGGAGCACCACCCATAGCGGCAGCCCGAAGTACGTGTGCGACCATTTGTGGATCTGAAAAATCGTTAGTGATATTGTTGATCAAATAATTCAAGTGATTCAATTCACACTCCCTGCCGTATACCCCTTATATTGCAAGGTTTAACGTTTCTCTCCTGACTATTTCTGCCTCAAAACTTTATGAGATATAATAGTACGTTACTACAGAGGCCGGGAAAATGGGGATTGCCTGATGAGTAGATATAGCCGGCTTGGGATACGACGCTGGCAGTACTTTATCACGCCGAAGTACATGCTTACATGTATTTCATGCTTTTCTCAAACATGCAAAAAATATAAAACATCGAACAATTAGGTAAATCAAACTACAACATGAAAATATTTACGATTGAGAACATTTTAAATGTTCAAAAACTTTCTAGTTTAAAATAATTTCGTTAAGTAATTTACTATCAGTTAGTTTTTAAAATATATAACAATTTTGTGTGCGTGTGGATTGAGTGAGCACCCTTCAAAAATTAAAAAAAATGTACTGGCCATTTAGTAAAAGTTCTAAAACAATTGTAAAACTAATTGTTGAATTTGTAAAACGATAAATAAAAGTAATACATTCATTAACGTGTGCTCACTCAGTTCTTACAAACTACCTAATCAAATCAATTGTTTACTTTAAATTTAATTTAGAAAAGAATGGCTTGTATAGGTCGATTCACTAAAGCTGGCGCGAATGGATTGAATGAAAGTTACGTCACTTGTCACTTTGAGTGTTAGTGTGAGTGCCGTTCTTATACAGGGGCCTCCTAATATTTTGTAAACAAAAACAAAATGGGTTTTTGTTATTCAAGAAAAATAAAAATTATTAGGTATAATATAAGCATAATCTGCACAATATTTAGACTAAACAAGAAATATATATGTCCGAAAGGTATATTTAACTGTTTGATACAAAAATATTTTACTATCATGGTGTTTTATGCAGACGCTAGATTTTTGACATACTTTAGATTTTGACTGTTGTAAGGCAGTGTAATTGTACATATTGCTTAATATTCATGCAATCTGTGTATGACCAGAATTAGGATGTGGGATGATACTACTCCATTGTCTCGTATGAGTCTGACCATGTGGGACTATGCAATGGTATTAACGTACCCACATTTTCTTCTTGTCTTCGCGGCCTGGTAAAGGGTTAATGTCAAGAATTAATAGGTGACGGACGACTAGTTCGAATTATAAAAAACCGGCCAAGAGCATGTCGGGCCACGCTCAGTGTAGGGTCCCGTAGTTGCCAGTCCTTCACAATAGACGAAAATTACGAGAAAGATTTCAAGCCCTATAAAAAGTTCGTACACGCCAAGAAACAGTAATTACTTATTATCTTTTGGAAGTTATATATTATACGCGACAGATTGAGCGAAATGTTTTAATATAGTTTGGCACTTAACCAATATATGTAACGTTCGAAGTGTAGGGACACCGCGCGGCACTTACGTCATTTTAAAGAAAATTATGAAATTTTGCAATAACTCAAAAACGGCTCGACCGATTTTATTCAATATAGTTTTCATTGAAAGTACTAGTATCCGAGGCTAAGACCCATTCAATTCAATAAGTTATGCTCAGAAATGGCTCGGCCCTCCGTCGAGCTAAGATTACTAAATTTTGTTTGTCCGATATTATCCGAAGTTGGCCGAATATTCAAAATCCGATTTCATATTCTGAGTCGGAGGACCCAAAAGCCCCCCAATACCGAGTCTCAGCTCCCTCGGATCAATTTGAAATTTTCGAAAGAAAAAAGTCGCCATTTTGATTTTTTTTCCACGACTGTACTCGGTTGGGGGCCCCTATGATATTTGTTTGAGCATCCCCCTACACATCTCCAGCCGTTTACGAGATAATGGGACTCTTAAAAAAAATCTCCATACAAATCTTGGTTTTTTCGGTATTTTCCGACTTTGACCGAATTTTCGGACACCCATTTCAGATTCAGATTTGTGAGCCCCAAATGCCCCCCGATACCGAGTTTCAGCTTCCTAGCACCAATTTGAAATTTTGAAAAAAAAAGCCATTCGTCATTTTGAATTTAATTTGGTTCGATAATATTTTGAAGTATTCTTTATACTGCTGAATTTGGGCGGTTATGCGTCTAGTTTGTCTACAAATACGTTTTCAATAATCACTTATTGTATCAACCTGTATGTAATCATTTTGTGACGCACACATAAATATTATCATTCACTCATTCAATCCATTCGCGCCAGCTTTAGTGAATCGACCTATATTTTAGATATGTCCATAATATTATGAAGTGTGGTCAACCTTCATGATATATTTACATGAGAAAAAATAAATTTGAATATCTTTAAAAACAAACAACGAATATAAGATATTAGATGGTGGATATTTAGAATTTTTTCTTACTAAAATGCGAACTACTTTATAGTTTCCTAGATACTACAAATCTTAAGATATTTACATTATTAACTAACGAATAATGTGTGGACTGAGTGAGCACTTACAAACATTTATTATCCAAAAATCTGCCACGTTAGCGGTTTGATTTGTATTTTACAAATTCCCATATGAGTTTTACTAAACTATATACATATACAGAAGTTTCAATCTGCAGTTTTTTCATCAGAAATCGGGTTTTCGAAAGTGTGCGGATTGAGTAAGCATACGAAATTATTTGTAAAACTTTAAATACGTTACCAGGTGATCTACAAATTATTACCTACCTTAAGCATAGGTATTACTAAAAATTAGGATATAAATATTATATGTTAAATAAACACATTCACAGATTTCGTTGGTAGTTTGTGAGAACTGAGTGAGCACACGTTAATGAATGTATTATTTTTATTTGTCGTTTTACAAATTCATCAATTCGTTTTACAATTGTTTTAGAACTTTTACTAAATTATCAGCACATTTTTTTAAATTTTTGAAGTGTGCTCTCACTCAATCCACACGCACACAACAATTTTTAAATGACAAATTGGGATATTTTAAAATGTAAAAATGTGGTAATATTTCATTAAAAGTTATGTATATCTTAATAAAGATGTGTATTAAAGCGAATTTTTTTAGACGTAAGTAAGAATGCATTTTTTTAGAAATATTTATATAATATAATTTAAACTGGAAACATCGCAGTGTTTTTTTTTGTGGGCGTAGGGTCGGGTCGCCAACAGTGGCTCGGATTTTTTCGAACGCTCAAATTGTGAAGAAAAAGTCGTGGTAGCGGGCTGAAATTCACACTCAACGTGCTTTGGTTATTAAGCTTTTTCTCAGAATTATCAGTTTTTCAATCAAGGCAACAATAAAGTAGTCAGACAATGTTTTAAAAAAAATGGGAAATGAGCCACTGTGTACGGGTACTGGGCTATTGTGACTCGCCCCTGTAGTACACAGAGACTCTAACAGTATACAGTGGCTCAAGTATATAATATTTAACTAAAACTATAATTTACATTCAGTTTCATTTATTTGTTTGAGTAGAAATATACTCCAA
Organism: Apotomis capreana; assembly: GCA_947623375.1. Lineage (NCBI taxonomy): Eukaryota > Metazoa > Arthropoda > Insecta > Lepidoptera > Tortricidae > Apotomis > Apotomis capreana. The sequence continues at coordinate 13,583,211 of OX392504.1, forward strand.
GCCTCATATCTATCAATATCAGACACATAAAAATATAAAATCAAATCTCTTAGGATAAATGAGATCAACCTCTTTTCTGACTTTGTTTCTTTGTCGTTAGAGATCTAAAAATTAAAAACGAGTTTAATTTTTATTCTTAGTCCAAGCAAATAACATAACAGTTATCAAGATACATTAAAAGGATAAAAAATCCAGAAAAATAACCAAAAAAAAAGTAGGTTCTACACTAGGATAGGTTACACTCGAGTGCAAAAGTGTTTCATGCATATAGGTTTATTCTTATAAAAAAAATACAGTTTTGTTTTTATGTTTTTTTTTTTTTATTTTATTAATTAGTTGGCATTGAACAGTAGCATAACATAACATTATCCAATAGAAATAATATAAGTAGGTACACAGTGGCTCAAGAAAGTACATAGTGACTCACGAGTCACTGTGTACTTCTTAAATTTGAGCCACTGACCACGCCGCAGCCATTTTGAATTCACCGGCGCATAACTATCACGTGGCTTGCCGAAGGACATGCGAATCTATGTCATTGCCTAGCATAATAACGTCACTTTGCATCAAAACAACAATACTTGTCTTAATGCTCAAATTTCTCTACATAAAAACAAGTGTAACTTACCTTAAAATGTAATTTTGCACCCTCGGCCACACGAAACACTTTCCTACACATGTAAACTGCGCGGGAGAGGGCGAATAACTGGTTTGTACGTGTTTGGGTGTCGAACGCTCTCGGCTAATGAAGGAGACAGATAGATATTGTTGCTCTATCTAGGAAATATAGCCGCGAGTCAGTGTACCCGACCGAGCCACTGTTGGCAACCCGACCCTACTGGCAGAGTGCCATAACACTAATGTTTCGAACGCTATGGTGTGTCAAAAATTGTTTTTTAACATAAGAAGGTTGCTTTACAGGCGAGGCGCCTGAAATGTTTGTTGAAATATCATTACATGCTCGCTTCATGTCGAGGCCCCGCCGCAATGTGAGACTTCCAAGCCAATTACATGGAACACATTGTCAATACTTCATAGCATATTTGAGAAAAGTTTTATGTACTGCATTGTAAATATAAAAGTAATTACTTAAATAAATGAAATTCAATAACCGAAGAAGTCTTTTTCGCAATAACAAACTAGTTATCTACCTAATTAAGGTAAAAATCACAACCAGTTTTTTTTATTCAGAACGATAAATTAGTTAATCCTGAATATTTACAATTTTAAAAAATATTACTACACAGCAAAGGGTATAGCAGGATAGCCTAAGAAAAAGTGCCCCCAGCGTTTTTGGGTCGAAACTATAATCAAACGATGCCTTTTAAGGAGGTAATATCCTGCACAAAGTTTCATCCCTCTGTTACCCCTTGGGGGTGAAAAACACCCGATTAACCCCAAAACTGTTTTATTTATTTTTTCCTAAACTATGAAAGTGACGAATTTCAAATTTTGTACAAATATTAATGAGACTAAAAGCTATATTTAAAAAAATATGACCCTCCTAACCATTTAAATTCTTGTAAAAAAAAGTAAAAAAAAAATAATCACCCTGTATAACAAGTTCGGCTCTTGGTACACACACCACTTTTTTTCCAAATATGAATCAATTTATATTCTACATCATACAAAAGTTTCATCGACCTAGCCCAGAAGGAACATTACGAAATTAATATGAATCGGCACTTTGGTGCCTACTATTCATTTAACTCCTAGAGCCTTGCATTATTTTTTATTAATAAACAATGGCCTGCGATCGGACCGCTGTTTGTCATCGATTAAAATATTTGAAAATCGAACGCGGGCAGTAACGCGGCCGCGGGCAGTGTTTTTTAGGGTCCCGTAGTCAACTAGGAACCCTTATAATTTCGCCATGTCCGTCTGTCTGTCTGTCTATTTCTGCGCGGTATAAATTACCACTTCGCTACGAAATTGAAAGCAACTCTTTTACGTGAATCCCATAATACCAACGCATACATTACCTAACATGTTAACCTTTGTTTGTATGGTGAAGACTAAACTACAAAGTGGCCAAACCCATTTGCATTTTTGAACAAGCTCCCTCTTTTGACCCTCCTAACCATTTAAATTATTGTAAAAAAAAAGTAAAAAAAATATAATCAACCTGTATAACAAGTTCGGCTCTTGGTTTTTGGCACATTTGTACGTAAATCGGCTACTGTATCATTAGTGATGCACGTGTATCATTAGTGATGTCCTGCAGACAGTACCTACCAAATCATGGAAGAAAGAGATTAATGGAAGTGGCAAATAGGCGTTCCCGTGTTTTTAACCTTTTGACCGCCACAGTCGGCTGTGGCCGTCAACAAAAAATCGTGCCCCTGACGCCACGTCGGCCACAGCCGTCCAAATTTCAATGATCAAAAACTTTGTAATTCTAACCGCTACAAGTATTTTTCAATCCCTGTTGATTTTGGGGCACATCTTTTTTTTTTTACTCTGGCGTCAGTGGCACGGTTAATTGCTAGACCGCTTGGCGGTCAATAGGTTAAAGATAGGTGCCCTGGCACTTATCCATCGTCAGTCGCTAGTCAACCGGACACGTGTGAATTTGCAATGAAAAAAATATTATTTAAAATTGATCATGCCGTATTGTGCCGTGATAAGCTGCCGAAATTGAACCAAGGTAAAAACCTTGTCTGAAGGAGGCATTTCGTATCATCGTTAAGTCAGGCAGTTCGTATTATATTAGTAGAGTTGCTAAGCCGCGAAATTGTGCGCATCGGGTTACAAGCATGAAATTTCTACCATACATAGAGCGTTCCACGGTGATTATTTTCAGATGTGGAGGGAAGTCAGATTCGTCCCCTGTGTGGTGGGAGAGCGGGGTGAAGAGGACTAAGTACGGCTCTTTTTCTTTTTTTTATTACTGATCAGTTAAGGCTATTAGCGCTTGTGCGACATCGTTTTCGTGTAAAATAGGTATCAGCTATTAATTTTTTATGTTGTTTAAGAATATTTTTCATATAAAAATTTGGGTTTATTGGCGAAAAGGTAAAAATCACAACCAGTTTTTTTTATTCAGAACGATAAATTAGTTATCTATCCTGAATATTTACAATTTTAAAAAATATTACTACACAGCAAAGGGTATAGCAGGATAGCCTAAGAAAAAGTGCCCCCAGCGTTTTTGGGTCGAAACTATAATCAAACGATGCCTTTTAAGGAGGTAATATCCTGCACAAAGTTTCATCCCTCTGTTACCCCTTGGGGGTGAAAAACTCCCGATTAACCCCAAAACTGTTTTATTTATTTATTTGTATAGAATCTTTTTATCGATTCATATTTTTTTTTTTTTATGTGGTAATACCACATTTTTATTTTTATAAATAATGACACAAAGGTAAATTAAGAAAGAAAAATTGAATGTGATCTACTGCAATCGAAGCGGGATTTGAACCCGCGACCTCTGCGTTTCCGGCGCATTGCTCTTCCAACTGAGCTATCCGACCGCTACGTCAATCGCACGAAATCTTTCATCCCTTAATTCTTTACGCTACTGGAGCGCCCTCTGTGTCATATATGTTTTATTTATTTTTTCCTAAACTATGAAAGTGACGAATTTCAAATTTTGTACAAATATTAATGAGACTAAAAGCTATATTTAAAAAAAATATGACCCTCCTAACCATTTAAATTCTTGTAAAAAAAAGTAAAAAAAAAAATAATCACCCTGTATAACAAGTTCGGCTCTTGGTACACACACCACTTTTTTTCCAAATATGAATCAATTTATATTCTACATCATACAAAAGTTTCATCGACCTAGCCCAGAAGGAACATTACGAAATTAATATGAATCGGCACTTTGGTGCCTACTATTCATTTAACTCCTAGAGCCTTGCATTATTTTTTATTAATAAACAATGGCCTGCGATCGGACCGCTGTTTGTCATCGATTAAAATATTTGAAAATCGAACGCGGGCAGTAACGCGGCCGCGTGCAGTGTTTTTTAGGGTCCCGTAGTCAACTAGGAACCCTTATAATTTCGCCATGTCCGTCTGTCTGTCTGTCTATTTCTGCGCGGTATAAATTACCACTTCGCTACGAAATTGAAAGCAACTCTTTTACGTGAATCCCATAATACCAACGCATACATTACCTAACATGTTAACCTTTGTTTGTATGGTGAAGACTAAACTACAAAGTGGCCAAACCCATTTGCATTTTTGAACAAGCTCCCTCTTTTGACCCTCCTAACCATTTAAATTATTGTAAAAAAAAAGTAAAAAAAATATAATCAACCTGTATAACAAGTTCGGCTCTTGGTACACACACCATTTTTTTCCAAGTATGAACCAGTTTATATCCTATATCATACAAAAGTTTCATCGACATAGCCCAGAAGGAACATTGCGAAAATAAAATGAATGTACTATTTAGTAGGCACTACTCATTATATTATGCTTAATGCGCAACGTCTCGGTCCTGCAACCATATAATTAAAAACAAAACCGGCCAAGACCATGTCGGGGCCGGCTCAGTGTAGGGTTCCGTAGTTGCCCATCTTTCACAATAGACGGGCTTAAAATAGCGGTTTTAAGCCCGAGGTTTAAATTACGTCAAAGATTTAAACTCTCTAAAAAGGTCGTAAACGCCAAAGTAACTGTAATTACTTTAGTTTTAGTTTTAGTTGTTTGAAGTTATCGGTTATACGCGCCAGATTGAGCGAATGTTTTAATACAGTATGGCACTTAACTAACATGTGTAACGTTCGAAGTATAAGGACACCGCGCGGCACTTACGTCATTTTAAAGAAAATTATGATATTCTGCGGTAACTCAAAAACGGCTCGACCGATTCTATTCAATAAGTATAGTTTTCATTGGAAGTGCATTGAGGTCAAATTTTTACGAATTTTTCCATAATTTTTGAAACGTGGTTGAAAAGTTAGAGGGCGGACGCTTTTTTTCGATTTCTATAGCGAATATTTACAAAACTTCTGACTTTATCAAAAAATTATGTTCAAAGACCCCTATTATTTTTAAAATACCTATTCAACGAAACCCCACACACTAGTTGAAAATAAAAAAAAATCACCCCCACTTTAGGGGTAAAAGCGGTACCCGAAAAAAAGTTTTTCTTTTTATTTTTATTTTACCGTTTTGTCGGCGTTTTACATACACATACTCATACCAAATTAGAGCTTTCTAGTACTTTAATGTAATGATAACGGAGCTAAGCCGCGGACAGATAGACAGACAGACGGACATGGCGAAACTATAAGGGTTCCTAGTTGACTACGGAACCCTTAAAAACACTGCCCGCGGCCGCGTTAATGCCCGCGTTCGATTTTCAAATTTTTTAATCGGACACAAACAGCGGTCCGACCGCAGGCCATTGTTTATTAATAAAAAATAATGCAAGGCTCTTAGTAGGAGTTAAATGAATAGTAGGCACCAAAGTGCCGATTCATATTAATTTCGTAATGTTCCTTCTGGACTAATGAAACTTTTGTATGATGTAGAATATAAATTGATTCATATTTGGAAAAAAAGTGGTGTGTGTACCAAGAGCCGAACTTGTTATACAGGGTGATTATTTATTTTTTTACTTTTTTTTACAAGAATTTAAATGGTTAGGAGGGTCATATTTTTTTAAATGTAGCTTTTAGTCTCATTAATATTTGTACAAAATTTGAAATTCGTCACTTTCATAGTTTAGGAAAAAATAAATAAAACAGTTTTGGAGTTAATCGGGTGTTTTTCACCCCCAAGGGGTAACAGAGGGATGAAACTTTGTGCAGGATATTACCTCCTTAAAAGGCATCGTTTGATTATAGTTTCGACCCAAAAACGCTGGGGGCACTTTTTCTTAGGCTATCCTGCTATACCCTTTAATCTTGTTTTTAAAAATGTATACATATTGGGCACATCTGATACAAAAAGTACATTGAAAAAAAATGTTGATGTTAAGCTTAGCCTGCGTGTTCTAGTACATTTTGCTAAGTCGCGAAATTGTGTACATCGGGATACAACCATTAAATTTCTACCACAGATAGAGTATTCTGCGGTGATTATTTTCAGATGTGGAGGGAAGTCAGATTCGTCCCCTGTGCGGCGGGAAAGCGGGGTGAATAGGACAAAGGAGTCCTCTTTTTCTTTTTATATTACTGATCAGATAACGCTACTAGGACTTGTGTGGTGTCGTTTTCGTGTAAAACAGATATCAATAATTAATTTTTCATGCTATTTATTCATAGTACCATATAAAAATATGGTTGTATTTCCAAAATTGTAATAATCACAAGTTTTTAGGGTTCCGTACCCAAAGGGTAAAAACGGGACCCTATTACTGAGACTTCGCCGTCCGTCCGTCCGTCCGTCCGTCCGTCCGTCCGTCTGTCACCAGGCTGTATCTCAACAACGGTGATAGCTAGACAGTTGAAATTTTCACAGATGATGTATTTCTATTGCCGCTATAACAACAAATACTAAAAATAAAATAAAATAAATATTTAAGGGGGGCTCCCATACAACAAACTTGTTATAGATTATAGAATATATATGTAGAGGTACGGAACCCTTCATGCGCGAGTCGGGCTCGCACTTGCCCAATTTTTTTTTATTCTGGGAGATAAATTAGTTATATTTCCTGAATATTTACAACTAACAAAAATATTGCAAAATAGATAATTTAATCTAGTTTCTAAAAATATATACATATTGGGCACTCTTCATACAAACAGTAACTTAAAAAAATTGTTGATGTTGAGATTAGCCCGTGTGCTCGTGATACATTAGCAAAAAAATATTTTGTTTTAATTACATTAATTTGTTTTTCTAGGACGTATATAGTAAATATTATATGTAAAAGCATGTTAATAATCATGACTTAATGTATTTATTGAAGCGAAATAGGATGCGTTCGGAGATTTACGTTGGTTACGCCAACGTAAACATATATTTTAACTTAAAGCTACTGTTTGTATGAGAAGTGCCCAACATGCATATATTTTTAAAAACTAGATTAAATGAGCTTTTTGAAATAATAATAATAATTCGAAAATAAATAAATAAATATTAAGGGACAATCATACACAAATCGACCTAGTCCCAAACTAAGCAAAGCTTGTACTATGGGTACTAGACGACGATATACATAATATATAAATACATATATAGATAACATCCATGACCCAAGAACAAATATTTTGCACAAATATTTGCCCCGGCCGGGATTCGAACCCGGGACCGCCGACTCAGTAGGCAGGTGTCTACCAACCGAGCCAAACGCGTCGTCACGCGTCATGCGAAATGTTCACGAAATTCAACTAATTTACCTCACAATAAAAAAAACTTGTGATTTTTACCTTTTCGGCCTTACACCCATATTTTTATATAGAACTATACAAAAATAACATAAAAAAATAATGTATGATATTTGTTTTACACGGAAACGATACCAAACACGTCCTGGTAGACTTAACTGACCAGCAATAAAGAAAGAAAAGAGGGATACTTGGTCGTATTCACTCCGCTCTCTCGCCTCACAGGGGACGAATCCGACTTCCCTCCACATCTGAAAATAATAACCGTGGAACACTCTATCTGAGGTAGAAATTTCATGCTTGTAACCCGATGCGCACAATTATGTTAGAAAACAGCGGACTAACAACTCTACTATATAACCTCCTGAGCCCCAGATTTTTTCTTTCAATTTTTTCCTTTTTTTCCATTCGGTTGATCGTTATTTGAGTTATCACGTTAGTAAAATACAACTCTATTCCTAAAAAAATACAGTTCATTATCGTTTGTTATCTACATTAAACCATAATCGAAATAAATCGCTATTCAAGACGTCAAAGTGAACGCTACTCAAGTAGGGATGCGGCTATGCTAATATCGATACTATTGTCGATACCAATTTCGGATTTGATAACTGAAATTAAATAATGGAAGATTTATAAGATTTATTAAGGGGTATGCTATTCACACACAAAAAGTTGTTTTTAGCTTAAGTTTGCTCTAAGTTCAGAATTACTTTGATTTAGTTACATATGCGTAGCCTGTTATAACTTTGTTTGTTTACTTTACCTTTAATCTTGTACCTTTAAACGAGCAATTCTTGTATATTTATTTGTTTATAAATTTATTTCTGTGATCTCGGAAACGGCTCTAACGATTTCGCTGAAATTTGGTATATGGGGGTTTTCGAGGGTAAACAATCGATCTAGATTAGTCTTATGTTTGGGAAAACGCATTTTTTCGAGTTTTTATGCGTTTTTCTTTCCACGCAGAATATGGTCGCTAATTTCGTCCTGCCGGCCACTGGCCGCCTGGTTCAGCAGGTTAAAGCCGGGAATACACACGCCTGTAACTCGCACACTTGCATACCAGCTCCTTGTACGTGCCGCCTAAGACGCGGATGGCAAGAAACGAGTGATACGGGTTCAAATCCCGCTCGGTGACTTATTCTTGTTTTTTTTTTTATGTTCAATTTTATATATAATTTTTAATTTTTTTATTGTTTTTAGACAAGTTTAAAAAAAATTAGTTAATGTTTGAGATAACAATATATATTTCTCATAAATATGTCTAACATTTACCTATACTGATTACGTGAATAAGATTTATGCTTTCGAGTTTTTATTTTATTGAGACTTATGAAGCAATAGTGCAAAACGAAAAATTTACCGATACAAATTTTAAACACAGTTTCTCGGGTATTTTTTGTGACGCCTTTATCACCTAAACACCACCATATTACAATCAATAGTAATATCCGAGCAAAGCTCGGTCGCCCAGGTACTTATAATTAATATTTCCTTTATAATTCGGTGAATAGAGACTAAAGTACTATGGGTGACCTTACAAACGGTCCGGTAGTTTTGAATTTTTGATATGTTGTCTAGGATGGTTAGTCAGTGTTTAAAATGCAAAATGCACAATTCCCCCCCTCCGCGCCCGCCGCCATATCTTCCTTTAGGAACATTTTAGCTAGAAAAAAGCTTTACCAATGTTATAGAGAGTTAAATTTACTACATTCTCCATTTTATATTTTGTTTCTAGGACAGATAGTTACGGAGATATCCACATTTAAAAAAACGTAAAAAAACGCTATTTCCTACTGAAAAACAAACTTCTGGATTATATCTTCGTTTAGGAGCATTTTAGCTAGAACAAAGCTGGGGCAATGTTGTAGAGAATTAAATTTACTATAATTTACACTTCAAATTTAGTTTCAAGAACGGTTAGTTACGGAGATATGCAAATTTAAAAAACTGGAAAAGTAGAATTTTCCGGAAATTTCTTAAAATTCTTGGTTTAGAACGCTGTCATTCAGTTACGGACTAGTCTAGGACAAATTAAAACATGCAGGAAATATAATTGCTTATAAAACTCATGTCCATTTTTACATACATTTTCGGAAAATGTGACTTTATTTTTTACATATCTCCATAGTCTGTCCTAGAAACAAAATCTGAAATGTAAATTATAGCAAATTTAATTCTCTACAACATTGGTCAAGCACTGTTCTAGCTAAAATGCTCCTAAACGAAGATATAATCCAGAAGTTTGTTTTTCAGTAGGAAATAGCGATTTTTTACGTTTTTTTAAATGTGGATATCTCCGTAACTATCTGTCCTAGAAACAAAATATAAAATGAAGAATGTAGTAAATTTATCTTTCTATAACATTGTCGAAGCTTTCTTCTAGCTAAAATGCTCATAAAGGAAGATATGAGCAAAAATATGAAGAAAGTGCTGTTTTTTTCAATATGGCGGCGGGCGCGGAGGGGGGTGAATTGTGCATTTTAAACACTGACTAACCATCCTAGACAACATATCAAAAATTTAAAACTACCGGACCGTTTGTAAGGTCAAAATCCTTTATTCACTGAATTATTATTTGCACAATTTATTACAACTGTGTACCCGCAATAATATTCTGTACTGGTTTAGACGCTTCTAATGAACATGACCCATCCCTATGAGTAGGCGCGCTTTATAAATCGGCCACTCAAGACGCAGGTACCGCCTACCCGCTCCCCACCTCTTGACCCGCCGCGCGGTGAGCTGTATCGCGAAGAAAACTATCAACATTAGCTTATTTAGTGGAGGTGATCTGTGGGTTGAATCAAGCTTTAACCATTTAACAGTTTAGGTAGGTGTACCAGACGCCAAGCAGGCAGGCAGATACTATGAGATTGTGTAGATGCAAAATTGCCGTCTTTGGCGCTCAAAAGGTTAATCTATGTATACATGTAATATTTCTCTCTTTTCACGGACCAAACATTAAACCATGGTATTGATACATTTTCAAATATCTTCCCTATTTCTTGTCCAGTCATTATTTTATTTTTTAATTCGGACTTACGAGCGATTGGTTGTCTAACTAATTCAACCTAACAATGTAATACATTATATAGTTGTCCTAATGACGATTGAAGCCCGAGTGGTGCTTTGAACCCCGTGAAAACGTGAAATGGATACATACTCGCACACTTAGCTACACGGAATTCTAAATAAGAAATCAATAATCACCTGATTAGTCATCGCTACAAAAATGCAGCAGAAGTACCAATATGCAATCCAGTGAAACTCTTTGTCAATACTCGGACCATCGTACGTCATCAACTGCCATACGATCCGCCCCAGCACGGGTATGGTGATTGCGAAGTTGTCGCCGTTCGTCTCCACAAAGTCGTGTCGCGTGATTGAAGTAGGGTCAATGTGGTGTTCACGAAACGGTCTCAGGAAGTTCTGAAAGTGAAACATCGTTTTCATCTCTCGATTATAGTAATCCCAATTTAAAACGCTATTAAGTTATAAATGCACAAAAATTACGAGTTATTCTATATAGACCTAAAACTTTATACTCAGGTAAAATACATAGGTTCTGAAATAATCAATACAGACTTGTATATTCATATCTTCATTGAAATTAAATTTCTATACCATTCAGGTACCTACCTACCACACTAACCTCGATCCCGCCCAGTTAAAGATTGACCTATATATTTAGTCCTGGGCCGCAATTATTATATTAACTTTTGATACAATTCTACATAAAAGCCTACACGGTCAATGATAACATTGATAACGCAGCTAAAGATTATCAACGTCAATTCTCAGAATTACTAACTTACATAAGAAATAATAAGTGTATGTAGTTATAAACAAAGTATGAGTTAGGCAGATTGGGCTCCATACGTAACATAAACCAGATAAGTATTGATAAAGCGAAGAGATTAGATATAATATCTTTACAGTGAATATGAAAATAAAAACACACTGAAAGCTGAATGACTCAAACCATGAAAAGACTTATTTAATAAATATTATTGTTACGGACAGCTAGGCGAACTTAGAATAAATAAATAAATAATATAAAACGATTAGCTAAAATTAGAATTAAGACGAAATAAATAATTTATTCCTTATGTTCCTAAATGCCCTAAAAAGCGGCCATATTATGTGTTTAAAACACTTATTTTCCTAAAAACCTTACTGTAAGAGAGCTCCCAGATATAATGTATGAAGGATAGTTAAAAGACCACGGCGTCTTAAAATAAACAAGTATGACTCATCCTGGTAACTTTCCGCTCACAGTCTAAGACAAAGGAGTCATGTTGTTTACATTGAATGAAAAACTTAAGGATAAAAATTAAATAACTCTGAAACTTTGTAATAACATTCCTTGTAGAAATATAAGCAAATTCTCTTAATATTATACCGGCCGCAACCTGCTGCGAGCACGGCAAACATGAAAATAACACGGCGCGCCGCGCGCGCCGCGATAAGAGGGAACGGGCAGGTGTATATCTCGACCTGTGTGAGCGAGACGGCCTCTGAGCCGAGACAAAGAAATGATACGAATTTTATGTAATTATAATTAAACGGGAGCTCTCACATCAAAACCACATATAGATTTGTGTTCTATAAGTGAGCCTTGATATTAACTATAAGTTGAACTTAAGACGAGAGCTATATTATAAGCAAGAATCAGCAAAATGTAACGGAGCGGGCGTCCCCCTAGACATGTAAACAAACCTTGAACGAATCATATAAAAGGACGCCCGTTTCCGCCATTATTCAGTACAACCTCAGTCTGCGTAGAGTTACGACTCCGTAGTCAGTTAGTAGTACCACTCAAGTACATCTGCAGTAAACATCGAGTCCACACTCTGTTTCTCAGTGCGTAGATCCGCGATCCGCAAGTACTTCAGTTTCAAGTCTCTTACTTCCATGTATACCATCTTGTTAGTTAGTAGTACGTAGTGCACTCAGTGTTAGATAAAGGACTACATTAGTTAAGGTATTTAATTGTAAATTCGCGGTTTAATTTGTGTGTTAAATTTAATTGTGCTCCGATCTTTAATTGTGTTAATTTGTTTTTGTGTTAAATATATATCGTTTTTCCGTTTACCCTTATTTTTCTATCGTTCTCCTACTGAGCTATCGTAGATGTCAGTGTAAGGACCCGGCCGACGAGGCATTCCTTACATTGTTTTGGTCCTTCGAGCCGGATCGGAGCTAGGTATTAGTTTAGGTATTTCGTTGTTAGGTTTGGAAAGTGCGGTTTCCAAATAGTTAGCGATGGTAAATACACGCGGAAACAAGAGCGAGGAGAGTGCGCGCGCGCAGCGCGAGCGCACACAATCTGCGATTGACCTTCAGCGGTTTGCGGTGACTAATGTGGCAGTCACACATTCACCGCCCGCTGCCCATGCCCGACCGCCTACGGGACTGCACCACCAAACAGACTCGCCCGAGTCTCCCGCCGAGGAAGCTCCAGTTTCGCCGCCGGCCGACACTACGGCTTGGCGCAGCGAACTGGACAAACATTTGTCGAAGACTACTGCGCGCTTCGACCAATCGCAGCACACCGCGCCGGCCACGCACGCCGGCCAATCACTGCACTCCGCGCCGGCCGACCAATCAGAGGCCCGCGCGCAGCGGCGCGAGTTCGGCGTCACCTTTGGCGATAAAGCCCACGCGCCGCCCCGACCAGCATCACTTCACTCTCGAGCGTCGAACGCGACGGACGTGCTCCGCCGCGAGGCGGAGCTCGCCGCTATGGAGCGGCTCAAGCAACTTCGCTTCGAAGAAATTCGTCTTGAACGCGAGCTCGTTGAAAAGAGGCTCGCCGTCGAAATGGAGCGCATCGACGAACAATCTCGGGCCGGCGGATCTCAAGCCGACTCACAGCGACGCGTCAACGATTGGCTGTCCAACGTCCACCCTGCCGACGCGGTCCACGCGAAGCAGACGAGGGATCCTACACCGCAACGCGACACACGCAAGCGACACGAAGAGGAACCACGGACACCATACAGCCGTCGAGAACGATCGTCGAGTCGAGACCGTGTGATCGACCGCCTCACCGACACTATTGAAACCATGATGCGACCTCCTCCGAAGCAAGTCTACGAGCTACCGCCATTCTCCGGGGAGCCAAGCGAGTGGCTCACCTTCTATAACTCCTACACTGAGAGCACCGCACGCTACAAGTACTCCGCATATGAAAATGTCGCACGCCTGCGACACTGCCTGCGAGGTGAAGCCCGTCAATGTGTGCAGCACATGATCGCCTCGTCCGCTCGACCCGACCTAATCATACGGGTCCTTAAGAAGAATTTCGGGCGCACCGATCTACTCATTGATCGCGCCATCGACGAGCTGCGAAGAATGCCGCCGCTCGGACCGAGCGCCAATGACCTCAACCAGTTCGCCATACGCATCATGAATATCGTTTCAACGCTTGTGGACCTGGACCGCCGAAGCTACGGCGCAAATCCACTTCTCATCCGGGAAGTCACCGAGCGACTAAGCCCACACTTGCGCAGTCGCTGGTGTTCCTACGCTAAGGAGCACCTGAACTCCGCCGAAAACGAACTCATGTTGATGGCGGAGTTCCTCCTTGAAGAAAGCGATGCCGAGATGGAATTCTCGCACGCTAAGGCGCCGCATAGAAGACCGACGCCCGCCGCCGAGCAACGTGGATCGCAGCGCGTCCCAGAGCAACGCACGGCGGCCAACGCCGGAAGAGGAGCCGTACGACGCCCTCCGAGAGATCGTGTGCAGACATACGCACTCGAGCAACCTACTAGCTGCCTATACTGTGGAGGCAGCCACCGCACTACCGAATGCCGCAAACTCATCGCCGTGCCAGTCGGAGCCCGATGGGATTGGGTGCGACAGAATCAAATATGCTTCAAATGCCTGGAGCGCAAGCACCGCCGCGACCAATGCAACGCCCGCGGCTGCAACGTTCCCGGCTGCACCTATCCACACCACCGACTGCTACACGCCGAGAAGACGCAGACGCATACGCCGAGCGCCCCAGCTCCATACATGCCTGCGCCACAAGCAGCGCCGTACATGCCTGCACCACAAGCAGCGCCGTACATGCCTGCGCCACAAGCCACGCCGTACGCCTATCAACCGTACGCACCGGCTACCTACGCAGTCAAGCAAGCCGCTAGACGAAGCGCCACGCCGACTGCCCCGCCACAAGCTGTCTCTGCGACCTATGCCGCGGCGTCGCGACGCCGCCCTAACACGCACGCAGCCCCAGACGCACAGCCAGAGACGACGGCGTGCGTCGAAGAATTCACCGCCAACACGGCCGAATTTGGACGCAACGTGTCTTCGGTCCTGTTGAAAGTCATCCCAGTCATCGTCGGCGGACCCCGCGGCGAGACACTCACCTACGCCTTGATGGACCAGGGGTCCACAATCTCACTGATTGAAGAGGACCTCGCAGATGCAATCGGCGCCGACGGTACGACCTCGCGCCTGCATATCCAAGGCGTGGGATCAATGACGACGCAACAAACGAGCCGTCGAGTGCACGCCCACGTACGCAACCAGACAGGCGGTCCGGCTCACCCTCTAAGCCTACGGACCGTCGCCGACCTGGGCTTGCGCGCACAGCAAGCAAAGCGAGACTACGTCACGCAGTTCCCGCACCTCGCGGATATGAGCGCCGCGTGCTACGACACAGCACGCCCGCGCATTCTCATCGGCGCCGACAACTGGCACTTGATGCTGCCATACGAACTACGCGTGGGCAAGATCGACGAGCCCGCCGCCATGCTGTCTCCACTCGGATGGGTGCTATTCGGGTCGGCGCCACAACAGTACGCGAGATGGCAACAAACCGTACTGCACTGCTACGTCGGGTACGAGGCGCCGCTACAAGAAGAGGACGCCGCCCGACCCGCAACCACGTCGGCAACAACGACGGAGCAAGACCGCCGCCCGACACACGATGACGACATCAACGCCCAGCTAAAGTCATACTTCCACATTGACTCGCTGGGCATCACGGCGGCGGTCAAAACGAAACCACAGAACGAGCGAGCTACGAAAATCTTCGAAGATACTGTGCGGCGCGTCGACGGCCCGCGCTACGAAGTCGGGCAGCTCTGGCGTGATGACAACGTCAACATGCCATCAACCTACAACATGGCTTTGCGACGCTTACACGGGATCGAGCGCAAGATGGATCGAGACCCGCAATTCGCCGAAGCATACACGAAGGAGATGAACAATCTGTTTGCCAAGAAGTACGCCGAGCGAATGGAGCCGGCGCCGAGCAACAACATGTGGTATCTGCCGCACTTCGCAGTCACCAATCCAAACAAGCCGGGACGAATACGCCTGGTTTTCGACGCCGCGGCCACCTGCCAGGGCCGCAGCCTCAACGATTACATACTAGAAGGCCCCGACAAACTCCAATCGATCCTGGGCATTCTGTTTCGATTCCGAGAGGGAGCCTACGCCGTGACTGCCGACATACAAGAAATGTTTCTTCAAATCAAGTTACGCGAAGAAGACCGGCCGTCGCAAATGTTCCTGTGGAGAGGCGCCAACCGCACACGACCTCCAGAAACATACGCCATGACGTCGATATTCTTCGGCGCTGCGAGCTCACCCTACATAGCTCACAGCGTGCGAGACTACAACGCCGAACAAAACCGCGAGCAGCATCCGATGGCCGTTGAAGAGATCACCACGAATCATTACATGGACGATTTCGTGTCGAGCTTCAACACAGAAGAAGAAGCCTGCGAAGTATCGAAGCAAGTCGCCGCCTCACACAAAGCGGGCGGATTCACACTGCGCGGATGGAGCTCCAACGCGACTCGCCTCATGGAGTCGCTACCTGCAGAGCTCCGAGCCACGACGCCCGCGCAGCTTGGCGGCGACAAGACGCAGAAAATTCTCGGATTGATGTGGGATCCGAACGCCGACGAACTCGGATTCAACACTAAAATGATCCGAGTTCCGGCCGACGTGCGAGAGCTACGCCGCACGCCTACGAAACGAGAGATGCTGAGCGCCGTGATGAGCGTGTACGACCCGCTCGGTCTACTCGCGAGCTACACCATCTCCGCAAAAATACTGCTGCAGCGACTATGGGAACTGAAGCTCGATTGGGACGCCGCCCTGCCGCCCACTGAAGCTGCCGAGTTCGCTGACTGGCTACGAGGTCTGCAATCCGTAGCCACCCTGCGACTGCCACGCCCCTACGCCTCTACGGGGGGAGCTACGAAACGTGAGCTACACGTGTTCGTAGACGCCAGCGCTCAAGCCTACGCGGCCGTAGCGTACTGGCGCGAAGAAGAAGACGACGACGCCCGTGTGAGCCTCGTCGCTGCCAAGGCTAAAGTAGCCCCGACACGCCAGCTTAGCATTCCACGCCTTGAATTGCAAGCCGCGCTCATCGGGGCGAGACTGGCTGCCAGCATCACCAAAGAACATCGTCTACGCATCGACGAAACGTTCCTGTGGACGGACAGCAGGACCGTGCTACATTGGGTGCGCGACGACGCCCGCCGCTACAGCGCCTACGTCGCGCACCGCCTTGGCGAGATCGCCGAGACCACCAACGTCGAGCAATGGAGATGGGTGCCGACAAAACAAAATCCCGCTGACGACGCGACGCGAGCCGATAGCACACGCCGCCTCGACGCCGCCAGCCGGTGGTACTGCGGGCCGGACTTCCTACAACGTCCGGCCTCCGAGTGGCCCCGAGAGACACCGGCGCCACCGCAACAAGAAGACACAGAAGCCCAAGTTGCAGCCACACAGAAATGGGAGTCGCCATTGCCGGATGTCAGTCGGTTCTCAAATTATAACCGACTGATAGGCACGACAGCCCGCACGCTGCAGTTCGTGGAGCGATTGCGAACGAAACAACCCACCGAGCTGCAGCAGAAGCATTTCAAGAACGCCGAACATATGTGGCTGCAACAGGCGCAGCGAGAAGACTTCCCGGCCGAGCTACGAGCGCTGTCCCGCGGACAACCGATCGACCGAAGAAGCAAATTATTCAAGCTCGACCCGTACATCGACGAAGAAGATGGCCTGCTGCGGGTGCGCGGGCGTATCGACGCCGCGCCCGCTTACGTCAACCGACGCCCGGCCATCTTAGACGGCCGCAATCCCTTTGTGCGGCTGTGGCTTCAACGGGAGCACGAGCGAGCGGCGCACGCGAACCACGAGCGTGTCGTCAACGACGTCCGGCAGCAGTACTGGGTGCTACGCCTGCGGCCCACTGTGCGCGCTCTAGCGCACGCCTGCCGGACCTGCGTGCTTCGGCGCACGCAACCCCGCGTCCCGGCGCTGGGAGACCTGCCGCGAGCCCGCCTCGAGCCGTGCCAGCGGCCCTTCACCTACACAGCGACCGACTACTTTGGTCCTGTGTGGGTCACCGTCGGCCGCCGCAGAGAAAAACGCTGGGTGGCGCTCTTCACGTGCCTGTCGACGCGCGCCGTGCACCTCGAGACAGTCCACACGCTGTCCACTGACTCCGCCATTATGGCCTTGCGGCGGCTGGCCGCGAGGCGCGGATGGCCCGCACGGATCTACAGCGACAACGCGACTTGCTTCCGGGCCGCGGACCACGAGCTACGGGCGGCCTACGCGGAGTGGCTGCCTGCGCTACGAGACTACGGGCTGTACCGCGGCCTGGACTGGCGCTTCATTACTCCCGGCGCACCCAATCAAGGCGGTGCCTGGGAACGACTGGTGCGGTCTGTGAAGACCGCGCTGACGGCGACGCTGCACACGCGGGCACCGAAAGAAGAGGTGTTCGCCACGCTGCTCGCCGAGGCCGAGCAAACAGTCAACGCTCGGCCACTCACCCACGTGTCCGTCGACCCGGCGGACGACGAGGCGCTGACGCCCAATCATTTCCTGCTGGGCACGCCTACAGCAGCGCCGCTCGTCGGGCCCTGCAGAGAAGCCGACCGACGCACTTGGCGGGCCAGCCAGGCGCTCGCCGACCTATTCTGGGCGCGGTGGGTACGCGAGTACCTGCCTACACTCGCGCCCAGGCAGTCATCACCGACGGGGAACGAGCGACGCATCCAGCCAGGCGACTACGTCGTGATAGCCGATCACACGCTGCCGCGCAACGTCTGGCCGAAAGGGATCGTCGTGGCGACACATCCGGGTCCCGACGGAGAGGTGCGCAACGTAGAAGTCCGCACCAAGGGAGGAGTTTTTCGCCGGCCTGCAAGAAAACTAGCTGTCCTCCCCTTGCAACCCGAGCCTACGCGGGAGCTCGGCGGGGGGAGCTCTGTTACGGACAGCTAGGCGAACTTAGAATAAATAAATAAATAATATAAAACGATTAGCTAAAATTAGAATTAAGACGAAATAAATAATTTATTCCTTATGTTCCTAAATGCCCTAAAAAGCGGCCATATTATGTGTTTAAAACACTTATTTTCCTAAAAACCTTACTGTAAGAGAGCTCCCAGATATAATGTATGAAGGATAGTTAAAAGACCACGGCGTCTTAAAATAAACAAGTATGACTCATCCTGGTAACTTTCCGCTCACAGTCTAAGACAAAGGAGTCATGTTGTTTACATTGAATGAAAAACTTAAGGATAAAAATTAAATAACTCTGAAACTTTGTAATAACATTCCTTGTAGAAATATAAGCAAATTCTCTTAATATTATACCGGCCGCAACCTGCTGCGAGCACGGCAAACATGAAAATAACACGGCGCGCCGCGCGCGCCGCGATAAGAGGGAACGGGCAGGTGTATATCTCGACCTGTGTGAGCGAGACGGCCTCTGAGCCGAGACAAAGAAATGATACGAATTTTATGTAATTATAATTAAACGGGAGCTCTCACATCAAAACCACATATAGATTTGTGTTCTATAAGTGAGCCTTGATATTAACTATAAGTTGAACTTAAGACGAGAGCTATATTATAAGCAAGAATCAGCAAAATGTAACGGAGCGGGCGTCCCCCTAGACATGTAAACAAACCTTGAACGAATCATATAAAAGGACGCCCGTTTCCGCCATTATTCAGTACAACCTCAGTCTGCGTAGAGTTACGACTCCGTAGTCAGTTAGTAGTACCACTCAAGTACATCTGCAGTAAACATCGAGTCCACACTCTGTTTCTCAGTGCGTAGATCCGCGATCCGCAAGTACTTCAGTTTCAAGTCTCTTACTTCCATGTATACCATCTTGTTAGTTAGTAGTACGTAGTGCACTCAGTGTTAGATAAAGGACTACATTAGTTAAGGTATTTAATTGTAAATTCGCGGTTTAATTTGTGTGTTAAATTTAATTGTGCTCCGATCTTTAATTGTGTTAATTTGTTTTTGTGTTAAATATATATCGTTTTTCCGTTTACCCTTATTTTTCTATCGTTCTCCTACTGAGCTATCGTAGATGTCAGTGTAAGGACCCGGCCGACGAGGCATTCCTTACAATTATAAAATAAATAGAGTATTATATATTCAACCCTGCAATTATAATATTATATTCATATATATACATACGTAGATGGCTTCGTTTTTCTATAAATGGTTGTGCACAACCGTGCCAATTCTGGTTCAGTTTCAAAATAAAAACACCAGTTACTACTTAACAGGCTGTATTCTGCTTTCAAAAAATCCACACCAAACAAAATTTTACAAAAGGTCTTGTATAATCTACATCGACATCTCGTTAGCGCGATGCAGCGGCCGATACACTGCCATCTATTGGCGGATAGTAGTACTAAATTAAATGTATTGCGTCTTATGAGATCTGTGTCGACATATCGATAGCGCGATGCAGCGGTCGGTACATCGCCATCTAGCGACGGATATTAAGACGATATTTAACATACCGCCCACCAAGGACACAATGTCCTTCATAATCATGGCCGCCCACCGTGAAGGTTCTTATCGAATACGAATCTTGGCAAGATCACAGCGCACACTGACACCATTCAAAATTACAAAAATTTAATCTTTCCTAGTTACGATTATAAACAATATTTTAACCAGTACATGCTACTTATTTAAGCGTTAATTACAATATAAACATTTTTTTTTTTTTTTTTACTTGAAGACAAATTTTAGACAGTAACAGGCAATATACAAAGTTTCGAAGTAGGACGCTTTATAATGGAATTACCACACTTCAATGAGACAACACGAGTAATGTTATCAACGCCTGGATGCTTTTGAACTATTCTGCCAAACAACCATTTTGTTGGAGGTAAATCATCTTCGCGAACCAAAATGACGTCACCAACCTCTGGTTCGGGGGTTTTATAAGCCCATTTATATCTGTGCAGAAGATGAACTAAGTATTCGTTTGACCATCGTCGCCAAAAGCATTGCAGCATCCTCTGAGTCAATTGCCAACGTTTCAATGTCCCCATGTTTGCCTTTTCATAGTTTATTTCAGGTATTGTGACAAGAGGTTCACCCACTAAAAAGTGACCCGGAGTTAAAGGACTTGGTTCACCAGGACTATCAGGTAACGTTGACAGCGGTCGAGAATTGAGACAAGCTTCTATTTGACAAAGTAGTGTAGCCATTTCTTCGTAAGTTAAAGTTGCCTCACCGATAACTCGTTTTATATGAAACTTTGTAGATTTTATTCCCGCCTCCCATAGTCCGCCAAAATTAGGCGCTCTCGGAGGTATGAAATGCCAGGTGGTTCCATTTGTGGACAATGCTTCCGCTATTTCTTTAACCATAGCGGATTTTTGCGAATGAAATAATTCTCTCAGTTCCCTTGACGCGCCCACGAAATTCGTACCATTGTCACTGTAAAGCTCCAAGCAGTGGCCACGCCTTGATACGAAACGCTTGAATGTCTCTAAGAAGCCTCGGGACGTCAATTCGCTAACAACATCCAAGTGCACAGCCTTCGTCACCATACATACAAAGAGACATATGTAGCCTTTATGGGATTTGTGACCCCTCCCCTTAGATGTTCTCAAATTGATAGGACCAGCGTAATCGACACCGCTCCGACAAAATGCTCTTGCTGGGGTGACCCGTGCTGGTGGCAGTGAACCCATCAGTTGATTTTGTATATTCGCCCGATTTCTTACACATGAGATACATTTATGAACATGATGTTTCACCATATTTTTTGCACCAATGATACAATATGTAGTTCTCAGGTAATTAAGCATTAGCTGTGCTCCACCATGAAGGGTTTTCTTATGCGCGTCGGCTACTAACAACCTTGATAGTGGTGAGCTGTGAGGTAACAGGACTGGGTGCTTAACATTTTCCGACTCATTTGATTCTGCTAATCTACCTCCCACTCGAAGTAATCCCTTGGCGTCCACAAATGGAGTTAACGTCCAAATTTTAGACGATTTATTTATTAATCGACCATATTTCCTAATCTCAGATAATTCCTGTTTAAATTCATGGGTTTGAGCTATCTTAATGCAAGTGTTTAGAGCTTCGTTTAATTCCAGTGTGTCCAAACATATACTTCTCTCCTTTGAGTGATCAGGATTTGAAACTCTGGCTCCGAGGAAGCGTCTGCAATAAGCAATGACGCGTATTAACTTCTGCAGCGAGGAATATCTGTGCAATACACAATCATGAACGGTACTGCAATGTGATTTTGTGGATTTTTCTACAAGGGTTTCGTTGTCTTTTAACCTTGTGTATATAATAACTTTACTATGTAAGAATTTTGGACCGTTCTTCCATAATGAGTTGAGCATCAGATCTGCAGGCCGAATACCACGCGAAGCGCAATCCGCCGGGTTCTCCTTCGTGGAAACATGTGACCATTGGGAGGGTTCAAGCAGGGACAATATCTCAGAAACCCTATTTGCAACAAATGTTTTCCAACAGCTGGGATGCTTATTCAACCACGCAAGAACGACCGTCGAATCTGTCCAAGCCTTTATATTTTCCCTTGGTATATCCAAAACCTCTGAAACTTCAGTTAACAATTTAGCTAAAAGCAATGCGCCGCATAATTCCAATCGGGGTATGCTGACCTGTTTAACAGGTGCCACCCTGGTCTTGGCTGCGATCAAGCGAACGCTAATATTTCCAGAGGAGCTAAGTACCCGAAGATAAACTGAAGCTGCAAACGCCAAGTGAGATGCATCCGAAAATCCGTGCAGTTCCATCCTTTCATCATCTTGCTGAGTGTTAAGCCAACGAGGGATGACAAAGTTTGTGAGTTGGTTTAGCTCTTCTCGGTAAGTATACCAATCATGTAATATATCCTTTGTTGGCTCTTCATCCCATCCTGTACCCGCTATCCATAAACGCTGTATAAATATTTTAGCTTTTATAACACAGGGTGCAATCCAGCCCAATGGATCAAACAGGCGAGCTACATCTGATATAATTTTCCTTTTTGTTACAGGTGCAGATACAGGGGGCAGTTTAACAGAATACTGAAATTCATCCTTCTTTTTGTTCCAGGTAAGTCCCAAAATTTTTACAATATTATCATTTTTAATTTCCAGGTTTCGTTCTTCAGTTACAATTCCATCTTCATTTTCTATTGTACGAATTTCATTTTGCAGCTGTTCTTTGTTACTGGCCCATTTTTGTAAAATGAAACCTCCTTTCTTCAACAACATTCCCATCTCCTTATAAAGTTCTATTCCTTCTTGGATAGTCTCACATCCTGTCATTAGATCGTCCATATAAAATCCTCGAGCTACTCTTTTTGCTGCGGACGGGTATTCATTTATGTGGTCAATGGCAACCTGATTAAGTGCCTTAACAGCAAGGTAAGGCGCTGACGCCGTTCCGAAGGTAACGGTTAATAATTTGTAATCCTGTATTTCATCTGTTGAATTATCTCTCCAAACAATACGTTGACAATCAGCATCTTCGTCAGTAACTCGCACCATGCGATACATCTTCACGATGTCTGCAATCAGACATACGGGATATATCCTCCATTGCATTATAAGGTGACGTAACTCTGGTTGTAGAGTAGGTCCAATCATTAAACAATCGTTTAACGATGTACCTCTTTCATTTTTACACGAGGCGTCAAAGACCACCCTAACTTTACTTGTCGATTTATCCTCCCTAATGACAGCGTGATGTGGCAAATAAACTGCGTGGTTTTTGCTTTCATCGGAGTTAGAAACTTGCGTCATATGATTTAAATGTAAGTATTCTTTAATTACTGCTGTATACCTTTGTTTAAATACCTCATCTTTATGGAATTTTCTTTCCAGCGATGTTAACCTTTTGATCGCTATTTCTCTCGAGTGTCCTCCCTTGCAGAGTGGATTTTCGTCGCGAAAAGGCAACTTAACTACATATCTACCGGTTTCATCTCTCTGCGTGGTAGTTGCGAAAATATCTTCACAACGCTGCTCTTCTATCGTAAGCATTTTTGAATTTAATAAAGGTTCTGATTCCATTTCCCAAAACCGTTTTATTTCGTTATCGATATCGACCTGTGCATGTAATACCACTTCTCTTTCAGCTGAACCAGCAGAGCCTACTCGTCCAGATAAAATCCACCCTAAACTGGTGCTTTGTGCAATCGGAGTTCCTATAGGACCTTTTTTAACACCTTCCTTTAATATCTGACCATAGACTTCAGCTCCCAACAACATATCTATTTTGTTAGGTGTACCATATCCAGGATCGGCGAGAATCATCTTATGTAGTTCAACCCATTCTATTGTGTTTACCCTGCGTGCTGGAAGATAAGTGGTGATATTTGGTAGGACATACGCTTTAAATTCTATTTCAAAATCAGGATCCGTAAGGGACCGAATCTTCAACTTTACCATGTACCTTGACATAACGTTTTGTTCACCACCTAAACCAGATATAATACCAGAACTCGGAATTTTCTTCAAACCAAGTCCTTGAACAGTAGCCTCGGTCACAAACGAAGCTTGGGACCCTTGATCCAACAAAGCTCTATAAACTTGGAATAGACCCGTTTTAGATTCAGCTTTAACTAGAGCCGTCGCCAGTAGAATTTGATGCTCAACTCTACCTTTAGCAAACAAGGTTACTGGCGATGCCATGTGATCTGTTTTACTACCTGACTCGTTCCCTGATTCATCAACTTCTTCGGAGGATGCTGCATCTGCTTGATCTACGTGCCCAAAATGTGCAGATGACGTTTGAACACCCTTTGGATGAAGTAATGAATGATGTCGTTTATTACAAATACGACAATTAATGGTTTTTTGGCAGAACCGTACTGAGTGATTTGCACCTAAACAGTTATAACAAATACGATTATTAGATACAAACTCGTGTCTTTTCTCGTATTCTTCTGCGGCGAACTTTTTGCAAAAGCACAGTTTATGATTATCCCCACAAAATTCACAAACAATCTGAGACCCATCACTGACATAAAAAGTTTTAGAACCATTGGCATTTGAAGTTGGTGGTTTGACATATAAATTTTTCCCTTTATAACTAGGCTCGATAAACTCAAGAGCTCGATATCTACTAGTTAAAAAATCTTTAAATTGGTTGAATGTAGGTAAGTCATTTGCACATACATTTGATGTTACATGCAATTCCCATTGTTTGCGAGATTCAGCATCTAATTTAGCTGATAGCAGATATATAACAATAATATCCCAATTTGACACATCAATACCTAAATTCGTCAATGCACTCAAACAATCAGAAGACGTGTCCAATAGTTCTCTTAAATAACTTGCCGATTCTGAATTAGCACTTCGCTGACCCAACAAACGTTTCAGAATGCAATGAGATAAATATTTTTTATTACTATACCTATCTTCTAATTGTTTCCAGCAGCTAGCATAATTCGCATCAGATACCGGTGTATGCCTAACAAGCTGCTCAGCTTCCCCAGTCAAGTATCCCTTGAGATAATGCAACTTCTGAACGTTATCTAAAGCCTTGTTGTTGTGTATCATAGAAACGAACAAATCTCGGAATGTTGTCCACTCTGTATACTTGCCTGAGAAACTGGGTATACATATCTTTGGCAACCTAATATAGCTCGGTTCACTATTGCAAATAGTACTTTCAGGTTTCTTGCTAACGCTCTGTGCCATCTGGGACAAAATAGCCCTTAGTTCACATTTATATTCCATGTAAACATTTTCAGTTTCATCAAAAATATTTTCTTTTACATAATTTTGCTCTCGCAACGTTGCTCGGTCTATTGTTTGCAAAATTTCCTTATGACCGACTCTAAATTCTGTCCACATCTGTTCCAATAATTCTAACCTTCCCTCAGCATATACCGGAGTAATTCTTTCTTTAGGCGATTTTTTAAAGTTTTTTCGCGCTTTAGTAATACGTTCAGAGAGGTCATCTTGATATAAAATGAGTGCTTCCATAATGAATAAACTTTAACAGATGTCAACAAAACTATTATTATTATTTAATTACCTGCTCCAATTGATGTGTATATTACTAAATAAATAAACCTTAAACAATTGCAAGTGTTCAAATTTCAATTTATAATTAAACTAAATTAAGTTCGCTTAGAAAATTTACAAGTCCTTAGTAGTTGCAAAAATTATAAGTGTTAAACAGTTCCGAAAAAAATACAAGTCTTTTTAAGTTGTACTTCTGGGTGAAATCGGGCATAGATTCCCCGTACCTCCGTTTTCTCTACAACTATTCTAAGTCCTAAATTTAAAGTTAATAAAATTTTCTAAGTTAATATTAGTGTACTAAACTTAAATTATTACAGTCCAAATTCACTAGATATTAAGTAGCAATTTGCTTGACAAGATTTCACCAAATGTTTAAGTTTTGATCTTCACTGTTATAAGATTCAATTTTGCGTAACAATTTAATAAAGATTGTACTCACGGATTCACTTCGGTTATCACTCACACCAGTAAACACTATCCATTCGTGACGTTTGAGCTTCTTCCCGCTGACTTCCTGGGTGGCTGCACCTTTACCGCACAGCCGGTGACTCAGCTTGGCGACCGCTAGATGGCACCACTGATGCTGCTTCACCGCTATTCCTTCGTATCCCTCTGAACAGCAATCCACTGCTACTATGGGAACGATGCGAGAAGTAGTCTCGAACACACTGGACTGACTAAATGCGCCACTAGCGCCAATATCGTCCGGTTCGATGGAACATGTGCACAACCGTGCCAATTCTGGTTCAGTTTCAAAATAAAAACACCAGTTACTACTTAACAGGCTGTATTCTGCTTTCAAAAAATCCACACCAAACAAAATTTTACAAAAGGTCTTGTATAATCTACATCGACATCTCGTTAGCGCGATGCAGCGGCCGATACACTGCCATCTATTGGCGGATAGTAGTACTAAATTAAATGTATTGCGTCTTATGAGATCTGTGTCGACATATCGATAGCGCGATGCAGCGGTCGGTACATCGCCATCTAGCGACGGATATTAAGACGATATTTAACAATGGTTGATGTTTATAATTTGAGTCTCCTACTTAAACACCCAAATGCGCGAGTTTGCAAGTTCAACTTTTGTTGTCTGTATCGGTTCATACCTATGTAAGTACATACCTATTTTGTATTCTTTACCATTATCATCATCAAGAGTTGTATTCTATGGCACTATTTGTGCCATGACAATCCCTGCATTTAAATGTATGTATGTAGATAACTACATACATACATTTATTATAAAGTCAGACCACGCTAACTCTTCCAAGCAAATGAACTGTCAAACCATACAAACTAACTTACTTTGTATGGTTTCAAACCGGTGTACTGCCGTTTGGCAAATAATGTTTCCCAAATATGACTTCCCAAATAACTTATCGCAACAGTTTTATTTCCCAAATGCATCTCTAGCAAAGTTACATTTCCCATTGTATTCATTTGGTCAAATCATCTTTTCCCAAAATTTCACTTTGTCAAGATTTTATTTAGCAAATGCTTATAAAGCAAATGTTTGATTTGGTCATAAATTATTTTCCAAACAAAATTTTCCCAAATTAGTCACTTTGCAAGCTGAACTTAAAGCAAATGTCTGGTAAATTGTAAGCCCTAAGTATTATTCCTAAATATTACCTAATAGTAGTACGTAAGGCAGGTCCGACTTGACTTAGGTTAGGTACGACGACGAGCGTAGCGAGGAGGAGTGTTAGGTTGAGTTGCGACCCTAACGAGCGAGCGTAGCGAGCGAGCCACGCGGCCCTATAGTGATAGCGAGTGGCGAAACATCATAATATCACTTATTTCACCTTAAGGGAAATCCGACTTGGCTCAGGTTAGGTACGACGACGAGCGTAGCGAGGAGGAGTGTTAGGTTGAGTTGCGACCCTAACGAGCGAGCGTAGCGAGCGAGCCACGCGGCCCTATAGTGATAGCGAGTGGGCGAAACATCATAATACCATTTATTTCACCTTAAGGGAAATCCGACTTGGCTCAGGTTAGGTACGACGACGAGCGTAGCGAGGAGGAGTGTTAGGTTGAGTTGCGACCCTAACGAGCGAGCGTATCGAGCGAGCCACGCTGCCCTATAGTGATAGCGAGTGGGCGAAACATCATAATATCACTTATTTCACCTTAAGGGAAATCCGACTTGGCTCAGGTTAGGTACGACGACGAGCGTAGCGAGGAGGAGTGTTAGGTTGAGTTGCGACCTTAACGAGCGAGCGTAGCGAGCGAGCCACGCGGCCCTATAGTGAGTGGGCCAAACATCATATTATTACTTATTTC
This sequence comes from Apotomis capreana, assembly GCA_947623375.1. Taxonomy (NCBI): domain Eukaryota; kingdom Metazoa; phylum Arthropoda; class Insecta; order Lepidoptera; family Tortricidae; genus Apotomis; species Apotomis capreana. The sequence continues at coordinate 13,611,122 of OX392504.1, forward strand.
ACCTTATACTGGGATATAAATCGTATGCCATGCAATATTTTGGGATAAGAATGTTATGCCAAACGATATATTTGCAAAAAAAAAATTGGGAAAGTAAAACTTGACAAGTAATTATTTGCTAAGCAACCACTTGCTAAACAAAATGTTTGCAAACTGTAAATTTGCGATACGTAGTTTTGCTAATTGCACTTTTTACCAAATAAAAATTTGGGAAACAAAATTTGCGATGTGATACTTTGGGAAAGATTATTTGCCAAACATTAGTAATCCTTTCAAACCATACAAAGTAAGTTAGTTTGTATTAGTTTGTAAACCATTGGTTTGACTCTAGATCGTAGTACTGTTGTAAACTTTCTTGCGTCTTGAATCAAAGAGGTTATTGTGAAAACAAAACAAACCTTAATTAAAGGTTCAAGAAGGGGACAATTTTCTAAATTAACTTCCAAACCGATTACATAGTTTGTACAATCCAATAATGGGTTCGTTTAAATCAGTTGAAACTTTATGACCGTAGAGCAGGTACATGTGCTTAGAAATACACTTGTTTTTGTTTTTCATCAAAATAAAGAGAGTAGTTTAGAAGTTAGTAATATCAATATCCGCATTTTCAAAATATTATGTACCGCGTCGTAAGGCCGCGCCGCGTGACATCATCGGATGAACGGATTGATTTCTACAGCAGACTCCAATTGGATTTTGCACTATTATCGACTACATGTGAATTAACGGTTGCCATTTTTCAAATAACCTCGGTTTCTTGGCGGCAAAGATCTTCGTTTCTTTATAAATTAGTAAATTTTTCATTTTTATCTTTTAAATTATGATCTTTTTAGGTGTCTTATCTACTACGTATGTCATTTACTGGTGTTTTAATAATCTATGTAATAATGATATTATGAAGTCAAATCTTGATATTTAATTATACCCCAAGTTAAATAAATGCATCGAGTATGTCGCATTTCCTTGTATCTAAAAATTGCCCATATAGATCTCAATTCTTTTAATTGCTAAGCACAATAACTTTTAAACAAAGAATTTTCCAAACGTACTAACACGTTTTGGATTCGTGTGTGTGTGTGTGTTTTCCGCATCGGTTAATAAATGACGGACACATACACTTACCTATTATAAAAGTAAAAAAATCGCTGATTTCGATTTTTTGATGTATACACATACAACACAATTACCAAGGTCAATGCCAAATTTCACCTTTCTAGGTCACCTGGAAGTGGGTTTGGTTTTTGATTACTAGTCAGTCAGTCAGTCAGTCAGTCAGTCAATCAGTGATAAACATACCGTTTTTGTACTTTAATATCTCAATACTTATTAGACCTACATATATATTTTATGAAATTTGGGGTTCTAGTTGTTCTAAAGGATCTAAATAGCTACATAAGCCAAATTTCATGTTTTTATGTTAAATAGATTTGGAGTTATTGAGGGGTCAAAAGTGGCTCCAAACGGTTCGTGTAATATAAACACACGGCTGCTGCTAGCTGTCTAGATAAAATAGATTGGTTTTATTCTACATTGTGACTGTATAGTCTGTATAGTGAATAATAAGTGTGAACGGTAATAACGGTATTTAATTTTCTCGGCCAACAGTTATTGAAACGAACACTGGTTATGCCTTAACTTTTCAGGTGCTTTTAATAAAACATTTAGGTACACTAAATTTATTATAAAACACCAATTTTGTACGGAGGTTAGATATGACGAAAAAAGCCGGTCAAGTGCTAGTCTGAATCGCGCACCGACGGTTCCGTGCAAACACGTATCCCATCTTAACGAGCCGGGTTAAGTTGGCACTCATATGTATCGCGCCGGATACTAAATATGTGCAAACTTAAGTTAACCGGGTTCTCGAAATGATTTTCCAAAAGGACTGTATTCTTAATGATTTAATTACAAATGTATAGTTTTCAAAATTTTGCATATACTTGTAGTATAAGACGGTATTATTCCTTGCCAAATTCATAGTTCTAGGTCAACGGAAAATACCCTATAAATTTTTATTCCTTGAGATATACGTTTTTTGCGGCATAAACGGCCTTATCTCTTTTTACGTTAACTTACAAGATTGTTTTTTTCACAGCTTTGACTAAAATTAAGGTTTAAAATTAAAATATAAATATATATAGATAGGTACATCTGTTACAGTTGCATAAATAAATATCGCCTGGTCGCACTTAGAGGTTACGCCCTGTTTACGTATTTGGTACGATCTCGATACTCAACCAAACAAAAATACTGCAAAACCCAATAAAATTGGTCATAAAGGATAATTTTGAATATTTTTTGTTAGACGTACACAAAATCCTGCTCCTGCTTTATTATTAACTACCGACCCGCCCCGGCTTCGCACGGGTGCAATGCTGATAAATTATGCATGTATTATACATATAAACCTTCCTCTTGAATCACTCTATCTATTAAAATAAAAACCCCATCAAAATCCGTTGCGTAGTTTTAAAGATTTAAGCATACAAAGGGACATAGGGACAGAGAAAGCGACTTTGTTTTATACTATGTAGTGATCTTTTTAAAAGCTTTCCTCGTCTTTTACTGAAATATTTTGTATAATTAAAGCATGATAACTTGATAACGATAACGACTCAGGTACTCAGGTACAGAATTGCAGGCTCGCAGGAAAAATCCCGCATTGTCAACATCGTACTGTACTCTGTACTTCATTAACGTATTACATTATAAACGACATGACATAACAATTATTAAAATAAGGTTTGTTTTTAGTGTGTAAAACTCCAATTACTAGGGTTTAATATACATCGGAGTAGGAAAAAACAATGGGAAACAAAGCGTATATCAGTATCGATTTTATATATTCCAGATAATAATATACGAGTACAAGTGAAAACGATAGGGTTGATATGCAGTTAAGTACAATTATATTAAATATAACTAGAGTCAGAGTATCAAAATATATATATGTACCTATGTATACACTAGTGTAGGTAGGGTTTTTCAGTGGGTATAATTTGGAAGTATATTAGAAGATATTACAGCACTAGCTCAGTAAAGACTTTGTAAGTGACTAACGTCATGACATTAGATACGCTAAGCAATAATAAATTGATAACTGAATAAAGCAGATGGCACGCTACGCTTACGCTACCGTGAGAATACAAACACATGGGTGAAGCGAGTGGCTCGACATAACTGCAACGTAATTTTTCTAAACATCTGAGTACCTAACTATTATGATTTTACTTGCGTTTTACAGTACCAAGTATGCAAGTCTACGCTGATTGGCAATCAAACTAAAGCCTGACCAGAAATATATGAGGATGCGCCATATTGCGGAATTTCACTGGAACTAATTTCTTACACTGACAATGATTTTATGATGGTTTGTCAACAATGTCAATGTCATTCGTGGTGATTTCTTTAAGACAAAATATTTAAAATTATTCAAAGAAAATGCCGAAAACCATTCGAAGTCGTGAACGTAAGATAATAAATAAAGTGTACATGTGTTTACTACGCGAAAAACAGTCAGGAAAAGAGTGCAATCCATTAAATAATATTACGAGATTAACATAGTGGAACTGACAGGTTTTTAAAACTAATGTCATTATAGTGGGTTGCGATTGGTTGCAAAATTGTTGCCGTATAAATCTTATAAATAGCGCCGTCTTGACAATCCTCATATATTTCTGGTCAGGCTTTAAACAAATGTAAAAAAAAAAACGATCGAATTTTAAGGATGTTTTCAATACCCATCATTTTGAAGTCAGTTGCTACTGTAAGACACAACTTCAGTATTCGTGGCGGTTACCAATGCGAAGATGTGATCGATGGAATTAGCGACAAGTGGCTCAATTGAAATTGTCGCGATAGTGGGTAATATGTTATTGCGTGACAAAAGCAACTGTATTCCCTGACTGAACAGACTCCATGCCTTTGAAGACAGTACAGTTTTAGTCGGTTTTCAATGCAAATGCCCTCACACTTATAATGTAAAGGGAGTGTTCTGTGTAGTCGTCAAAGTGTAGGTGTGTACCTGTCACTCACTAATTCTCTTGAGAGCGTTTTTTTTCACGAGACATTCCTAATAGCCGGTACGGGCAAGTGTCTATTAATTATTTACGTTAGACCTTGACCCTACTACCGGTTCTGTTCTATTGCTTAAGTGTGAAGCATCGAAACTTTTATGGATTTTAGCTAGTGTTGTAAAGGACTTAAGTTTCGGAGTCCTAATTTTAGTCAAGTAGAGTCGAACGCGAGTCATCTGTGCAATAACATTTAGGACCATATGATAAAAAAAGAAATGTACGTAACCAACACAACGATTCAGATTTTGTGCAGTTTTGAAAGGCCGCCTGTCCACAGAAATGAAGCGAAGAAAATGAACCAATCAGGTGAAGTTTTCGTGAAGCCCAAACGAAATGGTCCGTCTTACACATCTCCGCTCCGCAACTATTATATTAATCTGTGGCTCCGCTGCTGTTCTGTGGTCAGGCAGCCTAACTCTACATTTACTATAGGTACCTAACCTATATACTTCGTAATTGCAAATAATTATAGGATTCTAAATATACTCGCTTAGTGTACTTTAGTTATATTAATGCTACTAGCGTATGCCAGTTTGTGAGGCCAAAGCAGGAGGACGTGTCACTTAAAACCAATTTCCTAAGCCGTGCAATGTGCATGTACAGGCACAAGCTTCTTAAATCTACTTTCAACAACTCTGTACTCGTAAATTTTACTTGGAAATGTGTCACTGCAGTAGTAATTCCAAAGCATGCGAGCGAATATACACCAACCATGATTTACCCGAATATAGTTTCAGTTATTTCAGCGATAGTTATTTTTGTTACGTCACACATAATGGTGAGATTATAAATAAAAATAACACTAGAGTAAGTGTAAGTGTTATGTTATATACGCCGAAAGCACAATAACAGAAATATATTAATTACTTTGCCTATAATAGGTAGGTCAACCGCTCCCCAAGTGTCTGCAGCCCAGTGCACAAAACCCGAAGCAAAATCTGCTGTTAGAACACCAGCTATTGCTGCCAATAATAGTGAGGCATCAGGGCGAATGTGCCGGGCCATGAGGAGGCCAGCGCACATGCACAATGTGCAACAAACCACCACGCACACCCATTCTTGTAGTCTCTTGCCTGTCAAAACAAAAGTTAGTATATTTATCTCATGCTTCACTTTATCGCTGTCCTAGGTTATGGGAACTCGTCACCATGTGATCCCACCGTCAACTGGACATTTCAATTTAATTTACTCAATTGCACTGCTTCGATGCAAATATTTTAATTTAACATTATAAAGGGATAAATTTTCATAAAGAGTGTAATATTTGCTTATTTCGAATATTTTGATGCATATGGTCGCACGCAAATTGTATCATTCGTCCTTTTACAAACTTGATCGACATTTTACTAACGGGACAGTCATTAAAATTTTGTAAAATGACGACGACGCCAGGTTCAATCACCGAATAATTCATTCGTCCTTTACAAATTAGCTGCGACAATAATCGATTGGTTAAACAAAAAAACCCTATGTATAAATTTGTCAAAAACTAAAGTTATGAGTTTTAAACAAAGATCTGACCGAACGCGTAATCTTAATGTGACATATAAAGAACATAATATTGATGAAACTGACGTAAGTAACAAAATTTTTAGGATTAAGTCTAGTTAATAAGTTGACATGGAAAGAGATCGACATTATATGTAAAAAGCTTAACAAATTCTCATATACATTATGTAATCTTAGGAAAATTGTAAATCAACGTACTGTACTAACCGCCTATCATGCATATGTAACTTCGACGTTAAGATACGGCATTATATTTTGGGGCAACTCTACAGACCGAGAATTTGTTTTCAAAGGACAGATGTCTAATATTTTGTATGTATAATCTACTTGAAGTTCTTATCTCACCACCTACTATTTTCTGTTTAATTTTGTTTTCTCCGCTACCCAAAGGTTGTCTGGAAGAGATCGCTCTTCAGCGATAAGACCGCCTATTGTCTGCCATTGTTTAATTTAAGATTTTTCTTGTTGGTGTGCAATAAAGTGTTGTTGTATTGTATTGTATTGTATTGTACGTTCTTTATGTGGAATTCCACCAACAGAATCCTGTCGACCTCAATTTATAAAACTAAATAACCTAACGCTGCCATGCATCTATAATTCTATATACATGAAATATCAATTAATGTAAAAACCAATTTATGTCAATTTTCTGTCTTTAACAGTGCTCGAAGGCGTGACAAAATATACTCAGGGCCCTTTAAAACCGCTTTGCTTTCTAAAAGTATTTTTGGAATGGCTCCAAAAATATATAATAAATTACCCAAACATATATCGATGATCCAAGACATAACAGAATTTAAAAATAGCCTGTATAATTTTTTAGTACAAAAAGCATATTACTCAGTATTCGAATATTTAGCGGACACTAACACAATTTGAATTTATATCTTCAATTTCAATTTAAATTTTAATCTTATTATTTCAAATTTTTTATTTTTATTTCATTATGACTATTTTAAATTTTAATTTCACTATCAACATTTTAATGTTTAATTTAATTTTAGTTTTAAATTACATGATTTATTTTATACTTGTGAAAATACATGCTCCATCTTGACTCAAAATATTTGTATGCCTTATGGCGAAACATAGTGATATACCTGCATATAAGTTCAATGTACCTAACATCTACAAACCTATGTTTACAAATAAATTATTTGACTTTGACATTATAATAAGTATGTTGCTTTTAATATGTTTCAAAATCTTACTTTGACTGCTTGTTATGCAGGTCTGATTTTCATAACTTAGAAACTATTATCAAGGACCATTATCTATGAAAGTTTGTTTATGATTACTATACAGGATGTATAGTAATCATAGAGCGGCAACATGTAGAGATATTTTGTTACTTTAAACTATAAGCACGGCCATTTTTTCATTATATTAGGTACGGCATCTTTTAATGTGAATTTTTATTATTAGTGCGAAAAGTCACAAGGTGCAAATTTTGGTATCTGATAAATTCACTTGGCACAGGTGTAATATACCTAAAACTAAGCTAATTTAGCCCGGTAGCCATCCACCACCCCCTGAGGGGTAGGAAGGGGAGGCATTCAAAGGTACACGCCACCGCGCTTCAGAAAAAAAACATATTAGCTTCTATTTCACAAATACCCCAAGTGTGGTGTCATTTTCTGATAAATCGGACACGAGGAATTCATTTTTGAAATGTTTAATGTCTAGTTTAATAGAAAACAATTGGGCAAGTGCGAGCCCGACTCGCGCATGAAGGGTTCCGTACCTATACATATATATAATCTATAACAAGTTTGTTGTATGGGAGCCCCCCTTAAATATTTATTTTATTTTATTTTTAGTATTTGTTGTTATAGCGGCAATAGAAATACATCATCTGTGAAAATTTCAACTGTCTAGCTATCACCGTTGATGAGATACAGCCTGGTGACAGACGGACGGACGGACGGACGGACGGACGGACGGACAGCCAAGTCTCAGTAATAGGGTCCCGTTTTTACCCTTTGGGTACGGAACCCTAAAAAGGAAAATTTTGATGAACTTATCAAAATTGGTTTGTAGTTTTTTCTTTTACACCACTATCACGTTTAAAAATCATATTTGGGGAACCCAGTACGTTAACTATGCACCTTATTTGTGTCCGGCGCCATACATATCAGGTGCAAACTTAACTTACCCCGGCCGATTAAAATGGGATAAGTATTTGTACGGAACCCTCGGTGCGCGAGTCAGACTCGTACTTGGCCGGTCTTAACTATCATTCCTTCCTTTCAATCGACGTGGTTATCCACAATAGTTTTTTTAGGGTTCCGTAGTCAAGTAGGAATCCTTATAGTTTCGCCATGTCCGTCTGTCCGTTCGTCCGCGGCTTAGCTCCGTGATAATTAGTACTAGAAAGCTGAAATTTGGCATGAGTATTTGTATGTATCAACGCCGACAAAACCACAGAATATATATGAGCTAAAGCAGTATGGAAACTACGAACAAACGGTCGAAACAGCGCACACACACAGACGCAAGCGTTTACGAGGCGTCTCATCGGACTTCACGGTGCTGTCAGTCGCGCGTGGTCCTGATGTCGTCCCCTTTTCACCATGTAATGAATCTGATGATGGGATCCCTCCCAGAGAAATCGGGGGCAACCCTCAAATGTTATAAACACATGCAATGTTTTTCATGTATTTTATACAGTTATCCAGGTATTTGCGTCTGGTAGTCATCATCTCACGATGCTGAGCTGATGATGGAAGGTACAACTCCTTAATGGTTACGGGTTAGGGGATAATTCTGCGGAGACCATCTTGATGTAAGTTCAATAGTTACTGCTTCCAGAATCAGTAATAGATCAGTAGGTAATATCAATCAAGCCAAACCGACAATTTTGAATTTTGACAATGTAATGTCAACCTCAACCTAATTTACTTTTTTTTATAAGAAATTGGACTAAAGAAACCGTTCCATTGAGTATTTTGGTTTGATTTTGGTGTTGCCACATTAGTAAGTTTTTATAAATTAATAATAAAATAAATAGTTATCAGAAAATATATAAAAACAGAGATACCTTCATCTTCCTAAGCAGAATTCAGAAAAGTAATAAAATTGTAGTCTTAAAAATATGAAATGTTGTCAATTGCGAGCTAGTTAAAAAGTATATAATAATATCAACCCCTACATAATTGCTATAACATTTATTTGCTTCATTGATAAAACTCAAAATTATAAGAAAATTAAATTATAGCGAATGCATAAGCATAGATTTCCTAATAATTTGATAATAACTTTCAAATGGCATCACTTATTCACATACCAAAATTCAAAGACTACAAGTGCCCCGGTTGATTTTAAATGTGATATATTAGAAAATTAAATAAGGATGCCCATAACTAAGTAAGGTCCTATTGTGTGTATTGGGTAATTGTATGTAAGGGCCCATTTTCGTCCTCACAAGACATTTTTTCGACCTCAGAAGGCCAATCGCAATGTAATCAAAATATTTAACATAATTTATACCTTCGGAAATCGGGAATACTATTGGAAGTACCTACTTACGCAGTCTATAGCTGAATGCATACAGTTATTTAAGATCAAGAAGAGCTGAGAGAGAGCAAGAGCCAGATTGGAGATAGTATACTTACTATAATATTAATAGTATGAAATTTGGAAGATAAACAATTGATGGTAATTTTAAAGCCTTGTATACGAAATAGATACACTACGAATTGCAAATGTAGAAATAATAATTAACTTTGTTCTAATAAAAAACCTACACTTGTATCTGAGACATTAATTTAAACTTCAGAAATAACATATTTTCTTCTTATTACAATATGCACATAAAATATAAAGTGTTAATGTAACCCCGAGAAAAATATCAGTCGCAATTTAATAAAACGGATCAAGATTATTCTGTAGCTGAACGCAACGCGTACTGAGCGCTAACGCCATCTATCGAGTAAGTATTCATGAAAATGATGAATGTTCCAAGGCGTAATGGCTCTTAAACAGAAAAAAACAAATTTGTCGCCGATATAGGTTGGACCGGAATGCAGAATGAAAGAGAGGAGGAGAGGAGTAAAGAAAGTATTGTCCGCGCGACGAGCGACAGGCAGGATTACGTGCAATGCAATCCAGTCACGGCTAAGTCGTGTATCTTAAGATACCTGATATACTTAGAATTCACGCCTAACACTATGTAACTTAAGATACAGTATTTAAGCATAATTGACAATGGCAAAATCATAGTTACATGACTTCTGTGACAGGCCCGTACAGGAAATTGGTAAGATAAATTAAAAAAACCTGGTATGTGGGTCCGTAAAGGTACTCAAAAAAATACGATTTAGAACTGTTACGCGTATCTCATGTATATTAAGATAACGGATATAGGACATAGGTATGACACGGCAGAAATATTCGCTCCGCAAATCCAAAAAATAGCGTCCCCCCTACCCTCTAACTTTTCAACCACGGGTCAAAAAAATATGGAAAATTCATGAAAATCCACAAGTACCTACTTTCAATTAAAACTATGTTAAGTAAAATCGGTCAAGCCGTTTTTGAATTATCGCAAACTTTCATAATTTTCTTTAAAATGACGTAAGTGCTGCACGGTGTCCTTATACTTCGAACGTTACACATATTAGTTAAGTGCCATACTGCATTAAAACATTCCGCTCAATCTGGCGCGTATAATCGATAACTCTCAGAAGGTAATAAGTAATTACAGTTACTTTGGCGTTTACGACCTTTTTATATACCTTGAAATCTTTCGCGTTATTTAAACCTCATATGCTCTTGGCCCGATTTTTTTTCTCATAGAACCACATTAATTTTCCTGCTTTTTATACTACTTACTGTTTTTGTCTATAATTTCATCTTTTTCTGCAAAACTGAAAGAAATCTCCAATGGTCCTAACGCTAGTTTTTTCAACTTAGACTTCACGGCTTTCTCCGTTCTTCTGGCTTGGCCATTGGAGGCTGGATGATAAGGGGCTCACAATACTTGCCTAATATCTCCAGAATCTAAATATTTACGAAACTCCTTCGAGATAAAGCTTTTCCCTTTATCAGCCATAATCACATCAGGAAGGTCTACATCCCTCAAAACTAAGCTTGCAGAACAGGATGCACAATTCGAGGACCTACGGGGACAGCATGATGGCCTCCAAAGAACCCTGGAGCAGTTCCAAGAGTGTTTTACTACTCATGAACATGCACTTCAACGTATTCGGGACCTTGAACAACAGCTTGAGGAGCTGGAAAGAAAGTCAAATACATCTGTTACCTGTAAAATTTGCTCCGAACAAGCAGACAATAATTTAAGTATACTAGAGGCCCGTTGCGGCGTCGAACCGCCGCTAGAATATGGAAATCCGGTAGTGTTACAGAAAATAACTACTTTATCGAAAAGAAGTTTTTGGCGAACGAAGAATAAATACTGTAAAAAAACACGTTAAAATAATGTTTTAAAAACGTTGAAACATGCCAGGCTAGAGCTAGGCCTGATAGCCAACTGCCAGTTTCATCGTGACAACTTTTTCAACTCTTTTGTAAAAATAACTTGTGCATTAATGACATGTGATCTGCTGATCTGTTCCACAAATAAAATGTATATTATTTTTTATGGAAAAATTTAATTCATAAAAATAATCCCATATCTTGAAAAAAATATTGACATATTTTCATAGGACCGAAGATTGGTAGAATTTTAATTTGTTGTTCTTTCTTCAGGAAAGAAGAATTTATCGATTTGATCGATTTCTATCAATTTCCAGAAAAAGCACATGAATCGAAACGACAGATTTGGGCACTCACTACGCAGGTTTTAAAAAGGAAATCATGTAGTGCGTAACTGTTTATGTATTCATTTATAATAGCTCGTCCACAATGCCAACTCGTCCACATTTCCAACTCATCCGTATTCCCACCTCGTCCACAATGCCAAGTCGTCCATACACCCAACTCATCTACATTGCCAACTCGCATTCATTTCCAACTCATCCGTATTCCCACCTCGTCCACAATGCCAAGTCGTCCACATTTCCAACTCATCCGTATTCCCACCTCGTCCACAATGCCAAGTCGTCCACATTTCCAACTCATCCGTATTCCCACCTCGTCCACAATGCCAAGTCGTCCACATTTCCAACTCATCCGTATTCCCACCTCGTCCACAATGCCAAGTCGTCCATACACCCAACTCATCTACATTGCCAACTCGCATTCATTTCCAACTCATCAACAATGCCAACTCGTCCATATTGCTAACTCGTCCACAAATACAACTGGTCCACATTTCCAACTTGTCCATAGGCCCAACTCGTCCACAATTCCAAGTCGTCCACATTTCCAACTCGTCCATATTCCCAACTCGACGATACACCCAACTCGTCTATAGAAACTCGTCCTTATTATCAGCCCGTCTTTATTGCCAACTCGTCCATATTCCCAACTTGTTCATTTTGCCAACTCATCCACATTCCCAACTCGTCCATATTCTCAACTCGTCCGTATTACCAAGTCGTCTTCATTACCCACTCGTCCGTGTTCCCAACTTGTTCATTTTGCCAACTCATCCACATTCCCAACTCTTCCATATTCCCAACTCATTCACATTGACAACTCGTCCATATTACCAACTTGTCCGTATTACCAACTCGTCTTCATTGCCAACTCGTCCATAATGCGAACTCGTCCACAGGTGTGCAGGTGTCTATGGGCGACGGTAATCGGTTTCCATCAGGCGATTCGTTTGCTCGTTTTCACCCTATGACATAAAAAAAAACTGCCCACTTTTCCATGTTCCCAACTTGTCAATTTTACCAACTCATCCACATTGCCAACTCATCCACATTTCCAACTCGTCCATATTCCCAACTCGACGATACACCCAACTCGTCTACAATACCAACTTGTCCTTATTATCAGCTCGTCTTTATTGCCAAATCTTCCATATCACCAACTTGTCCGTATTACCAAGTCGTCTTCATTGCCAACTCGTCCATATTCTCAACTCGACCACATTTCCAACTCGTCCATTTTACCAACTCATCCATATTGCCAATGTAGATACATTCCCAACTAAGCTACTTTGTCAAGTCGTCCATATTCTCAACTCGACCTCATTTCCAACTCGTCCATTTTACCAACTCATCCATATTACCAATGTAGATAAATTCCCAACTTAGCTACATTGTCAACTCGTCCATATTCTCAACTCGACCACATTTCCCATCCCGTCGACATTCAAGCGGAAGGACTTAGTTTTTTCTAGTAAAATACTATTTAATTTACCATAACTCATGCTATTTGCTTTGGTTTCTTTTTTGATGGACTTATATAATCATATTTAAAATAATCTATCATAAATTTACTTATTTGAATGACGTTTAGTTGTACTTACTACATTTTTTCTGCTTTGATTTATTGTAAAACTCGCTTATAAAAATAATCTATTCTTGAATGACGGTCAGTTTTTCTGGTCTTGCGAGCACCAGTCCAACTCGCACTTAACCGGCTTTTTCCTCCACATTTTTAACATGCGAAAAAAGTTTCCATATCAACATTTTAAAAAGAAAAACAACCTGGCAATTTAGATCATTGACATTATAGCCCCCAATAAAAAATACATTAAAAGTTGTCAGAATATGATTACTGTCATTCATTGTCAACAAACTGTAAAATTATTTTTGCATATTCGTACATGTTTTAAGTGTTGCGGATATTATGTTGCCGACTCAAAAATAATATTTCATCATACTGAACAACTTACTACAGGTTTGTGAGCAAATCATGCTTATTATTATTTGGTCATCTTAAGTCAAAATAGGGATCACAGGTCACGTGGTCAATGTCACGTGGTTAGCGCACAGTAGTTTTTTCAAATCCATTTTTCAGTACTTTTTCGGGAAAAAATTAAAAATCCAAGAGTTTTATGCACATCTCCAGCATGGGACGAATCTAATAACATATCATTTATCAAAATCGGACCATAACTGTAGATCTGATGGGATGTACAAAAATCGGCCTCGCGTAATATATATATAGATATGCAGAAATGAATAGCTGTGAGAATATAGACATATTAAATGATACTATAATAAATGCACCGGAAATTGAAACCATAGATTTAACAAATTCTATGTATTACCGCAGCAATGAAAATAAAACCATGCAAGGATCGAATAAAATTAAGAAATATCTTAAATTGAGAAGATTTATTAGAAGATCAAAGATATTATTAAAAAGACACAAATCACTATTTAAATCAGTTTCTTTCAAACAAAACAATGTCGCTTTGATGAATGATCTCTTAAGCGGTCAAAATGAACTGGACCATGCTCTCGAAGCCCTAAATAATAGGAACGAAGAGCTCAAAACTCTAGAATCAAATTTGAAAGACGTCAACGATAAGTACGAGTTGTCGTGCAACCAAATGCGGGAATACATCGGGTTTATGAACTGCATCATAGACCTGGGGAACAGCAACGCGGACCGCATCGACTCCCTGGTGAGTGCCGTCGACTCGGGCCGGGGCGACGCCGCCTGCCGCTGCGGGTCGGCCTCGCCCGCGTCGCGTCGCGACGTCTGCGCGACCCCCTCGCGCCGCACGCCCCGCGTGCCGCGCCTGCCCGCGCCCACGCCGCGCGCCGCCGGCCTCACACCCGGAGCCGACCCGGTGCCGGCGCCGCGCCGCGTCTCGTTCGCGCCGCCCACGCCCCGCACCCGCACCCGCCGCCCGCCGCGCGCGCCCGATGCGCCGACACCGCCGCCGCGCCACACTCCGAGCCCTCCGTGCTGCGCGCCCGCGCCGGCCCCGCCGCGGCGCTCGCCCGCGCCCCGCGTCGCCCCATGCGCTGGCGCGCCCCGCACGGTGCTGTACACGGACCAGGTCGGTGTCGGGCTCGGCGCGCTGCTGGCCGGGCGCCTGCAGCAGCCGGTCACCAACAACTGTCTGCCGGGCGCTCCCCTCGGCCGCGTCGCCTCGTGTATTTCTGCCGACGCGTTCGACCGACACACCACCGTCGCGATCATGCTGGGAGACAGTTTGGGTTATACCAAGCGTGACGTGGTCGACTTCTGCGATACTCTCGCCGGTGTTGTCGACCGAGGTGTGGGTAAAATCATTGTGTGTGCGTTACCGTTTCCGGACAAAACGTCTGAAAAAATGTATAATAAGATAGAATATTTCAATTCCCTATTCTATAGACTCAGTCTGTATACCTCCACGATTTCGTATTTTGATACGAATAAATTTATTAAAAAATTTGTCCTGACTCGAAATCGTATGTATCTTTCGAAAAGATGCTTACGTGATTGTGCTAATCTGTTAGCATATAATATTGTAGACGCCGTCATGACTAGCATGACTTGTGATAGTAGTGCTAGGGTGAATCTTGCGTTGCGTTGTAGCAACGCGGGATCTCCTGGGACGGAGTCTTCGGGTGATTTAAACTGATTTCTTCGACAACGTGTGTCCCCGCCGGCTCTGCGCCCCCCGACGATTTTAACACTAGTAGTAATTTTGATAATAATGCGATTAATATAGTTCACCAAAATATAGAAGGTTTTACTAGTAAAGAACTTGAAATTGGTTTATTTATAGATAATCATAATATTCATATCTTGTGTATAACTGAACACTGGCTTAAAGGTCATGAATTTATGTTCAATTTTAACAATCATAGTATAGTAAGTTCTTTCTCTAGAGAAGTTCACATCCGCGGCGGATCTTTGATTATGGTAAAACATGATTTAAAGCATAAAGAACGCAAAGATATTGTTAACATGTCCATTGAGCGTCAGATTGAACTTTCGTGTATTGAATTGGAACAATTTATAATTATATGCGTATACAGACCCCCACCAGCGGACTATAGTTTATTTGAGTCAACTATGGATGAAGTGCTCAATAGTATATTCTCTAGTAATAAGTGTATTATTGTGTGTGGTGATTTTAATGTTAATTTGTGTGAAGAATCATCTATGAGTGTGAGTTTATTGAACACTTTTAATTCTTTTGGCTTAGTGAATTTGTTTTCTGAGTCTACCAGAATCACAGCTACCAGTTCAACGTGTATTGATAACATATTTAGTAGTGTTGATGCGATTGATAAATCTATCATAAACAAACTAAGCTCTGACCATTGCGGACAATATGCCTCCTTCAACTTCAGTGGAAATATTGAGAGTGATCCACAAGACGCCATGTGCAGACCTATCTCTGAAAATCGCTTAGATTTGTTTAACCATAACATTCAGAGGAGACTATGTTATCTTACATTGACTCAAGAGGATGCTAACTGTATGTGTTCGGCCTTGTTTAACTGCATCAAAAAAGAATTTGATGCCTGTTTCAATTTAAAGAAAGTACAAGACAGGGTTAAAACTAAATTCAGCGACTGGGCTACACCTGATATTCATGAAAAAAGACGTCGTCTCTACGATCTTTATGAACAAAGGACAATCGATAAGAGACCGGAGTTCCTAGAGTACGTGAAAATGTTTTCCAAATCCTTTAAGCAAATGTGTGCCGCCGCTAAAGCTGATTACTTGTCTAAAAAGATCACAAATTCCTGTGATAAGGTAAAAACTATTTGGAAGGTAATCTATGATGAAACTGGGAAAACGAAACCAAAAGATCGCCATTACAGTCTTCGAATCGACGATACTGTAATAAGTTCCGATGTTGAAATTGCCCATCACTTTGAGCAATTCTTCTGCAATATACCTGTAGAGACAACAAAGTCTTTAAATTCATCGCCCGATGTTGCTGAATTACTATTGAAAACGAATGTAACAGAATGTACAACTATCTTTAAATTCATTTATGTAACCCCTACCACTATTATTAAAGCGTTTAAATCGCTAAATTTAAAGAAGACTGAGGATCTGTGGGGCCTATCTGTGAAAGTGTTACATTCAATTGTTGAATCTATTGCACCATATTTAGCTGATATCTTTAATAAATGTATTGATACTGGAGTATTTCCTGATTTGATGAAGCATAGCAAAATTATTCCCTTATTCAAATCAGGTACAAAATCAGACCCCACAAATTTTAGACCAATATCAATACTACCAGCATTAAGCCAAGTTTTTGAGAAGATTATTCTAAATCAACTGATATCTCATTTCAATCGGAATAACCTACTCCACAGCAATCAATTTGGGTTCACTAAAGGTCGCTCTACCACTGACGCTGGCGTGGTACTAGTTAAACATATCTTTGATGCCTGGGAGAAGGCTCAAGATGCTATTGGAGTTTTTTGTGATCTATCCAAAGCATTTGATTGCGTTGATCATGAGAATTTAATACGTAAGCTAGAACACTACGGAGTCAAAAACAATGCCCTTGACCTTGTCTCGTCATATCTTTCAGGCAGAACGCAACGGGTAGATATCAATGGGACTCAATCGACTGGGTCAGCTGTTGCTATGGGGGTACCTCAGGGTTCAATTCTGGGTCCCTTTCTTTTTCTAGTATATATTAACGATTTACCAAACCTTGTGCGAGATAAACATGATATAGTACTATTTGCAGATGACACATCTCTTCTTTTTAAAGTAAAAAGGCAAGAAAACAACTTCGATGTGATTAATGATGCACTGTCATCTATTGTGGATTGGTTTACTGCAAATAATTTACTTTTAAATGCCAAGAAAACTAAGTGCATTAAATTTACATTACCAAATGTGAAACAAGTCAATTGTGCCAAGGTAAAACTGAAAGGCGAAGTACTGGAATTTGAAGAAAAAACAGTATTCCTGGGTGTTACTTTAGACTCTAAACTGCAATGGAGTGCGCATATAGCCACTCTTGCAGGTAAGCTTAGCTCCGCGGCCTATGCAGTTAGGCGAATCAGGCAGCTGACAAACGTCGAGACGGCAAAGATTGTATATTTCAGTTATTTCCATAGTGTTATGTCATATGGAATTTTATTATGGGGAAGAGCGGCGGACATCCAAACCATCTTTGTGCTACAAAAACGAGCTGTACGCGCAATTTATGCACTAGGAGGTCGTACGTCACTAAGAGAGAAATTCAAGGAAACAAACATTCTCACCGTAGCATCTCAATACATTCTTGAGAATATCATGTATGTGCGGAAAAATCTCCATGAATTCAAGCTCAACAGTGACATACACCACTACAATACGAGAAGTAAGGACAAGCTCGCAATACCTGCCCACCGTCTCCGTAAGGTTAGTTCGTCGTTCGTGGGGAACTGTGTACGCTTCTACAATAAAATACCTATTGATGTAGTAAAATTGACCTGTAGCAAATTTAAAGCGCAAATAAAACGTCACTTATTGAATAAAGCTTATTATACTGTTAATGACTTTCTAAACGACGGTGATGCCTTTAAGCCAGTAGTTTAGTGTTTTGTGTCAATAGTAAATTTTTAAATAAGCATTATTTTGGTGGGAAATTTTTAATGTAACATGAGAGCACAATTTGTTGTTTCTCACCGGGCAAATAGTATTAGTCAAGTATGCCCGGCAGCTTGAGCATGTCATGCTCGCTTAAAGGTCTTTGCTTACGGTGGCGTCGTTGATCGGGTCGCAGCCTTCCCTATAATATGGTTGAGGGAGGCGATGGCTGAGATATGCGTCATACTCGTGAACGGGTGCCGTTTGTGGGGTCCGGTCTGTTCATGCTAGCAAGGGCCAAATTAAATATGTAGCAACCGCATACTAGTGTTAAATTAAGCAAACGTGAGAAACTTCACCTGTACTCGATTGAAGTTATTCAATGTTGATTTTAACTTTTTGAACTCTTAGAGACTGTATACATCTCTAAGAAACAGCTTAGTGTAGTATGACACTCAGAGACTTTATACATCTCTGAGGAAATTAAATAATTTTAAAATATTTTATTGCATGTTTTGACGCCTAGAGACCATATACATCTCTAAGAAATTTAGGTTTAATAATTATTTTCTAAATTATTCACGTTGACGCCTAGAGACCTTATACATCTCTATGGAATTAAATTAATTAAGTAATTATATTTTATTGCATGTTGTGACACCCAGAGACTTTATACATCTCTGGGTATATTTAATATTTTCAATTTATTAAATTTTAATTTTAATGTTACTTAACATTGATTTGGAGTATCTAACATCTCCATTACGTGTACCAGTGTAATTAGTTATAACACAAATGTATCATGTAATTGTTTTAAGTATTATTTTCGAAAAAATGACTTACTGTTGAGTTTCTTTCGGCTTTCTTCTCAACAGCGGTCTCCTCTTGCGAAATGCCGGTAGATTCACAATCCGACTTGTAAAAGTGCCCCTGTGGCCTACTTACTGAATAAATTATTTCATTTCATTTCAATTCATTTCTTGTTCAGCGAATTGTGTTGCATCTTAATTAATGTACACTGCTCATATCTGGTACAATTCTAACTCCTGGCCACTTGGAATATGCATCAATTATTTTATTACATATTTAAAAAGTTGTTCTCTGGACCTGGACCACGGTATATCGGGCCTTTTCCACTGATGTGTCACTTTTGGTGACACGTTTTGGTTTTCTGCACACGCGCAATTCCTTACAGTGTTTTCAATTTGGTTGTCTATCGCAGGCCAACACAAATAGCTTCTCGCCATAGCCATGGTAATTACAATTCTGTCATGGTTTCTATGCAACTATTTTATTACTTTAGCTCTCATTTTCTCTGGTACAAACACTCTATTTCCTCATAAAATGCCATTTTTTTGTACATAGACAACTCATCCCTTTTTTGCCAAAAGACCTTAATATCGTCCTCACTTTTACATGGCCATCCATTGCGTATCCAGTATAATACTTTAGCTCTTCTTACTTTGCAACTTCGGTTGCGGAAAATTCCAACTTTATAGGTGGTCTTCAATCAGTAGAAATTTTGAACATTTTATTTTTCTTCTGATGACTTTTCGTGACTAGGCCATCGGCTAAGTAAAAGAATCTGCATTTCTATATAATTTTTCCAACAACCATGTGCTACATATATGCTATATCTAAATCCGCAAACTTAATGCCCATTTTCACTAATAAATTAATAACTTTATGTATATACGAGGGTGGGTCGCCATCGAAGGAGAAGAGTCACCGTACACAGCATCCAAGCGGTCTTTGATTTCGCTGCGCGTATCCCTTCCAAAAACAAGAATCGAATCACAGAACGCTATTGCTCTTTTTCCATTTTTGTAAAATCGACCGACACGCTCGCTTCCAAAGGGTATGAAAACAAAACAAATGAAGGTAATTGACTGAAAATTGGACAGTATATTCCAAAAAAAATTTACTGCACGATGATATAACTATTTTGTAACAGCAGTGCCATGGTACGGTGAGGCTAAGTATTTATTGAATGACCCTCGTATTGTATATGTAAGGCTTGTTAATACAAATAAATCGTGTATTTCTCACAATATTTCAAACAAACAAAATGAAACCCTAAGACTGAGCCAACTGCTTGATCTTTTTTCGAACTCCTGCCATTAGTGTATGAATTGAAGTGGTAGTGAACTGATGAGCTGCTGCATTCCATATCTTTTTGAAGTCAGCTTCACTGTCGGCTACTGCACCTTTCTTGAGCAGGTACCTCTTAATGTTTGCCCAATATCTTTCAATCGGGCGAAGTTCTGGGCAATTTGGTGGGTTCATTCTTTTCGGCACATAATTGATATTTTCCTTATCAAAGAACTTTAAAGTGTCCTTATCGTAATGAGCAGAAGCTAAATCTGACCAAAATATTGGGGGATGTTCATGTTTCTGATACAAGGACAGAATTCGCTTCTTAAGACACTCCTTTCGGTAGACATCGCCGTCGATTGTACCCGTAGTGAAAAACCTGGAACTTTTAAGCCCACATGAGCAAATAGCTTGCGATACGAGGATACGAGGATTTTTGGAGCGAATTTTTCAAATGCCACGCACTTATGCTCTTCTGGAATATCCTTGCCAGTCTCACACGTATAAAACTGGGGTCTCGGTAACGTTCTCATGTATTTTTTAACGTATGTTTCATCATCTATGAGTATGCATCTGTCGCGATTTTTAATTAAAAACTTGTTAAATATTTTAGCTTGAGATTTCGCTCTTTCAAGCTGGGCAGCACCTTTTTTCAGGATTCTCTGTTTCTTCTTAGTCTGCAAATTATTTCTCTTTTTACAAGCTTTTATATAACTTGCATTGTATGTATGTATGTATTAACCCTTAAATGCATGAATTAAAAAAATACAATATTATAAAATATTATTTTATTTCAAATAAATGTTTCTATTTTTCAACCAGTAATTCATTTTTGTTTATGTAAGCTGCATCTTACACTATGCATTTAAGGGTTAAGTATGTTTGTTCGGGTTAAATCTTGCAACTCAATTTTGAAGCAGATATCGTCAACCGATTGAGCTGAATTTTTGCATACTTATTTAACTTTGATGACAATACAATAATATGGTACCATGGGGCTGATCTGATGATGGAGCCGGAAGGTGGCCATCGGAACTCTATAATAGAAAAAGCGATCCTACCGAGCTTTGGCTCTTTAGAATCGTCTCAGTGAGCATTTGATTGATATCCAAAGAAAAGTACAGTCGGCTATAAAAGCTTGCCACTTAAATGAAATTTTGGACAGAATCTTATTTGCGTTATGCACGTTCCCGACCAAGGTTTTCAACTTTTTGGCTATATCTCGTCTCGCGTAGACGCCGATGGATTTTGACGAAATGATGCAACTATTGCCTCGTCCAATTTCGGTCGCAGCCTTTTCTGCGAACTCGACCCCAAACTTTTGTATAATTTCTCATACACCATCTTTAGATATCTTATGTCTTTTTGCGAGTTGACGCATGGATATGCCCTTTTCTGTACAATAAGGCACTAATTAATTTACGAATATTTTCATTTATCCTCGGCATCTTGATTCTATCAGGTCAATGACATCCAATACATATTTTTATTAAACCAGACATTACTACGTTGAACTATGACATGTAAGTATATCAAGAACTATCTATATAATTATGGGACTAGATTTGTGTGAGGTTGTCCGATATCTATTTATTTATTTATTTAATTATGTAAGCCCGAATCTACATGGCTACTTTATTTCGTGAACAAGCCTTATTTTCACTAAATTTACACTTTTACACAATAAATGTACATTTTTGCCGCTCGTTGCCGTCGTCGCCACAATTATAGCTCACGGTTTTAGGGTCGTAGCACACGTGCTGGACGGGAATCGCGATGACTGGTATTCAGAGTTAGGCAAAAAATATATTTAATTAGAATAAAAATAATCGTCATTCTCATTCCAAAAAAATCAAATAGGATTTAATCTTGGGCGAGATATTTTTATTGACGTGAAATAAAAAAAATGGACTATCATTAGATTGACGCTAACACGTTAGATGAATAAGTTTGTCCGAGGTTTATTTAAAATAAGTCATATTTGAATGACTGATATATCTTGATTTAGATCAATTTGTTACTTTACGTATGGTATATTTCTATTATCCAGGTTCGCATGTTAGTGTAACATATGAATTATTCCACATTCCCAACTCGTCCCTTAACCTATCCTCATTGCCAACTCGTCCACATTGCCAATTCCCAACTCACCCGCAATGCCTACTCGTCCACATATCCAACCAGTCCATATGCCCAAGTTGTCCACAATGCCAAGTCGTCCATATACGCAACTCAACCACATTTCCAATATTGCCATACTGTCAACATGCAAGCGGATTGACTAACTTTTTTCTTCATTTTGAACAATATCCATTTAATTACCATTACTCATCAGTGATCGGCACGGCCCGTGCAACAACGCGATTTTCATGATTGCAATACATATAAATTTAACATAATCATATTACACTCAATAAACATATTTTCTCGCGGTATCGCGGGATTTTATTTAAAATGTTCATATTAAAATTTCTATACGAAACCCGCGGTGTTGCACGAGCCGTGCCGATCACTACTCAACTCAACCATAATATTTGAAATAATCAATCATATATTAATTTATTTCAATGACAATTAAACTAGTTTAACTATTTTTTTCTGGTTTGATTTATTCTTAAACAGATCATTCAAAATAACCTATTCTTGAATGATGGTGAGTTGATTTATTCATGTGGCGGGTTATTATTTAGACCCTACTATTATGCTCTGATTCCTACTATTATCTATTTTTTCATCAAGATGTACTTTGAAATTGTTATAATAAAGTAATACAATAATTGTCCAGAGAAAATAGTTTTGGGTTTTACCTCTCTGTCAAATATTTGTCAATTCACCTGAGGTATGAGAGAAAGCACCCCTACATTAAAGCAAGAAAGAGTATGTTGCCCACATTTGTCTAAACCCTTTCTTGTCCTACCCCAGACCTCCCTCCTCCACCTCCTCTCTTCACTAAATAGTTTTCTTGCTTAATCAGTTAACTTGGTCTGCAAATTTTTGTTTTTGGGGGTAAATTTACTATTTTCTGTTTTTGTCCTGAGGTGTCCATTAAAACAGCAAAATGTTCATGGACAGAAAGTGACACTGTGTGTCATAGGCCAACAGCAACTAATACCTACTATAGCATTTACATCCATAATAATGTTAAATATTTTTTGAACAGTATATTACCTGTATTGGGTTGTTTTCAAAAAAGATGTGTTTTCAATTACCCATATCTTTTTTATAACTAACTTTCTTTGTCATAGTAGGCTGTAAGTGGGATTTTTTGCCTACTACTCGGCCAATATAAATCTCATTTCCTGGCCAAGGGAAGACATTAAACTTTAGCCAAATCACGGGCAGTCATTCATAAAGTCCTGGATTGCATTTTTAACACAATCACCTGCAATCTGGGATATTCACAAATTCACCGCCCTAGGTATGTAACTATTACACAAAGGATGTCTTTATGTTTTTCTTGTCATATGCCTTTTATTATGGAATCTATTTTTAACAACCCGTTTATTATTTCAAATAAAGAAATTTTTCAGTTCTCACAAGACTTAAAAATTACAAAATAAGGAAATCCCCTATATGCCTTTGCCCGAACTTGCCTTAACTTCTTGATTACCAGTTTCACTGCTTACATGTTAAAATTGATAGCCAGGTGATGTTAATGCTAATGGTAAACATTAACTTCCTTAATACATCACTGTCATTTCACACACAGTATACCTATAGACTCATAGTAAAAAACACTAAAATTTCATTAGTTCAAAGCAGTACAGTTCACTATGGGATCACTTGATGATGCACATTGTACTTTTAGTGGGATTAGATATAAAGTTCTGAAATTAACATTGAATCATGGAAAGCATATAAATGACTTACCTGGACTATATAGTTCGGCTAATTCTTGCGCCCCTTTGTGCCGCGGCCCCCACCGCGGCTGTTTTCCCACTTCACTGGAGAGTTGCGTGTTCGCATTCGGGTCGTCTTCGAACATAGAGTGCTCCAGGATTTCTCGCTCGGTTTTCACAGGTGCTAATAACGTCGTAGCCATTGTGCTGGCGTACTCAAACTGTTCACAACTGAGGCCGGTTAGTCCATCCCGTTTGGCGCAGGGCGGAATCTGTAGTGGCAGAGTCATAGCTCTTTATTTATTTTCAGACAATCGTTTTAAAGCAGTAATGATAGTCTGTAAAGGACTTCACACGAGTTAACGATATATTTATGAGTATATTATCTATTATACTTCGCTTAGATAAGTTGTGACTTTTCATTTGGACTTATTTATTATATCTTTTAATCACTCACGGCTGATCTGATCAGACCGATGACAAATAAACGACAGATTAGATTCAACAAAATTTGTGCGACAGATACACTATACAGAACTATGACAGTACACTGACGTATTAACACTATACTTGAAATACCTACAAATTTTAACGTGCCTACCTCAAGTTTCGTGGCAACTAAAATGGTGTATATCCGGTATGTAGTCTTATCCACTATTAAGCTTTAAATTTGCGACGCGAATTCATGTTTTATTTTTATTGAAACAAACATTTCTTGTAGCAGAATATATTTGAAGTAAGTAATTGACAACATTTATTTAAATCACTGTCATGGACCAAGTAACCTCTGGACATGACAAGCAAATAATAATACCAGGAGGGAACGGGACAACTATTTACAGAAACCGTTAAGAGCGACAGAGACATAGACAAGATGTTTTGTCCTTATCAGAGTTCCGCTTTTTTTTGTTTAGCGGATGATTGTCAAATTGACAGAGCTCCGCTAAATACTGCCGGGCAATTGGGAGAAAAACTGACATTTTATCACGCCAGGTGGCGCATAAGCGACTGTACCTAGGTTTGACATAAGAACTGTCAAATCACATACATTTATTATAAGTAATTTTAAACTTCGACAAATTTTTCAAGAATGCCTCAATGTAGTGCGCCGAATTGTAAAAACAGAGGAGCTCACTTATTTCCCAAGGACCCAACACGGAGAAAACGTTGGGAAAGTGCTCTGCATATCAAAAATTTCAGGGCAAGTGATACTGCCCGTTTATGTGAGATGCATTTTAAAGAAGATGATTATTTTGGAAAAAGTAGATACACCGGTAAGTATATTAATAGATACTAATAAGTTTCGACAAAATTATCTTGATTTCTAACATAACCTCACATGGCACTGTTACTTAACATACCTAGGTCCGTATTAGTACCACTTCTATTTTCTTAAGCTTATTTACATTTTCAGACAATGAACCAGTAGCAAAGTTTTTGAAAAAAAGTGCTGTACCATCCATATTCTGTTTCACCAAAATAAAACAGGAGTCACCAGCAGCACTTATACGTCAGGAGCGTTATGAAAAAAGGAATCAAAGAAGACTATTTGAAGATAATAAACTAACAATACCCGGAACAAGCAGAGAAGCAATAGAACCCGGAACCAGCACAGAAGCAATAGTGAACCATGTTGATCTAGTTGTAGGACGAGAAGAAGAAATATGTGCTATTGAGGAAATTGAAGTATCTGTTGAAAGCGCACACACAAATCATGAATATTTGTCAAAGGGTACTCAAGTTGATCATGAGCATGTGTATGGTTCAATAAACAGGTATAAACTTGATGACAAAGCAATACTCTTCTATACAGGCTTCGAAACATACAAGAAATTCCATTTTGTGTACTCCACACTGAGCCCAATGGCACCCAAGATAAGGTACTTTGGTAGCAATGTAACTAGCATATCTACAGAGGACCAATTTTTCCTTACTCTAATGAAACTACGGCAGAATAAATGTATTTTTGAACTTAGCAGGTTTTTTAACATTAGCGTAACAACTGTGTCAAATATATTTATAACATGGATAAATTTCATTCATCAACTATGGAGTAGGATAAATATTTTGCCCAGAAAAGAATTGATTAAATACTACATACATGCCAGAGCATTTCAAGCAATATGATGAAAATATTAGAGTAATTTTAGATGGAACTGAAATAACTGTTCAGAAACCAAAAAATCCAATGTCCCAGCAAGCTTCTTGGAGTAGTTATAAACATGCAAACACTCTTAAAGTTTTAGTAGGAGCCACACCAGGTGGATTGTTATCTTACTGCTCACAAGCGTATGCAGGGTCTATAAGTGACAGACAGACAGTTGAACGGAGTGGTCTAGTGTCCAAGTGTGACAGTGGTGACAGTGTTCTAGCAGACAGAGGATTTACAATACAAGATATGTTTGCAGACAAAAATATTACTGTAAAAATACCGACTTTTTTAAAAGGAAAATCACAGTTACCAGGTATAACAATCATAAAAGATAGACAACTTGCAAGTAAACGTGTCCACATAGAAAGGATTATTGGATTGACAAAAACCTACAAAATATTAAAATCTGAACTAGACCATAGTTACATTCCAATAGCAAGTAAAATATTCTTTGTATGTTTTATGTGTTGCAACTTTAGAGAATGTATAATGAAGAAAAAGAAATAAAATCAAATTGTATTTTTAATGTTTTTTTATTAAAGACAAATAATCTCTATATATGTATTTGTTCAATATTGCTGACTCAAGGTCATGAATATAAAAGTTTATTAAACCTGTGAGCATCTCATTAATATAGGAATCATCCCGGTCTATAAACATTACTTTCATGTCCTTAAAAGTATACACAATAAAATTGCAATATTTTCTGGCACTGCAATACAGCTGCCCTTGTACCTGAGCATAGTAAGGGTGTCTTTTTTTTAATTGTAGATTACCATTTATATTTTCTAGATAAGGCACTGTTACCTCACTGATCACACTGTACCGTGCAGCATATGGGCACTTCACTTCGATGACAGTTTCTTCTCCTATCAAGCCATCTGGTGATGCAGCAAGAAAAGGATATTCTTGTGAAATAAACATTCCACACCTTTGCACGTCGAGACCATACATCGCTTCATATTTTTGTATTGCAGTTGTCTCTTGGATTTTGCCGTGGGTAACGGCTCTTGTGTACACTGGCTTTGGTGTGAGAATTTTCTCGATTATAGCCTTTTTACCAATATGAGTGCTATGGCTCACCGTATAAAACATACTGGCAGTAATCCTACAGGATCGCATCTCATGCCAATCTGAAGAAGCATCTTGTCCTCTTGTTTTTGTTCCACCTCCTTTATTTGTTCAGAAGATATATTTTTTAGATACAAATCATTTAAGATTTGTTCTTGTACAGTATTCTGAACATATGAGTGATCCCATTCAAACCCATGAGGATTTGCAGGTTCATAAGTTTGCAGGATAGGCATAGATGACTCCCCATATCCTATGGCCAAATTTCTTACATAATATTCATAATTCTGCATAATGTCGTCCTCTTTCAGGGGTTCATAATTGCAGCTTTTTAATCTTTTGCTGGGTAAGTTATGTGAAGCGATAGGTGATTTTTGGAAAACCTTTTTAGGTTTTCTAAATGTCATCAGCTGCTGGGTGCATACTTGATGTAGTAATATATAACTCTTGTTTACAATATCATGTGCACCTAACAACAATACAGCGAGATGCTTGCAGCTAGCTTCTGTACCACTCCCTGCGGCACACTCACAGTGACATTCTTCTATAGAACCTTCTTGAGAGACTTTCACGTCCACAACATATGTGAGACTCTTCATGCTAGCCTTACACTGTCCGCGTAAGTAGGTGAACATACCATCGGACGAGTAACGAGCCGTCACTAGATGACGCGACTCGTATAGAAGTTGCCCCTTCGGATGGGTGTTGAATCTGTAAGAAAATAATTACACAGACATTAGGTTTTTTATGTCAAATTTCAGCACATTATGATTATGAATAGTAATATGTAAAGTTACGAAATAAAATTGTTGACGTACCGTTGGAAATATTCTTGTATTTCATGCTTGCTGATGTTGGGAATAGGCGAATCGGCGTTAATATCTCTGTAAGTATCAGATGGTGGGCACACATATGAACGATCCTCCTCAACATCCAGGTTAGCACCAAAGTTTAGGTTTCGATCGTACGCCTCTAATCTAAAAAGAAAAGACGCACATGAGCATTGAAAAATTAAATTAACACTAAAAATACGGAACATAACCTCAAATGTATTAATTCATTACCTTTGTATCAAATCAGCCTTTTTTCCGGCAACTGCCGCATTTCTCCTTCGAAGCTCAGCTTGGAGCTCACGTACAGTCATAAACGAGTACATATTTTCACGTAAATCGCAAGGATTTGAGAAAAAATCGCAACTACACTCTTGACACGAAACGTAAACAAGGTACAGTCGATAGTGGCGACATCTGCCTTTGCCTTGACCTTTTAGTGTGCCTCCCAATTCAAATGTGCGTTGTAGCCTACTATAAAACAACGAATATTGTGGATAATTTTACATTTCGAAAGTTTATATATGAATAATAGTGAGTGC
The DNA here is from genome assembly GCA_947623375.1 of Apotomis capreana. Classification (NCBI taxonomy): domain Eukaryota; kingdom Metazoa; phylum Arthropoda; class Insecta; order Lepidoptera; family Tortricidae; genus Apotomis; species Apotomis capreana. Next base: position 13,639,586 of record OX392504.1, read on the forward strand.
TATTAGCTATAGATTTGTAAAACAATGGTGCGTTGGTCCATAATTGGCTGTAAAAGCGACACTGGCCAAAAAAGTGTAAATATAAAGGTAAGTGCGATGTTTCGACTTTGCTTTTGCTTGATTTCTGCAAATATATATTTAATAATTATTTATACTATAAATAGCACAGCAAAATCATATCAAAACATCAGAAATCTGCTTAAACTCTCATTTTGTAATATATCTTATTTTTAGGTATCACCCCTACAAATTCAATAGTCTTTACGTCTTGTCAGTGTCAGTAGTCTTTACTCTTTGTTTTAACATTTACTTGACGTTCCGCCGCGTTTTTTACTGCTTTTTAATTTGTCTGCTTTATTCGATTTTAAGGGATACCAGTATACGAATTGGTAAATTACCCTTAACTCATGGAGTTTTACAAATATATTTATTTGTTTTAGATTTCCAAAACATGATCCTGCTTTACTCCAATGTTGGATACGTGCAGCAGGACGATCGAATTGGGAACCAACCAAAAATGCTTGTATATGTTCACGACAATTTTGTTTAAAGGACAGTAAACATCTTGCCTCATGCCTCCTATGGGCTATCTTGCTGCTCTCTCGAAATTGTAATTTAATTTATGTAAATAAATATATTTACCATTACATTTGAGTTTTTTTTGGAAAGTTTTATTGTAATTATTTTATAATTTGTCCCATACAATATAATAATACATTTAAAACTAATTCACACCGCTAACAACTAGCACTGGAAAAACGGGAGAATTATTTGGAACCTGGTAACCCTGTGTTAGTCATGTACATTGCTGCTGTTCCTTTCGGGTATACGCATATGCCGAATCCATAGGTACTTCATCCAAGATCACTGTCAATACGAAAAGTCCAGCTGGTGGCCAGTGCAACACTCCCCCCTTGAAATTGACATGTATATACTGGCATTTCGTTTTTTTTTTTCATATATAACTTTACATGCTTACAAGTACTCTATTGGATTCCTCACTCTAAGCCCATGTGTCAATTTTTTGTTGTTCATTTTGAAAGCGACTTGATTAGATGTATCAATATCGATACCATATCGATACAAAATTTGTATTTAATATTTGTATTACAAATATTAAATAGTTGATAAAAGTTAATGATATGATAACTTCCAATACTATTATTTTCTGTTCAAAGGTATAGTGGCAGAATCAATCAAATTGAATATGAATACTAATGAATTTCTTTAATACAAATGTCTTGGTTTAACGGGTTTGGTTTAACTTTAATGCCTGTAATAGGCTAGTATAGTTTTTGGAAGACAAGCGAATTATATTATTTTTTCGATTACAAACCTCAGTTGTAATTTTTTCCTCACAGCGGTTTTTAGCGCAAGTCATAATTCCGACTCTTATAGCCTAGCAAGCGTCGGTCCGGCCGCGGCCCAGGGATAATGGCGCTATAAACAGCTCTCATATGGCAATAATGTGTATACGTCACATATTTGCTTTATTAAACGTCAATAGCTATTTGTCAAGGATTTGTCATTAACCAAATTCAAAACATTGTTTACCGGAATGCTGCTCAATCCTTCGTTCTTCTTGCGAAATAAATACTGAATCCTATTGAAAAAACTTGACTTTCATCACTGGATAGTTTTGGCTTTATTATGCAAAAATTACTTAAAATTTGCGGAATATTTTTTAGTCCTGTTTGTTTAACATCAGTGACATTCACCGACTTTCAACGTCAGTTACCAAACATTTGTCGTTGCCAGTAAAATAATTTAGTACCACTGAAAATCCGCTATATAGCGTGGGTTGTAAAACCCCTTGCAGGGCTATTAATCCAGTGAATAAAGGGGTTTTACCTCTCAAACGGTCCGGTAGTTTTGAATTTTTGATATTATGTTGTCTAGGATGGTTATCTAGTGAGTGTTTATAATGCAAAATGTACAATTGCTCCACCTCCGCGCCCGCCGCCAAATTGAAAAACCCGGCAATTTCTGCAGATTTCTGCTTCTACCTTCGTTAAGGAGCATTTTAGCTAGAAAAGAGCTAGACAATGTTGTAGACAATTAACTTTACTATAATTTTTATTTTAAAGACAGATAGTAACGGAGATGTGCACATTTAAAAAAAATTGAAAATCGCAATTTTCAGAAATGTATCAAACTTCTGGCATTGGTTTATTAAAAAGTTTTTTTGAGTTTGTGTTGATATTAGTGTTGAGAGTTGACTGTTGATATTGATATTTGTTAGGTTTTTGAATTTACCGCGTCTTTTAAGGAACACGACTCGTTTGACAGACTCTACCGGACCGTTTGTAATGCCTTGATCACACCTACCGAGACAGTGGGCGAGACAGTGCTCTCGTCCGTCCCTGTCACACACAAGACAAACGGGCGAGACAGAGCACTATCTCGCCCGTTTACTCGGTACGTGTGATCAAGGCATAAGGTAGCTAAAGTGCTTTAGTCTCTAGTAGGATTCGGGTCGATTGCAAAAAAAAATTACATAGGTAGTTAAGGGCTTTAATTAAAACAATGTTAATTGATTCCTTTGTGTGAGGAAAGTTACCCATACATTTTGTATGACTAACTTTCGTCACACAAAGGAAGCGACCGTAGGTATTTTATGTTAACTAAGCTTTTAACTATGTACATTTTTTTTTGCAATCGACCGATTCACCGAACTATATAAATTATAATTATAACCATTTTAGGGTGGTAAGGCGTGACGTCGTCAACCCTACGGCCTACATTTATGTTTCATTCATATTTGAGAAGATAGTTCAAGGCGATTAATAAAACCACGTTCAAGCAGACATTCTATAACCCAAAGAGTAAAGTAATATATGCCATACCCATAACCCTTGTGCACGTGCACACTTTCACTGAGATTGAACATAATATTGCGCAATGATTCCTGGGTAGTTATCAATACAATAAACATAGTTTCTCAGTGCAGCACTAGAAAAATGTTTAATTAATGACACTAAGCATTATATTCATAACATTAATTTAAGCGCGGAAATTTAATTATGTTATCCAATCCTATCGACAAATCAGCGACTACATACATAACACACCTACATAATTATCACAACGTATGAGGTAACGGAAATAACATCGCCAGCAGTACGAACACTCTATCGTTCATCTAAAAATATATCTGCGCGTTATTTTGATCATTCATGTTTCTGTTGCTTTCCGATTTGCCCCAAATTTTACTGTTCGGCAAGCGCTTTATTTACAAAATTATAATATATAAGTTATTAAACAAGTAGTGTGTAAAAAAAATAGGCTAGGTAAGTGTATTTTGAAGTATAAGTTTTCGGAAAACACTTTTTCATTTCGTATTAGATAATGAAATCGTTCTTACAAGATTAAGTATCCACCCAGTGCCGACCAAAAAATAATAATTGTATTAAGTAACTTAGGTTTCTAGCGTCAGCCGTGTTTATGCCAAGTGTTACCAAAATGATTATTACGTCTTGTTAATTAATACTAAGCAGTGCTCCTCGAGTCGCCTCGCTTACTGCTACATGCTTCAGTACCTAGTCAGTACAAAACTCTATCCAGGTTTCTAGCGTCAGCCGTGTTTATGTCAAGTGTTACCAAAATGATTATTACGTCTTGTTAATTAATACTAAGCAGTGCTCCTCGAGTCGCCTCGCTTACTGCTACATGCTTCAGTAGACTCAGTAGTCAGTATAAAACTATCCATCATCAGTCAATCGTCGAAATTGACTCTTCTGAATTGTTTTAATTCTGTCTGCGATATGTAAACTCACAACGCATCGCCCATTTGTACCCATAGTAGGTACATTACATTACATACCTAGGGCAGTGAATTTGTGTGACCCAGATGGCAAGTGTCTGTTTCATAAATATGCGATCTGAGGCTTTACTAATTGCCCCCCGTGGTTTGTATAAAGTTTTACGTCTTACCTTTGCCAGGAAGTGAGATTTTCTCCCTGCATAGAGTCCAACCCCCCGCTTACTCTTCGAAGCAAATGAACTGGCAAAAACCATACAAACTGACTCTCTCTGTATGGTCTGACAGTTCATTTGCTTCGAAGAGTTAGCGGGGTTTGACTGTAACGGACACTAGGTAAATTGCAGGAGTCTCGTCAGGTGGGCTGTTGCTAAAAAAACTACTATTATTATTCCGAAGAGACATTAGTCAATTCAGCCGTAGTCGGAATGGATGAACGACATAATATTTTATTAGCGTGATGAACTGATGACGGTGGGTTCAAACAAGAATAAGGCTCACGTACCTACCTACGATACAACTCGCCGCACAAAATCACACGGAAGCAGAAAAGAGACTAGAGTCCTATCTTAGACTCGCTTAGTACCAACACGAGACTTGCTTGGTTAGGAGTTCTGAAATAAATGGAGTCGAGTCTGGTAATTTGAGTTCAGAGTAAAAATTAAAAAGTAATACGGTAGGTACTCGAGTCCATTACAATACTATTGTACACCGGCTAGTGTTATGTACCGACCCAAATTATAATTTTAATCGAATTCATGTAGGTATTAGGTACCCAAAGACCTGGACAGCTTTGCAGCTATCTACAACTCACTTTTTTAAGTCCTTTCAATATGTATGTTAACGCTTGAATTAATTAATTTCAGATAAAGAACCCAAATGTCTCGATACAAGCAACCAAAACCGCTCGAGAGTTTAGCTTTAAACAGACTTGGCGACTGGATAGCAGTGCAAGCCGAACTTCTGATGGTACCAATCGCTGCGGAAGCTCAACGAGATACGACCATCGCACAAATATCGCTATCACGTCACATCCACAATATTCGTAAATATATAGATTACAATGTTCCGTGGATGGTTCATGATTTATTAGTGACTGAAGCTATAAGAGCCCTATCCACCCTTTTGGAAAATACTAAGAAGGCTCAATTCCGAGGATCTATGGGAAAGTTCGTTAGCAAAATGAACGTCATCGTGAGGATGGCGGAAACATTATTTACCAGAAATTTGACTTTCGTTTCGATTGACATTATACCTAAAATGATGCGCAGCGTCTTCTATTCAAAATTACAAATGCTCTCAGGGCTCGTTTACCTAAACCTTGGGTCTCTCTCTGGAGGGTGGAAAACCGCGGACATGGAAGGATCGATAATCGAAGCACTGAAAGAGCTTCATAATCTTAAATACTTGACGATTAATTATGACTGTACGGATAATATTTTACAATGTATCGTAAATAATTGTAAAAAACTTGAAAAATTTGATATATCTAGTTCTAAATGTGTAACAAATGAAAGCGTAAACATTATGGCAAAGATATTAAATTTGAAAGGAGTTCAGCTATACAGAACAGGTGTAACATATGAAGGTTTTGCAAGATTACTCATTAAGAGTAAGAACCTTGAAGACATAGGTCGCTGTGATGATATTGGTAAAGTTTTAGAATACATCGATTTGACAACTTCTTCTGCTAGGCCGTTCAAATTGAAAACTTACGTTAGTCGATACGCTCCGGCGAACCACTTGCAGCTAGCTGTCGATATGTGTCCAGATATAAGAAGCATGACTGTCTTCCACAACGCTGTGCACGGCGATTTAATGATGCTCATAGCTCTTAAAGACTTGTGTGAACTAAAATTACTATCGTGCGACTTCTACGGCGATCAAGTCAAACAAATACTTCAGGTAAAAGGTTGTTCTATCCTACACCTACACCTTGAGCATGTGGATCAAATAGATTTAAATGCTTTAATGTACATCAGTCAAATGTGTCCACTACTGGAAAATTTTACACTATATAATTGTACGTTGATACCACACACATCGCTTTATACAAACATCAAAAAACTAGAGTTGTTGCCATTTCGAAATTTGAAAAAGTTTACGTGTGTTGCTGCTTGTAGTGATGAACAGTTATCTTTTGTCCTAACTAATTGCTTAAATGTAGAATATATTCACCTAGGAACGGCTGTGAATCTTACTGACGAATTTGTATTTAAACTTTTAGACAATAATCCGTTGATACATTTGAAAGAGTTCCGAATTATGCAATCTGACTATTTAACCATGGTATCAGTAGAGCGGATTATTCAGAGTTGTATGAGCTTAGAAATACTAGTTGAGTTGGAAAGTTGGACTTTACTAACAGAGAGTGACCGCGAATACCTTAGAAATTACATTAAAGTTAGTAATTTCAATATTGATATTGCTCCCATTAGAAGGTATGAAGTTTGATTGAAATTGAATAAACTCCAGTTATTGTGCACTGCAAAAGACCAATGAAAGATATAGGTACTTGATCCCAGCAAGAGCCCAGGTTGGTAAATCTTACCTGAATGTGCTCCACTCCAGCCCGCTCATGTTAACCCTTTTTTGAGTGCCTGTGTCCACAGGAGCGGAGGTGTGTGCAGATTGGTTAATATCTGCACTCCGCTTCAGTTTCAGTGCTCAGGCAGATTTACACCTGCAGTCTTCCAACTTCCACAAAATAATAAAACTACAATTTAAATGGAGAATTAGTAATAGGTAGGTTAAAAATTTAAGCACTATCGCGTCCAGGCACGCCATAAAAAACGAAGAGGAGTAGGTATTAAAAGTCACTCCTGTTGACTTTTCTCTGGAAAATTAATTTAAGTATCATTGCACCATGTTTAGAATAGAAAGAGTACTGAGACAACAAACTAAACCTGTAATCCTATGTAAATTTGCACTATAAACCAGAAAAAATAAGGAATACCGTACACAAGGGTTTTTATGGGAGCTCAGTATAAGACATTATTATATTGCAATTTTTAATGTATTATAGCAAGTAAGGAAAAATTTGCATTTGCAACATGAACTGGTTTATCATGAGTTTTCGTCTTTTTTATCCTTGTGTCTTGCTTCTGTTGTTGCCGTTGTAGGCGAGTCAGGCACAAGTGCAAACATATAAACCGGGTATAAACCATTTGGAAAATTGGTTTGCTTACACTGCTTTATCCTCTTCAATTTTGCTTTGGCAAACATTTTTATGAATTCTTTCAGTGGTCTTGTGACAGAAGAGTCTGCATCATCTTTCTCTACTTTCCCAGTAGATGTAACATTTTCTTTAACTATAATAACTCCATTTTCTGCAAGGGCATTTCTGGAATAGAAAATAAGTTGGGTTACTTGATTATTTCTGTTTTGTATCCTATTTTAAGTTGGGTTACTTGATTATTTCTGTTTTGAATCCTAGTTTTGCTTATAAACCTGTTAATTTTAAGATATGTCCATATTTACTCATATTATAAATAGGTAATGAGCCCAAGAAATGCAAATGCGAAACCGTTTTTTCTTACACCAAATGTGTATTTCGAGATATGAGTGAATAAACTATTTGCATTTTTATATTGATTTTATTTTTAATAAAATACTAAATGACATGATACGTATTGCATGTATCTCTTTAGAACTTTTTAGTCTAAACCAACACGAATGGAAATCTAGCCAATCCACAGGTGTTAAGTCACACCACTAGCAACTCTATGGTTCAGTAAGAAATTAAAAATACAAGGTATTCCCTTGTCTAAAAATTATTTGCCTAATTTCAGTTTACCTAACAACTTTTAGTATAACCAACGGTTTGCCTAATTTCATTCATAATTATTGTTTCAATACATGATCACTTTATCGAAATTCTTTTTGTCTAATCATCACTTTAAATAAAGTTTGTTTTGCTTAATATTAGTTTAACTAATTCTTATATTGCCGTGTTATTTTAACTAACAATTATATTGCCAAATGTTATTTTAACTAATGATTATATTGCCGAATGTTATTTTAACTAAAAAAATCAACTTAAACCCGTTTAAGTATTTTAATATGTCTGAGATCGACGATAGTTTTTATGTAAAATAAACAAATCATTTTATGAACATAACATTAACATTTCACCTTAATGCAGGTCCGACTTGGCTTGGGTTAGGTACGACGACGAGCGAAGCGAGGAGTGTTAGGTTGAACTGCGACCCAAATGTAACTTCTCTACTGCGTGGATATCCGACTTGGATTAGGCAGGCGGGGCGCACTCCGCGATTAACGTTCCCCGCTACAAGTACATGCCGGTCGCCTCATATATGAGGGCTATTCAGTGGCTGCCACGCTCTGTCTTGGAACGCACGCGCGCGCACACGCTTTGCCGATTTACGTCGCAAGTGAACGTACGGCATTTGTCTTTTTATACTAGTGTTTAAATGAATAAAAAGATAGCTAAAAAATATTGCATCGTAGCAGGATGCAGGAATCTGCTCAAATTCGGATATTACCAATATTAATTTGCATTATTTTTCTTTATACTTACGAATTATTATAGTGTTTAAAAATAAAACAACAAGATCTTGTATTGCAGTGGTTCGCAGCAACGCCAATAAAATGTAGCCTGGTGGTGGATTAAATTTGTGTAAATTTTGTAATTTATTATTTTATAGTTAAATAAATAATGAAATAATATCATTATATATATCAATTATATGATTTTCTCTCTATTTTGAATGCAAGAAATAAATGGACAATACATTATTATTTTATTTAATCATTGATAACCCTCGCTAGCGTCGACGCGGCAAGTGAGCCAATTCATTTTCACCGTTATTACACAGCCTCAATGTTCCGTTTGGCTTGCACTGGAGACGACGACTTTAGAAGGGACATAATTCATATTTTTTTGGCTAAAAACAGCGGCTTTCGTAAAAATCAAAGTTTTCACAACACTGCTCAAAAATGTGGTCATAGATTATCTGAATCCAGTACACAAAACTGCTTATATTTGCAAACTATATATCTATGTTAGCTCACAACACGCCAACAATGTAGCATGTTATGGTAGCAGTTTGTATGTATACATGGATCTCATAGTAAAATACAAGCATTTTCTTGGTGTTAAATGACACTTTAAACAATCAAAGCTAATCATCTGCTGCATGTCAAATTAAATTGACAAATGAGAATGTGTCAATAATGAGCGTACCACACTTGTATTATAATATATTTCCTCGCATTTGTTGTGAAGTGTTTAGTCTCGGCTGAAAGTGCAATAGATACACTTGTAATATTTCGAAATTTAGTTGTTCATCAATTGCTTACTTTCCAGCCTCTACCACAATGTACTATACCTGCATAAGGTTAAATATAAAAGCAAGTCTTCATCCTTCAAATATCCTAAAACCCACTGGTTCCAAATAACATCATATTTTTTCTGTGGGCGAAATTCTTGTAAGCTCACTTTGTACAAGTCTCCTAATTTGTGTGCATCATCACCAACATACTCTCTAATGGTGTTAATGAATTTTTCGTCTGGTTCAATAACGTCCACAGTGCGGAACTGTGGTATTAGTAAATACTTAGTTATTCTTCCGATGCCGGCACCACAGTCGAGAACTAAATCAGTAGATGGTGCTTTTTCTGATGATAGTATAGACTTTAAGAACAATTTCGACCCTTGAATGTCTACATCAGAAATAAATCCAAAACCTCCGAGGACACCATCAACCGTAGCTGGAATTTCGGACCAGTATTCTAAAGCTTTCTCATAGCATATACTTTCTTCTGCCTCAGTCATTTTTCAGTGCAAGTGCAGGATAACCAAGTTCAACTTTGGGATTGGACTCCGTTTATATAATTAGTTTCGAGATGTTTTTGAGATCCAGCTCATGACAAATTCATATATATATGTCGAACACTTCAAATATCAATATCATATGCTTTAAGCATGACTGATACACATTTTGCAAATGCAAAAGAACTGAGAACTTGAGAAGTGAGTTGACGTTGACACTGACACATATACTCCATATACTCTATGCACCATGCACTGACAGTTCGTTGCAAGTTCGTTCATTAATAATAATAACCATTCTCCACAATACACGCGAAGTTGACCGAAACTGTCCGAGGCTGGCCGAGCTCGGGTGATAGCGGCTCACACTACTCGCGATCGCGAAGTTGGTCGAGGTTGGGCGAATATGATATGCACTTCGCTGCGGAAACCCATAAAACCCGCTCCAGACCTTCCGAAGCCAGATGAGCAATACAGCTGGTAAAACCCATTCCAGACCTTCCGTTCCGATCCGATTTATCGGATGAAATCGGATAATGTGTAGTGTAATTGTTAGGATCTATTACACTACTCATTATCCGATTTCATCCGATCAATCGGATCGGAACGGAAGGTCTGGAACGGGTTTTAGGGTGTAGGCCTTTGCGTTCTTCTTAAACCCGTTCCAGACCTTCCGATCCTACCCGATAAGATTCTACTTATCGGATAATGTGTAGCGTAATTGTTAGGAAATCGGATAATGTGTAGTGCAATGGTTAGGACCTAATACACTACACATTATCCGACTTCTTCCGCTAAATCGGATCGGATTGAAAGGTCTGGAACGGGTTTTAAAACCCAATCCAAACCTTCCGATCCAATCCTAATTATCGCATAAAATCGGATAATGTGTAGTGTAATAAAATTGTTAGGATCTATTACACTACACACTATCCGATTTCATCGATAATTAGGATCGGATCGGATAGGATCGGAAGGTCTGGAACGGGTTAACTTATATGTTGGTAAAATGCCCCTTACCGCATTCGAAGCCATATATGGCAGATAATAATTTAGACCTTATCAACACGGGTTAAAGTTCCAATTAGTTTTTTTTTAATATGCGTTAAGTTGAAGTGGCATGGCAACACTATAGTAGACGTTCTTTACGTCAACTTTAATGGTGACAGAGGGAGGGATTTTGTGAAGATTCCAAAATGGTTCGTGAATTATCGACAAAAATCAATTTAAATTACAGTGATCTTATTACCAATCGCGAATTTTATCCACGTATTTTATATTTTGTGTTATATGCCAGTCCCAATAGTGTATATTTTCAGTGATAATGTAGTGTGAATGATCGTTGTTCAGCAACTATTTTTCTCTAATAACTGTGTTTTGGTCCCAATTGTTTTATATTCGTAAATAATCAGATACTTATCTGCAGATTTCATGAGTTATTAAATATAAGGGCGGTATTTTATTTTCTTTTGATTATTATAACCTCCAATTGTCGAAACATGGGGCATTGCTGAACTTTCACACAATATCCGTCCACAAGTAAAGGGTAATATTTTCCATTTTACAGGGTAAAGTCAAGTGCTCAGAACTGCGTACGAAGGATAAGAAGGAGCTCTTCAAACAACTGGAAGAGTTGAAAACTGAGTTGACAAATCTCAGAGTAGCTAAAGTGACTGGTGGGGCAGCTTCCAAGTTATCCAAAATGTAAGTGTAGGCATCGTATTATTACCTGCCCAAATCTTGACTGAATTTAAATTATAGTTTTTCTTTTGAACCTAAGTTCTAATATAACAACTTGATTAAAGGCAATCTAACTTAAGTTAGATTAAGGTCAAATCTGCGATAAAATATGTGTTATACACGAATATAAGACACAACAAAACTTGATCAGCCTATGTATATCTTTAAATATCAATAAAATATATATTTTTACAAGTTTTTGGCTCCCAAAGCTAACTAGTATTTTGTCATACCCGGTCAGCGAATGATGATCCCTGGGCCTGGTGATAAATGTCTAATAAATAATATTGCTTGAATGTAATGTTTTTATACAGGCTCAGTTTGTAGTACAGCTGCATACTGAGCCGGTGGTCCTGGGTTTCAAATCCTAGACAGGGCAAATATTTGTGTGGATGAACTTGAATATTTGTTCCTGCGTTTTGGTTGTTATCAATATATGTATTTATATATTATGTATATAGTCATCTAGGACCTATTTGTTTTACATCAACACCAATACAAGGTAAATTTTTGAAGTGCCAAGTGACCCAGGGATCATTGTTCCCTGACCAGGGAATAGGTAATATAATCTAAAGCACACAAGCATTTATATGTAAATACAAAGGATACTCTTATTTAAGAAGCCATAATTTTATTTACCGCAGTACAAGTGGGAATCAAACCCACAACCTTTGCTTGACCAGAGCAGTGCTCTCACCACTGAGCTATAGGACCACTCTTTTTTATCCTTTGTATTTATATAAATAATAAATGTGGTATCACCACTGAAATGGGTTCAACATTGATTTGTTCAACACACAAGCATACAAGGGGCGTCTGAAAAGTTCTAAGCCTAAGATAGAAAAAAACAATTTACACAAATGAACTCGTGTTTATTTTTCAATATAGTCTCCTCCTAAATCAATGCATTTTTTACATTTTTTATACAGTGCTTTTAGGCCATTAAAAAAATAATCTTCATTTTGCCCTTCAAAATGCTCCTGTACAGCCGCCTTCATCTCTTCGTCACTTCTAAATCGCTTTTCCCTCAACTCTTTCTTCAAATTATTGAAGAGAAAATAATCGCTTGGGGCTAGATCTGGGCTGTAGGGTGGGTGGTCAATTTCGTCAAAACCAACTTCCTTCAGAGCACGCCTCGCAACATTAGCGGTGTGAACGGGTGCGTTGTCTTGCAAAAACAAAATGCCTTTCCTTAGTTTACCCCGCCTTTTCTCAACTATGGCTTGTCGCACCTGTCTTATTAGATTTGCATAATAAGTTCCGTTTATCGTAGAGCCTTTTTCTAAATAATCGATTAAAAGAATGCCATCACAATCCCAAAATACCGTAGCCATTAACTTAGAGGCCGACTTTTGCACTTTAAATTTCTTCGGCGGCCTTTCACCCTTTTCAATCCACTGCATCGACTCAGACTTACACTCCGGATCATACTGTCTGATCCATGTTTCATCAACAGTTACTATTCGGGAACAAACTTCATCTAAATCATCTTCGCACAATTCTAAAAACGCCCGAGAAGTTTCCACACGACGTACTTTATCGAAGGCCGTTAGCATTTTCGGTACCCAACGAGCACTGACTTTACTCATGTACAAATGTTCATGTAAAATTTCTCCGACTCTTTCTTTACTAATACCTAAGACCTCAGCTATTTGCCAAACCTTAATTCTTCTATCTTCTAATACCAGCTTTTTGACTTTTGCTACGTTTTCTTCGGTCACTACCGATATTGGCCGCCCTGAGCGGGGGTCGTCTTCGATCGATTCCCGTCCGAGTTTAAATAAGCGACTCCACTTTTTGACTGTGGCATAAAAAGGCCCAGAATCACCGTAAATAATAGCCATTTCCTCAAAAATACACTGCGGTGATTTGTCACTTTTTGTAAGGAATTTAATTACAGCACGGTGCTCAATTTTCGTAATATTCGTTGGTAATTCACACATGATGTACTTTTCCGTTGAATATCTCGAAACAGAATAATAAAAACGTGACATGTTATTTTTTAATAATTTGTTTTTAAATGGCCTTTCTAGTGGCCAGTATCATAAACGCATATATAACCTCGAAATACCTTAGGCTTAGAACTTTTCAGACGCCCCTCGTATTTCAAGTATGCCTGCCAACTTCAGTGTCTGATTGTTAACAGATTTATTGCTGATGTTATACTTACTTATCTTTTAGCAATGTTTTTTTATTCTTATTTATCATTCCCATGGTAGACTTGCAAATTCTTCTTCCTTGTTTTGACTTTAGATCTAGTTCAGTATGATTTTAGGTTCAGTTTCCAAGTTTAAAAAATTCAGATTTATAAGTTTACCATGGAAACAATGATATATTGAAACATTAAAGTTAATTTTGTTTGATAATAATGATAAATGGAAAAGAATTACTAAACATTTTTAAAAGTGAAGAAAGAGATAACTAACAATTACTTTAAAATTTCAGCCGTGTTGTGAGGAAAGCTATAGCCCGTGTATACATTGTATACCACCAGAAGATGAAGGTTAATCTGCGTAACCACTACAAAAACAAGAAGTACAAGCCCCTTGACCTGAGGCCCAAGAAGACCCGCGCTATGCGCAAGGCTCTGACCAAACATGAAGCCAAGATCAAGACCAGGAAAGAGATCAGAAAGAAGTCTCTCTTCCCACCAAGGGTGTATGCTGTTAAGGCTTAATAAATTCACTTAAAAATATAGAACTTTTTAATTTCTTACTCAGTAGTCTATTAATCCAGTGAATAAAGGGGTTTTATCTTACAAACGGTCCCGTAGTCTTGAATTTTTGACATGTTGTCTAGGATGGTTAGTGAGTGTTTAAAATGCAAAATGCACAATTCCCCCTCCTCTGTGCCCGCCGCCATATTGAAAAAACCGACAATTTCTGCAGATTTTTGATTATGCAAGGCATCTTTACTCATAGTAATAATTGAGTGGTTTGGCAGTTTGGCACAGACTTCAAAAATTTATTAATGTAATCTGTACACGAACGGGTTTTTAGGCTTTTCAGTTTTTTGAAGTCTGTTCTTTTTTTGTTATTTTTATTTTTTGCTTTTAACTCACAGAGCCAGTAGTTTTATAATTATAACATTACGATAATGTTATGAACACGCATTTGTTTTGCTTCTTCCTCCACGGGCTCAGTTATCGGTAGTACTGAACACTTCATACATACAATAAAAAAGAACACTTCAAAAAAAACTAAAAAGCCAAAAATTACCCGATCAAGTACAAATTACATTTGAATCACCTTTTGAAGTCGGTGCCAAACCACTCAATTATTATAATATTATAGTTTACGTGAGGTTTGGCACCGACTTCAAAAGGTGATTCAAAAGTAATCTGTAGGTACGTGAACGGGTTATTTTTGGCTTTTTAGTATTATTGAAGTCTGTTCTTTTTTGTTAAAGATTTTTTTTTTCGCTTTTTAGTGTCATATAAAATACTTATGGCGGCGTGATCGGGGAGGTCTCGAAGGCATGCATCTCGTTTAAATTATCTCCTAACCGTTAAGGAGTTAGCTATACCTTCCTTCATCAGCTCAGCATAGGAAGATGATGACTATGAGACGCAAATTAAAACGTTGTTCATTCAAGATAAGGTTGTGTATGATTATAAAGTTGTTCGTGAACAACTTCATAATCGCGGACAAACACACATTTATATGCGGGTCATACTGTGAGAACCTCTTTTTATTGAAGTCGGTTAAAATACTAAAACCTCCTAAGTGTAACAAATACTTTTCTGAAAACCGACCGCATCAAAATCGGTTCAGCCAAACGGACAAACATACCTACATACATATTTACAGGTCAAACTGAGAACCTCCTTTTTTTTGTATTTGGTTAAAAATGTATGATGTTGTTGAACGTGTGTGTGTGTGGATCAGTGAAATGCAATGAAATGATTTATTCAGTAGTTTGGCCACAACACAAGGGCACTTACAAGACAAAGTCAGATCAGACAACCTCAAACTTTTCTACTCTGTAAAACCATACTATGTTTAAACTACTACAAACATAGTCATAGTAGGTACCCGAGCTTTAACCTACGAAATATGGGTATGCAATAATTATATTAGTGTTTTCTATATTCGACTTTCATGTAGGTAACATAACATAGAACCCCGTAATATTGGACCAGCGCGGGAGGTAACGTCACGAAAAAAGAGCGCTGTCAAAATTATTTGCGCCAGCGCTCGTTTTACGTGTCGGAATTTGTACTACAGTAGTGCGTTATTGGAGGCATTACCATGACCGTGAATAAGGTGGATAATTACGGATGGGGTAAACGAAACTTCGTTGATTTAGTTAGCTCTAACTGTAATAAGACATAGATGCACCAATCTAATATACCAATCATACATATAAAGCTCCATTACTAAATAATGATAATGAAACAATTGAACATGTAATGTAATTTATTAAAAAAATTGAAATATGATATAAAATAACATACAAGGCAGAATTTGTATAGGATAGGGTCTTAATTTAAAGTACTTGAATGATTAAGTAAAAAAAAAACCGGCCAAGAGCATGTCGGGCCACGCTCAGTGTAGGGTTCCGTAGTTGCTCATCCTTCACAATAAACTGCTGTTTTAAGCCCGAGTTTTAAGATTTCAAGCTCTATAAAAAGGTCGTAAACGCCCTAGAAACTGTAATCACTTATTACCTTAAATATTGGAGGGTGGTAATTGGTCAGAATCTACCTCCTCGTGGTCCACCCCGGGCAACGGCTTCATTTTGAAGACGGCTGAAAGATTCCGACTGTTCCTGGCAAGCTGGATCTGCTCTTAGAGCCTCCCAGCTAAAAGCTCTTGAAAAATATATACTAAAATGCTCCCAAATAATGGCCCTTCACAGGGCACTACGACAAAAAGTCTAGGACCTTCTGTCCTAATTCTGCAAATTAACATTGAAGGGATGTCGCAGCCTAAATGCGACTACCTTGCCAGACTCGCTCATGATAATCATGTCGACGTGATAACCGTCCAGGAACATCACATAAGTAATGTAAATAATTTTGACAACCGCGGCTTAATCGCAGGTTTTAACTTAGTAGCCTACACCCTTTCACTTGCCTATGGCTCAGCCGTGTACATTAGGTCAACTATCTCGAACGCACAGACTCTTCAAGTATCCAACCAAAATGATCTTGAGCTAATAACCGTGAAAATATCCAACGTCATCCTGACTTCCATTTACAAGCCGCCTAATAACATCTTTACAAACCCCCCGTTTAGCATTCACCCTCACCCTGCAATCTATCTGGGGGATTTCAACAGCAGACATTCTTCCTGGGGATACTGCTCTAACAATTCTAACGGCGAGATCCTGAATAACTTGTGCTCAGAAGAAAAGCTCCACCTGGTCTTTGATGCTAAGGAGAAGGGATCCTTTCGGTCGGCGCGGTGGAAATGTGACACAAACCCAGACCTATGTTTTGTCTCTGAGGATGAGCATGGGAACATACTACCTACTTCTAGAAAAATCTTAAATGACTTCCCCCGTAGCCAACATCGCCCTGCCCTTGTAAAAATAGGACTGGAAGTCCCCATTGTTAACTCTGTACCAAGACCGCGCTGGAATATGGGTAAGGCCGACTGGGAAGCATATCAACACCAAGTAGATGCGAATATACGATGGATCAAACCCGTAGCCTCAAATTACGACAGATTCTGCAGCTTGATCATGGCTACAGCAAAAAGGTGCATACCCAGAGGGTTTCGTGAGGAATACATCCCCGGCTGGTCCCCGGAAGTTGAAGGCATCTACCGTGAATTCCTTGCAACAAACGACACCGCTACTCACGCTACTGCCAGTAAACTGTTGTCCGCTCTAGGAGAAGCCCGCCGGCAAAAATGGATAACGAGTGTTGAGGACATGAGCTTTACGCACTCGAGTAGGAAAAGTTGGTCATTACTGCGAAAACTAGGTGGCGCAGCGGCTCCTGAAAAGAAGAAAGCGGCGATCCATCCCGACCAAATAGCGGACCGTCTGAAGAACATCACCAAAAGCGCTACGGTGGACAAAACCTTCGCCAAACACATCAGACGCGAAAATATGGCCCTACTCTCCCCCATAAATCGATGTGTTGCGCTTGATTCCCCTTTCACCATGGATGAGCTGGGCGCCGCCCTTAAGGACACTAAAAACGGGAAAGCTGCTGGTTTAGATGATGTATACCCGGAATTCCTTACCCATCTGGGTAAGCGATCTGTACGTTGGTTAACAGAATTTTTCAACAACATTTTCGAGACTGGCATAATTCCCACCGTGTTTATGAAATCGAAAGTGATAGCTACCCTCAAGCCTGGTAAAACCCCCGACGATCCAGCAAATTTCAGACCCATAAGCCTGCTAAGTGTCACATTTAAACTTCTGGAACGTTTAATATATAACCGCATCAAAGGCATAGCCGACAGGAGTATCCCCGTTGAGCAGGCGGGTTTCCGTGCGGGTCGAAGTTGCAGTGACCAGGTCTTAGCACTGACTAGTCATATAGAAGCTGGTTTTCAGAGAGGGCTAAAAACAGTAGCTGCGTTTGTGGATTTGAGGGCGGCGTATGACACGGTTTGGATTAGTGGCGTGCTGCACAAAGTGGGAAAGATCATACCATCTGCAAAAATCCTCCGGCTGTTGGAAAAAATGTTGGGGCCCCGGCACATAACTGTCTTTCTGGACGACAAACATAGTAAATACAGGCTCCTGAAAAATGGCCTCCCTCAAGGCTCAGTTTTGGCACCTTTACTTTTTAACATATATACGAGTGACATGCCTATTACTGAATGCCAGAAGTTCCTCTATGCTGACGACATCGCGCTCACGACCCAAGCGAAGCAGTTCGAGACAGGTGAGGCTGTGCTCACGCGAGATCTTGACACCTTAAACCAATACTACGCTAAATGGAGACTGTCCGAACCCTTCCAAAACCGAGGTTACAGCGTTCCACCTGTCAAACAGCCTAGCAAACAGAGAGGTTAACGTCAGCTTCTGCGGCCAAAGACTCCACCACAAATCCAACCCTAAATATCTGGGTATTACTTTGGACCGATCACTGACCTACAAGGCCCACCTACATAGTCTGGCCCAAAAGGTAAAAACCAGAGTAAACCTGTTAAATAAATTGGCCGGTACCTCGTGGGGAGCCCGAGCTGATGTTCTGCGCATTTCTTCTCTAGCCCTTGTTTACGCTCCAGCAGAATACTGTGCACCAGTGTGGTACAGAAGCGTACACACAGATAAGGTCGACGTCCAGCTAAATCGTGCCATGCGAACAATCTCAGGCAGCCTGCAACCTACTCCCACCAGGTGGCTGCCTGTTCTGTCACATATCGCCCCACCAGACCTCAGGAGGACATGTGCAGCAGCACGAGAATGGGGAAAAGCGACAACGCAGCAGCTTCCCATCAGGAAAACTTTGGATCATGTGCCCCCCTCGCGATTGCAGTCTCGCAGACCTATCTGGTCTGACTACCGGCTACAATACCAAGAAGGTTTTATAATCCACAAGGAGTGGACGGGACAGTGGCATGAACAAGGCGGCGCCCCAACTACCGATCCTACCAAAATGCCAGCTGGACTGAAGGAACACCGCAAGATCTGGGTTACTCTAAACCGCATTCGCACAGACGTGGGCCGGTGCAACCACAATCTGCACAAATGGGGAATCTCAGCAACAGCGTCTTGTGACTGCGGAGCGTCAGATCAAACCATCCGTCACATCGTCGAGGAATGCCCTAGAAGACGTTTTGCCGGGGGCATGGGAGGCCTTCTCACACTTTCACCAGGCGCTAGGGAGTGGCTACTTAATTTAGATATTAAATTATAAATTTGCAAATAACATTTTCAGGAATAAATGCCATACGATAATAATAATAACCTTAAATATATATTTTTTTTTATTTTATTTTACCGTTCTGTCGGCGTTATACATACACATACTCATACCAAATTTCAGCTTTCTAGTACTAATGATCACGGAGCTAAGCCGCGGACGGACGGACAGACGGACATGGCAAAACTATAAGGGTTCCTAGTTGACTACGGAACCCTAAAAAGCATATACCTACGTAAATCGCTGTCTGCGTTTGTAATTATAAGGTGGGTGGTAAGGAAAAATATAAAAAAATCTGATATCAAAGATCTACTCTATTACACATGTGCAAGCATTACCTTTTTATTATATACTTTTACTATAAAATTTTTTGGTCACTTTCAATCTCCTAAATCTCATAGTAAGGTAAAGAGTTGCTAATTTAATCCGTCAAGAACTATTTCATAGCTTCCAAACGCGACCAATTTGTTCAGCAGACGGAAAATACTTATATTTGATACATCAAATAATTCTGATTAAAATTAGAATATGACCACCTCATTACACATTGATTCTTTTGAAGTTAACTAAAATTTTTGTATAGCTTACATCTATTTCTTATAATTCCTCATGCTTTTGTTTCTTGCGGTGGGGAAATGACCAAAATTCTGAACCTAATCCTCTGACATCTCGCTCCCGTTTAGCAAATGCGGTGAACGATGAAACACAATTCCCAATGAAATAATTAGCTTGTCCAAGAATTGCTAAATCCATGTGTGGATTTGAGGGCTGTAGGTGTACAATAGACACATCAAGTCTATGCAAAGCCTTTTTTAATTCATCAGTCATGTGATTAGAGTCAGATGCAACAAAGACATATTTTATATCATTCGTTCTCTTTAGTACTCTCTTGATTTGTCTGTAATAAAAAGGAAGTAAGTATTAGTTATTGTTATTATACATTTGAGTTAACAATTAAATATTATTAATATGTGATACTAGCCACAAATTATAGTTGAAGTGCATTTTTCAAATTTATTACTTCATTTATATAAGAATAAATTAACTAAAAACAGAAAATATATATCAGAAATCATATCATACTTAATGATTTCAGATTTTTCAGGAAGGCACATGGATTCTGTCAGTGGTCCTCTCTCATTCTTATATCCTACACACTGAGGAGCAGCAAATAATGTGGGGCTGTCTTTTACATGTTGACAGGCCCTTGCCCAGTCCTGGCCATTTCGAAGGTGGATGCCAAGGAAGCCACCCCCACTCATATTTTTTTTAATAAATTTTCTGGAATTTGTTGCAATATCATCACTCCATTGCAAATATTTATGCAAATGTCTATTCTCATGTTGCACAGGAAAACTGGCAGGAGCACCTAAAAAATATTATAAATGATAAAAAGATTTTAATAGGTAGTAAATTTTCTTCAAATAATCATTGGATTATTCCTTTTTTCTGTTGCACTAATAGTTTCCATTGTGATGTCCACTCTTTAAAACTATGATTAAAATGACTGTTTTGGCAGTTATATTTACCAAAAACTTAATAATTGCAACAGTTATAAAGCCTTATGGTGAATATCTCCTGACAATTAATATAAATTATCAACACTTTTCTAAGAAGTTTAGTCACTATTGTCCTTGTTGGGTCACTGTTGGGCCACGGGACAGAAAAACAACAAGAAAAAAGTTGATCCACCTCATGAATGTCTGCATGCTGCAAGTTACCTGTAAAGGCTACAACAGGCCAATTTGAAGCTGGATATTTCAGCTGCCATTTTTCAATCATTACATTGTTTGCTGCATCATAGTTCAAGGGTCCGTAGAATTCAGATCCAACAAAGTCAATATTAAAGGTATCCCAGAATGGCCCAAAGGGGTTACCAGATTTAGCATTGCAACTGTTCTCTATTTCTCCTGTTCTTTGAGTATAGCAAAACGCAATCCTTTTTTCACTTGGCCAGATAGAAGGTGCAATCTCAGACATAAAATGCTCCATTGTAATCACCTTGTGATACTGTGCTAAAGCTTCAGTTTTAAAATATGTATTGAATGGAATTTGTCTTGATCTTGATTCTCCATATCTATACTCAACCCATGGAGGTAAAACCAGACTTCTGTTCAAAGCTTTGCTAAACGCCAAGACACCCAGAAAATGATCTGCTTGATTACCAAATCTTCCTGTAAATAATTACATTAGACATGATTAAAATAATTGTATCAAAATTAGAGGCCGGCAATGTGAAATTTACTTTTGGGATAGGCCCGTACGTCTATCTACCTAACGCCGGATAGGAACCCAAGTTTCGAAAAGAAAAACAACAAAAGAATGCCGGTAAAACTGTTAGAAGTAATAAGTGCTTACTTACCCATGCAAGGACAATATGTTAAATAACCATTTTTGTCGGGGTTGTTACAATTAACAATTGTAAAGGTAAATAAACAAATGAACAACTGTCTAAACATTTATACGTGAGTAATAATTATAAAAAACGGTATACAAAGCGTGGTTGTATTTGAAGTATAAGGTTAAGGTATTTGTTTTGTTTGGTTTGGTGTAGTTTTGATTTGTTGACCTGTCTCCAGTGTTGCGAGATGACTTTTATAAAAATCCGTAGGGGGACAAGTCTGTAAAATTTTAGAATTCCGTAGATTGTCGCTTGAAAAATCCGTAGTTCTACCGATTTTTTTCCAATGCTTCATTAGACTATACTGAAGCTTAAAATGTTATTAAAAGTTAGTAACTTTTGCATAAACGTAGGTGGATAAACAGAAATAATATTTTTGAACAGTTGGTTCATAGTTTATTCATCGTTATGAGCTAGTACGGAAATGAAATTTAAAAAACGGACCATCGAGTTAATGTGCGATTAGTCCGCGAGTGTTTTAGCCGGGATAACAATTCTTTTTTCGCAGAAAACACACATTCCGTTTCGTTTGTGTCATGTTTTGGTGATAAATAAAAGTAGTCTGAAATTCCGTAGGTTCCCCAATAAAGGCACAAAGCCTAAATTCCGAAGATCTACGGATTTTTCCGTAGCTCTGGCAGCACTGCCTGTATCAGTCTGTGGTTTTGGTTCCCGCCCGCCGCCGCTCATAGAACTATTAAAAGACAGTGAAACGTATCAACCAATATACAAATATATTAAAAACACAATTAAAAACATTTAATGTGAATGTAAATTCTGCGAAGCCATTTCAAGAAATTAAGCCGTGGCTTAAGCTCCGTCCACACTTGTATCATTTCGCCGATCCGATCCCCGTCGCGTATCTTCACCGCGTATCATGAACGGTAAGGCTCCGTCCACACTTGTATCATTTCGCCGATCCGATCCCCGTCGCGTATCTTCACCGCGTATCATGAACGGTAAGTGTGGACGTCGCGCCGTCGCGATCATGCAACGCTCGCGCGAAATCCATGTTGATACGCGTATCTTCAGTACCCCGCACACTCGCGATCACGAAAGCATTGCATGATCGCGACGGCGTGACGTCCACACTTTCGTTCATGATACGCGGTGAGGATACGGGGTGAGGATCGGTCGTGATATCTCGAGTGGGTTTTTGCCCGATCATCAAAGGCGCTATTTGAGTCATCGATCCACGCTGCGGTCATTGGTTTTTAATCCTTAATCTTTACGATAATTAAAAAATACCATATACCACTGATGGACTGTCTACTTTGTTAGGCCTTTCCATGCGGCGTCTTCCGGCACGCGGTTTCCACTCGAGAACCTTTCTGCTGCATGCCATAAAACAAACACAGTCATACGAAGGCCATGTCTCCGTGAGCGGGTGCCTTAATCGAAGGCCTCTCCACGCGGCGTCTTCCAGCACGCGGTTTCCACTCGAGAACCTTTCTGCCGCATTACGTATTATAAAACGAGCACAGTCATGTGCTAAATCTCATTGAGCAGATGACAAAAATGAAGGCCTTCCCCGCTGCGACTTCCGGTACACGCCCCCCACTCAAGAATATTTCTGTCAAGGTTCAGTGAGCGATCTCAGCGGGCGACATTTTTAAATGGGACGCAATTCCGCACAGAACAACGATCACAAAACGAAATGAAATGTTCGGCGAAAACGAAATGCCAAAATGATCGGGGCGGTGATACGGTGCTACGATACGGATAGCGTCCAAACTACTGCACGCCGAAATGACCGGTGCGGCGATACGCGACGAGGATACGATACGGCAAGTGTGGACGCGTTTCTTCGCGCGACGGCGCAAATGATACGGAGTGGGGGCAGTGAGCGTCCAAACAGCACGATACGCGGTGAAGATACGCGACGGGGATCGGATCGGCGAAATGATACAAGTGTGGACGGAGCCTAAGTGTGGACGTCGCGCCGTCGCGATCATGCAACGCTCGCGCGAAATCCATGTCGATACGCGTATCTTCAGTACCCCGCACACTCGCGATCACGAAAGCATTGCATGATCGCGACGGCGTGACGTCCACACTTTCGTTCATGATACGCGGTGAGGATACGGGGTGAGGATCGGCCGTGATCCATCTCGAGTGGGTTTTTGCCCGATCATCAAAGGTGCTATTTGAGTCATCGATCCACGCTGCGGTCATTGGTTCTTAATCCTTAATCTTTACGATAATTAAAAAATACCATACCACTGATGGACTGTCTACTTTGTTAGGCCTTTCCATGCGGCGTCTTCCGGCACGCGGTTTCCACTCGAGAACCTTTCTGCCGCATGCCATAAAACAAACACAGTCATACGAAGGCCATGTCTCCGTGAGCGGGTGCCTTAATCGAAGGCCTTCCCACGCGGCGTCTTCCAGCACGCGGTTTCCACTCGAGAATCTTTCTGCCGCATTATGTATTATAAAACGAGCACAGTCATGTGCTAAATCTCCATGAGCAGATGACAAAAATGAAGGCCTTCCTCGCTGCGACTTCCGGTACACGGCCCCCACTCAAGAATATTTCTGTCCCAAGGTTCAGTGAGCGATCTCAGCGGGCAACATTTTTAAATGGGACGCAACTCCGCACAGAACAACGATCACAAACGAAATTAAATGTTCGGCGAAAACGAAATGCCAAAATGATCGGGGCGGTGATACGGTGCTACGATACGGATAGCGTCCAAACTACTGCACGCCGAAATGATCGGTGCGGCGATACGCGACGAGGATACGATACGGCAAGTGTGGACGCGTTTCTTCGCGCGACGGCGCAAATGATACGGAGTGCCCGCAGTAAGCGTCCAAACAGCACGATACGCGGTGGAGATACGCAACGGGGATCGGATCGGCGAAATGATACAAGTGTGGACGCACCCTTAAAGGCCTCTGCAGCCAAGCCATAAAATCCACAAAAAAAATCTGTGGTTTTGACATTAGGTACTCTATACATAGTAGTTACTTGTGAGATCTTTTTTTGTGAGATAGGATTGTGAGTGATCATCTAATAAGGGCCTTTACACACAGCGTATTTTAAACCAGTTGACGACGCCATCATCATCATACCAAAACCAAAAACGCGCGTGGTCGAATTTTTACTATTTTCAACAGAATTTTAAAAAGGAAGTTACTCAATTTGCCCGTTTTTAGTTTTTGTATGTAAGCCTGACCAGAAATTAACTATTCGTCAAGAGGCCGCTATTTATAAATCTATATGGCAACAATTTTGCAACTGTCAGTATAGTCCGAAAACATAATATTGTATAGGGCAACTGAAGTTTTTTCGGCTTTCTTCTCCACGGCGGTCTCCTCTCGTGAAATGGCGGTAGATTCAGACAAGTAAAAGTGCCCTTGCCTTGCTTACTAACAGAATGATCATTTTGATTCCGGTTCTTAATTAATAACAATGTTTTTTTTCCCTAACCGACCGATGTGGACCGATTTTCAATTATTTATTTTATTTGAATGAGTGTACTCTCGAAGTGGTCCCATACGGTATTTAAGTATAGTGAAAATCATTTGACAAAATTTCATATTTTTAGATTATAATTTTATTACTTGTCTGTAAGTATTCCGCTTAGAAAGAGGACGCAATCACTGTTTATTTTTTCCGCTTAGATCACTATTTTGTTATTAATTTATTAAAACTAACTCATTCTAAAATGTAGTAACTCCAAAACTATGACAATGGAACTACTTATGATACTTTAGTCTGCCCTGTTTACTTAAGAAAAAAAAATTCAGTTGGCAGCTGTTTTTTTTCGCAGGTAGGTCGAAGACTACAACTCTATGTAGGCATATAGTTGTCTTTCGGTTATTTTATGTATTTTCTCATATTTCTTTGCATACAGAAAAATAACATTATAGTAGTTTATGACTGTACATAATGAAGGGTATTAAACACGAGTGTGGGTTTATGAAACGAGCCCAAGGCAAGTTTCATAACAACATCATACGAGTCTTTTAATGCCTAATTATGTACAGTTACATACACTACCTTATCTACCCACATATCATAAGCCTTGATGATGCATTCAGGAGCCGTACATTATGACAAATTTTACCCGGCAATGGCGGTAATAAAGTTTTCTGGCAGCTGTCATAGTTTTTTTTTCAATACAGACAAACTAGTCGGTCCCAACTATCATATCGTTCGATATCTTACGTGCGACATATTCATATTTGATTGCAAATTGACAATTCATCTCGAACTAAACGTCATCTCGACTGATATTAGAATAGAGGTCAAATCAAATTTCTTTGTTTTTCAGATGTTCGAAATTTCAATAAAATAAAATAATTATCGAAATCGATGTTATTATTAGCAATAATAACATTTTAACAGATAAGAAATTTGTTCTAACAAAACAGTCTATTTTTATGGTGGTCATAATGTGCGGTTCTTGAACGTATCACGAAGGGTTTATGATATTTGGATAGATAAAATATTTTTTTAGGGTGCACATGACTCAAAGCTCTTCCGATATCTTTATTAATTTCCATCTGTAAGAAATATTATAAACACACATTAAAAAAAAACACGGAACCAAATTAACTACAGTCAAAATTGTCGTCCCTTTCTAATCAATTTAAGAAAACGGGGACGGCACTACAGTATTTCCACTTTTTAATTTCTACTCTTTTTGGTCAGACTGTACCACTAACTTTTAAACATTATACAAATTATTAATTGCACAGAAACTAATTTTGACTACTGAGATTTATGACGTCACAAGCCTGTATCTTCATAGAAATTTCATACTAACAGATCGTTTTTGACATTTCATAGAGTAGCTGATTTTGTCATATCAGGATTTCATGATAGGATCTCAGGGAAATCAAGGGCAACTCTCAAATGTTATAAGCACTAGCAATATTATTCATGTCTACACTAATATTATAAAGAGGAAAGATTTGTTTGTTTCTTTGTATTGAATAGGCTCCGAAACTACTGAGACCGATTTAAAAATTCTTTTACCATTAGAAGCCGACATTATCCCTGATGAACATAGGCTATTTCTTACCGCGGGAAAATGCTTCATTCCTACGGGATGAGCGGGCAACACCGCGCGGTGCTGCTAGTATTTTATAAAGTCATTTAGGTATCTGCGTTTGGTAGTCATCATCTCATTATGCTGAGGTGAGGATGCACGGTAAAACTATATAGGTTAAGACCGTTAGTTGTATCTTTTGTATCTCCTTAGGATTCATCTAATTAATTACTAGCATAGAGGCATTCTATCTTCGTCCTCCGGGTAGGCAAGCACTTGTGACACCTCTGGTGTTGCAGGTGTTTATCGGCGACGGTAATCGCATGATAAAAAAAAAAAATCTGGCTTATTTCAGGGCGAGTCAGCAGCTCATTATAGTGGTCTTGGTTTGTTGTTATTATTGCGAATGCGAACCCGTTATGTCCCACTGCTAGGCAAAGGCCTGTGCTGCTTTTGTTTTAAAAAAGAAAAAAAAAGATGTATAAATAAAAGTTATTTCTAAAACATATTTATATTTTATTGTATATATTTCACATATTAAGCTAATCCAGAAAAGAAATCCGATGCATTTTTAACACTACTTGATGGCAAATTATTACTCATGTCTCTTTTCTTATTCTGTTTCTGACCAACATCAATAAGAGAGTCAATAGTTTCAAAGTATGATATATTCCAGAATTTAACATCATTATCATGAGAGCATGAAGCTATATAGCAGCCATCATGGCTAATATCTAGGCACTCAACAGGCAGACGATGCTGACCTACTATACCTAACTGTCTCTGAGGGAACATATGAGCTGCTCTCAATATGCCATCTTCACCAGAGGTAACTACAATGTTCTGAGTAATTGGTACCATACAGGAAATAGAGTGCTTTTGACCAATGTACTCATCACTGTGCAAACCAAATTCTTTCCAGTTAAACAAGTACATCTTGCCTTTTGAGGAACCAACTAGTAACTTCGTGTCTGATCGGAACAATCCCATGCAGGTTAATTCTGAATCGTAATCTTCAGAAGTTGAGTAGATTTTGCTGGAAAAATAAAAACAAAGTGTTAATTATGACTGTTGTGGATGGAGAGGGATCCGCCTTTGGACTTTTCTTCAAAGTATCACCAGTTACATGGTGAACTTATAGGTTTATTCACTGAGATATATAATTTAATAATTTTAATACATGGTGCTGCATGTGAGTAGTAACGGCGACGGCGACGACCGGAACCACAGATCTTAATTTGTCTAGTGTTGCCATGTTGACATAGACTAAAGAAATTAACAGGTGCGTTCGAGATTCACAACAATGACAATATGATATTGAAGTAAATGAAATATTATATCGAATAAACGTAGGGACACTTAACTGAAACAAATTATGCCCTATTATTCGCGTGTTATAGTATAATTGTGTTACATCACCCGGGTACCCGGGTTGCATTCCCTAATCGTGATGTCATATTACGTAGGCAATCTTGAAGCGGGCTTACGGACTATAAAAACCGAAGAAAGAAATAGGACCAGGTATCTCCTGGAACTAGGTTAGAAAAATCTCAGATTATTAACAGGCATTATCATGGGATATAAACTATAGGCAACATAACATAACTAAAGAACTATAGGGCGTAAAAATAAACCGATCGTAGATTCTTAATCCAAATAACGTGTACTATCGGAAAAAAATATAATATATATGTAAGAACTAAATTAAATGCTCCCTATCGCAGATTGATTATACTATATGGCGTCCTTAAGTAAAATTATAGCAAAGGACTCTGTTAAAAACGGGACCCAGCAAGTTTTACGGGTAAAACACCAGTTTCAGATAGTCATATGAAGAATTGAGATATTTTATAGCCCTATAGTTAAAAACACCTGATATTCTCTTTACCCCTTTAGGTGTAAAATAATAACAAACACAACTTACCTTCCTTTTAAGTCAATAGAAGTCAAAACACCATCTCCTCCAGCACACACCAAATATTTCCTTGCATCATTTGTAATCATGTCTGCTACATGTTCTTCACCAATTTTTATACTAAAGATAGGGTCAGGCTTCCTCATGTCCCAAAGTTTGACTGTCCCCGCATCATCTCCTAAAATTAAGAATGTCTCTTTAGTTTAAGACTATAACTACATAGTCTTGGGGTAACATAATAGGTGAATATTTATTGAACCATTGATACAAAGATCAAAAATGAATATTTATTGTTTTTGTAACCGCCCAGCTCGTAAACAGATAACTGTCCCAGATGTCTAGCCAACAGCAGCAGACCGTATAACATTCTACAGCCACATATCACAATGTGACGTTTGGGGTATTGTGATTTGCCATCTCTGGCAATTGAAAGGTTAAGATGTTATTGCATTACCCTGTAGGCTTTGGGCTTAAAACCACTAAATTTCATGATACCTTATTCACTTATACCCATGAGCCCATGGTAATTTGAAAATTAGTTTCAAATTACCATGGGCTCATAATACTTAACTAAACGTCAAATTGTCTCATTCTTCAGCAGCGAACACACCAAGCCAAGCCAAAGAACGCCAACGAATGGATTTCGCCGGCCTTAATAGGCCCAGTCTGGACGACTTAGGAAACGCCAACGACCGTTCCTTAATCGTTCGTTAGCGTTTGCCGGCAATTCGTAGCGCGGCGGTATCATTTACCTGCGTACACACCATGCCAACGAACGCCAACGAAAGATATTCGGCGTTGGCTACCGCTCCTTCGTTGGTCCTCGAAGATGCGTTCTTTGGACACATCTTCAAGAACCAACGAACGAACAGTTTTTATTCGACTCGTGGGCTTTTCTATACAACTATCATTTCCCTTCGTTTTTAATTTATACTCTTTATGAGTAGGGTCTCAAAGACGGCTTTTTTCTATATTCGCGCATTCACCGCTAAGAAAACTCGATTTACTGTGGCCCCGCAATTCCAGAACACACTCTACAACGTCTCAAGTCTGAGGAGAGACTTTTCCTCCTTGTGTGTGTTCTACCGTCTGTTAGTGCGGGAAGTAGTGTCACCCAATGTATGGAACGTGCAAATTTTGGTATCGGATGAATTCACTTGGCACAGATGTAGTACACGTAAAACTAAGCTAATTTAGCCCGGTAGCCATCCACCACCCCCTGGCGGGTAGGAAGGGGGGCAGTCAAAGTTACACGCCGCCGCGTTTCAGACAAAAAATCATATCGGCTTCTATTTAGGTACCCAATACCACAAGTTTGGTGTCATTTTCTGATAAATCGTGCATGAAGAATTCGTTTTAAAGACATTTGATGTATAGTTTGATAGAAAAAAAGGAAAATATTGACGAACATATCAAAATTGGTTTGCAATTTTTTTATTCCACTATCAGTATATTTGAAAATCCTGAATTTCAAGTAAAAAAAATACTACCTTAAAGGATATTTATCTATCTCTTTAAAAATATATACTTTATTATATACATATATTATCATAAATATATCTCAACAAAATCGAATATAGTACGCGGCGGTGCCTGGGTACTCTTCCAATCGTCTGGTCTCACTTAATTTTTTGCAAGTATTCAGTTGTTTTCTTATGCAATCGAGGACTGTGCGGTTGATGAACGATCGTAGGCGTTTGTTAAACCGTCCAGACACGGCCAACGAAGGCCAGCGAAAACTATTCGTTGGCGTTCGTTGGGCAGGTGTGTACGCAGCTGAACGAGAACCAACGAACGTGTAGCAAACGCCGAATATCTTTCGTTGGCGTTTGTCGGATTTTGGCGCGTACACAGCTTTATTGCGTCTCACACTATTCGCGAAGTTGGCTGAGGTTGGGCGAATATGATAGTGTGGAGAGGCACAGTACATAGGTATATACGCTAAAGCAGTATGGAAACTAGGCCCTGTTTTAGGAATAAATACCTACACGCCAATCGAGCGCTAGGGTTGTCCTCTTGATTAATTTAAAATTTTTGATTAGTTTATCTGTATCTCAGCTGTTAGTAAGGCCTTATTGAGGGTTCCGTACCCAAAGGGTAAAAAACGGAACCCTATTACTAAGACTCCGCTGTCCGTCCGTCTGTCGGTCTGTTCGTCTGTCACCAGGCTGTATCTCATGAACCGTGATAGTTCGACAGTTGAAATTTTCACAGATGATGTATTTCTGTTGCCGCTATAACAACAAATACTAAATAAGCTAGTGACCGACCGAAACATGATTATTGGCCGAAACCGAACCTCTTATAAACGCGATTAAAATGTTGGATAAAATATCAGTGGGCCGTTTTTTCCAGATATATGCATAATGATACATCTCGCTAATATTACCGGGTTCTAGGTTTAACTTTTATCGAATTGAAATTTGAACATTGTTATTAAAGTGACTTTTTGTCACTATATAACAATGTTCAATTCAATTCGACATTGTTATATAGTGACTTTTTGTCACTATTTTTTGGATTTCTAGAGCAAATATTTACAAAACTGCTGACTATCAAAAAATAATGTTTGCAGACCCCTATTATTTTTATAAGACTATTCAACGACACCCCACACACTAGTGTTGGAACGAAAAAAAAATCACCCCCACTTTATGTGTACGAGAGGTATAGTACAAATTTTCTAAACTAAGCTCATCCACTTAAGAACTCAATACCATTAAGTGGTTAACCACAAATTAACATACCAAGCTCTTAGTAAAAGCAGATTGTAACCACCTTGGAAGGCTAATATAGATTACCGACTCTTAACTTTTTTGGAATTTTACAACCGCCCGACTCTCAACAAGAACGTACTCTCTAGAAAAAGGACTGAACTCTCATCATCACCCATTTTAAACCTATTCAACAAGGAATAAGGTTGAAAATTCAATATCCACGCAATGTAGTTCTAACCTTTTTTTGTAAGTAACTGGTTGGCGGTTACAAGAACAAAAGCAGATAGGATTGTATTAGACACAATGCCATTGTGAATGCAGGTAAGTGGTTGAGCTTAGTTTAGATAATTTCTACTATACGTACACGAAAAAAAAAAAATTTTTTAGTTTTTTTTACCGTTTTGTCGTCGTGATACATACACATACTGATACCAAATTTGAGCTCTCTAGTACTAATGGTCACGGAGCTAAGCCGCGGACGGACGGACAGAGGGACAGACGGACATGGCGAAACTATAAGGGTTCCTAGTTGAGGAACCCTACAAATGGTGTTTGTACCACGAGCCGAACTTGTTATACAGAAAGTTTCTAATGTTATTTTAACTTTTTTTACAAGAATTTAAATGGTTAAGAGGAGCATTTTTTTTTACTTATAGCTTTTATTTACAACAATATTTGTACAAGTTTTGAAATTCATCACTTATAGTTAGGAGAAAAAAAAATAAAACAGTTTTGGAGCAGTATTATTATTATTCTTAATAACTAATCACTAGACCCCGGATTTTCGTCCCAGTCACGTGACAATAGGGTAGTTTGGGGAGTAAATGGACCTGTGTTAATAAATAAGGAAAAACTAACAGTTTCGAACCTTAACATTTTTTTTTTCAAAAATGATAATCACTATTTTTTAGTATTTTTTATTAAGTAATACATTCCACTTGTTATTAAATTATAAACAATAAAAATTAAAAATCTATATATTTTAGATACTTCTGTTTTTGTATATTTGTCTTTGCATAATTAATTGAATTAATTGATCAATATTATTTTTTGGTATATTAATGCAAACCAAACATTTGATTTGTTACGGAGAGTGAGTTAACGAAATAACAACGACGATAAATAAATCAATTGACAATTGACCTACAGGTAATATTAACTAAAGAATATTAATTTATTTATGTCATTTATTGTATTAATTAACACCGGTCCGTTAACTCCCCGAACTATCCTATTGTGACGTCACCGCGATAAATGTGGGGGGTCTACTAATCACTACTATTTTTTGTGACTGGCAATAATAGAGTATGAATAGTATTTTAATGTTAATATAGGCTCCATAGCTCTCCATTAGTCTTACCATGCGAAAGAAAGTCCGACCCCTGCTAATTTAGTTATTTTGACATTTGGTCACTTTAAGCAGATGTTGTTTTGCCATGAAAGTGTTTTGAACTTTAGGCATAAAGAAACTAAGCTATTTTTAATTCGGCCCTATAAATATTTTGGTGTCTTAAAATTAAAAAAAAAAATTAGACATTCTGCAATTTAGGTATTTTGAGACCAAGAAGTTTTGAGATCTGGAACTATTGGTAAAGTAATAGAGAGGTAAAATGCAATTTAGTAGTTATAATCCCAAAGCCCCTGTAGGGTTTTTCTCAGTTGATCAATAAAAAGTTCTTATGGGCACATGGGGCCAGTGCACAAGCCTCCAAAAAATTGCCTTGAAAAAACTATAGCTGACTTTTTTGCTTCATTGAACAGTAAATAATAAACATATGCCCCAGTATGGATTAAGAGGACCTTCGCAATAATTGTATCTTCTAGTTATCATAATAATATTAGAATATCACCTGTTACAATTTTGTTCTCATCCAAACATATCATGGAATAGACAGGTTCCTCATGTGCATTTTCATAGTTCTTTTTTAATTTTCCTGTTTCAACATCTGTAACCATTACAGCTAAATCCTACAAAAATAAAATAATTTATATTAATATATTATTATCTGAGTTAAAACTACAAATAAAGTGTAGTAACAGGGATACATGCTCAAATTCATTTACAATATTAGGAAAATTCAACTATTAAAGTTTTGAATGCCACATGGTTCGGCAACCTACTGTGCCTCAGCTGACACCATAAATAAACAAGTGCCCTAGAATCAACAGGAAATTAAAATACTTGGTTAGAATTAGTAAGCTTTTGATCATTAAAATTTGGGTAACATTAAGTAATGTTCATGTAACTGGCACAATTTTCCAACATTATGATATGACAACGTTTAGAAAGCATATATTTTTTTTATTTACACTGTCTTCAGTGTTTTTTTTGGTGAAAACATTTTGGATACTCATATAAAAATACTTACTTTTGCAGTTGTGTACATTGTAATACCTTCCGAATCAAATTCCACATCTCTACATGCCTTCAGGTGTAATTCTAATGTGTTGACAAGTTTTGTCTCATTATCATTGTACTCATATAATAAAACATCTCCCATAATATTAGCAAGGGCAATAAGATTTTTCGCAGGATTAAATGATATGTCCACAATGAAGTCTTCACAAGTTATGGTCGGTGGATGATCTCGTTGCTTGTTTTTTTCAGCTTTTATTGCCTTTACAACTTCATCTTCATCATTATCTTCTTGAGCTTCTGGTTCCTCGGTAGCAGCTTCGTCGCTCCTCATGTCTTGGTCATTATTTTCTGTACTATCTAAAAATTAAACATACAGAGCCTCTCATATATCGACGGCCAAAAGTGTAAACGCCGTAAACGCAAATGATTTCCCTTGGCGGTTTACGCTTTTTGACGTCGATGTTTTCCTTCTGTGGCTTTCACTTCTTGCTCGGTTGGCAAGATGTATTTCACCATGTTAT
This sequence comes from Apotomis capreana, assembly GCA_947623375.1. Classification (NCBI taxonomy): domain Eukaryota; kingdom Metazoa; phylum Arthropoda; class Insecta; order Lepidoptera; family Tortricidae; genus Apotomis; species Apotomis capreana. The sequence goes on from OX392504.1 coordinate 13,673,630, forward strand.
CTAATTATTCAAGACGAAGTGTGCATCTGACGAGTTGTAATATCGATTATACCTCTATTTTTCAGTTATGCTTAATAAAGCGCATTTATTTGTAGGTTATGCATATTGAAGCTTACCATTATCATCATCCAAAGCAATTTCTTCTTCGAAATCCTCGTCGGAATCGCTGTCACTCTCATCTTCGTCTGAAGAGTTCTTTTCAAATCCTTTAAATTCAATAGTCATCTTTATTGTATCCGAATCCGATGCAACTAAAAAATAAATAAAAATGCTTTCTCGATCAAGATTCTGTTCTTCACGTGAAACAATAACAATACCCTATCTATATCTATAGTATGTAAAGTATGTTTTTTTTTTTTTTATATCCATGTAGCTACACTACACATTATCCAATAAATCGGATCGGATCGGGTAGGATCGGAAGGTCTGGAACGGGTTTTAGCAGCAAGTTTTCGCATGCGCATGATAGTAGTCGCTGTCAGCCTGTCAGTGTCAGTCACTGTCGTCACTGAGCTGCTGTGAGGCTGTGAGCGATAAGCCTCGTTTGTTGATAAGGCAAGCGAAGCGAACGTCGTTGTGTCTGGACGTGAATAAAAGCGGGAGGTTCCTCGTTACTACGTATTAGATTATTTCGATAGTGATTGAGACTTGAATTTGAAACACTACTAGGTGCAAAAGAAGACCGAGATACGATTGCAATCTCCGTAACATTAAGAATTCGAATTGTTTATCGTGAGTCTGCAAACGAAAAGTCAATAAGAGATAATATCCTCCGTATAACTAAGTTATAAAAGTGAGATAAATTTTTATTAAAATTGATGTTCATGATCTAATAGTGAAATATCTCGAGCTATTTGTATCGTAAATTCCTTGTACGGTGCAAGATTAGGTGGTAAATGATAACCCTTGAAGATAATATCAAAGGTAAGATTTTATAATCTTAGGAATGAGTGCTTGTGTACCTACATAATGTTTGCGTTCAATATTGTTCTATGACTTCTATGTATACAGAATAACTGGAATTCAATAGTATTTACCTAAGAGACCAAAAAAAATGGGTATTAACAGGTATTTTATCTATCTTCTATCTTACCTAATATAAAATTGTGAAAATTGGTGTAAGTAGGTCTGTACATTGAAGATATGTTAAACAGAAAGACCTATATAAACAGTTGGACTATACAGTAGGATCTCCTTTGTACTTCACATAGCTGAATGGTGGTGCAAAACAACATACAAATGGCAATAAAATTGCGCTTATTGCCTGGAAGTACTCTGTACTATACCAGTCAATCTTAGGCTCAAATTTTGTCAGTATTTATATTATTTTGAACCACAACACTGTTGTAATTTTATTTATTATATTATGATTATCATGTATTTATATTATTTGGATTTATGATAGAATCATTATCACCATCAGTTAAAAGAAAATCTATAGGCCATTATCACAAATAAATATAAGAAAACTTGCAATGTATGTAATTAATATAAAACAGATAATGCAACATATAATACTAAAGCAATTTAAATATACTAACTATAAACTAAGAACTTAACTAACTAAAATAAAAGGCTAAAACAGATTAAATTTAATATTAAAAAAGACTTATAAAATCGGACCCCTTTGGCATAGTGCCGAAGACGCTGGCAGCATTTCCTCGCTGTATAGCAACACTAATGCGTTGAGCGAGGAAGCTGCCAGCTCTTCGGTCCCCGTGATGTTGACCAGTCTTTTAGAAATTTGCCTAAACAGTTGATGTGCACTGGGCCCCCACGAATCAAGGGTCTCAACTCCAAATGGAACAAAATCGTATTCAGAGCTGAGACCCCTGTACTTATGTGCTTTTAATTTTTCGGCCACTTCCGCCGCCGCGCCTGCCTTAAGAGATGTTCCATGGAGATGGGAAGGAGCCAGAGTGTCTACACAGGTAGCGTCCCACACTAGTGTCCTTCCCAATCTGCATGGAATCAAAGAAATCCCATCAGGTCTCTTACCATCGTCTTAATAATAATTCTTCTAAGGTTCAATATTGTGTACTTGAGTAAGCATTGTGGTTGCTGATACGGTGAGGAGATAAAGCAATCCATTCAACATAATCCAACTGATCCAACTAGCAAGTTTTGAATGTGACTATGAGATTCTTTTTAGGGTTCCGTAGTCAACTAGGAACCCTTATAGTTTCACCATGTCTGTCTCTGTCTGTCTGTCCGTCCGCGGCTTAGCTCCGTGATCATTAGTACTAGAAAGCTGAAATCTGGTATGAGTATGTGTATACTGTATCACGCAGACAAAATGGTAAAATAAAAACTAAAAAAAAAAAAACATTTTTTCGGGTATCTCCCGTACACCTAAAGGTGATTGTTTTCTTTCGTTCCAACACTAGTGTGTGGGGCGTCGTTGAATAGGACTTTTAAAAATAATAGGGGTCAGCAGTTTTGTAAATATTCGCTCCAGAAATCCAAAAAATAGTGTCCCCCCCCTCTAACTTTTCAACTACGGGACAAAAAATTATGGAAAAATTCATAAAAATGAGGCCTTATAAGCACTTTCAGTGAAAACTATATGGAATAAAATCGGTCGAGCCGTTTTTGAGATCGGAAAAATTCATAATTTTCTTTAAAATGACATAAGTGCCGCACGGTGTCCTGATACATTATCTATTCTGTGCTTATACTTCGAACGTTACACATATTAGTTCAATGCCATACTGGCCATACTGCAATAAAACATTCCGCTCAATCTGGCGCGTATAATCGATAACTTCCAGAAGGTAATAAGTAATTACAGTTACTTTAGCGTTTACGACCTTTTTACAGAGCTTGAAATCTTTCTCGTCATTTAAACCTTGGGCTTAAAACCGCTGTTTTAAGCCCGTCTATTGTGAAGGATGGGCAACTACGGAACCCCCTACACTGAGCATGGCCCGACATTCTCTTGGCCGTTTTTCTTTTGGTTCAGTGACCTTGCTTAAAAGGCATATAAGTGAGACTATGTCTTACTGTCTTAGTGGTGGTAATATTTAATTTCATGAATTTACATTAAGTGGAGTCATGCAAATTGCAGGCATGAGCGAATTTGAGCTCGCTATACATTGTGTATCAAGAAAGAAAAAATAATTCATTTATTTGTAAAGGGAACAATTTAAACGCTCACCAAAATGGCTTTTATACCCCAAAACTAAATTCCAAATAAAATGAATTGCCTCCATATAAATTAAACCCACTCTATACAGTGCTCCCCAAATTAAATCATTTTTAAAAGCTTTTATTTAACTTGCAATGTAAGTATGTATGTATGTATGTATCTAAGTATGTTTGTTCGGGTGAAATCTTGCAACTCAATTTTGAAGCAGATATCGTCAACCGATTGTGCTGAAATTTTGCATACTTACTTGACTTTGATGACAATACAATAATATGTTACCATGGGCCTGATCTGATGATGGAGCCGGAAGGTGGCCATAGGAACTCTATAATAGAAAAAGCAATCCTGCCGAGCTTGGGCTCTTTAGAATCGTCTCAGTGAGCATTTGATGGATATCCAAAGAAAAGTACAGTCGGCTATAAAAGCTTGCCACTAAAATGTCATTTTTGACAGAAACTTATGTATTCCAAAATCGATATACATTACACAAGAATAATTTTATGTTGAGTCAGTATATCTTTTTGCTTCCCAAAATGGATTTTTTGCTCACCAAATATTGTTTTCATAAAACATCAAAATTATTACCAAAAATATATTTTTGCTTCCCAAAATGGATTTTTTGCTCACCAAATATTGTTTTCATAAATTAGTGTTTCAGCTAGGTAACCATCTAATCCTGATCACCTTTCAGAGCAGATCCGACTCGGCCGGGTTAGGTTAGGTTAGTTTTTTTTTGATATCCCTAAAAAACGCTCCATAATGTGCGGTACTCATTATTAGCTATGCTATATCAATTTGAAATTTTCTCCATACAAATAGTTTTTTTTTCGATATTTTCCGAATTTGACCGAATTTTCGGACAAGATTTCAGATTCATATTTTTGAGCCCCGAGAGCCCCCCGATACCGAGTTTTAGCCGCCTAGCACCAATTTGAAATTTTGAATCGTTTTTTTTTTTATATTTTCCGAATTTGACCGAATTTTCGGACAAGATTTCAGATTCATATTTTTGATCCCCGAGAGCCCCCCGATACCGAGTTTTAGCCGCCTAGCACCAATTTGAAATTTTGGTGAAAAAAGCCATTTTGGTGAGCATTTAGTTTTTTGCCTCAGCAAAAATGACTAAAATGGAAGTAATAATATAAAATATTGGTGACATCCATTTAACAATAATATAGATTATTTGGTCTGAAATTAACTTTAACGGTGTTCATATATTTTTATAGCATGTAAGAAAAAGAATTATTTGCTTTATTTATAGAATAGTTTGGTGAGCATTCATCCGTTTTGGCAAGCATTAAGAATTTATTGGAAGTAATTTATCAACATATTTGGTAGGCGTTTAATCATATTTGGTAGGCGTTTAAACACAAGCCATTTGTAAATTACAGCGAGTACAACAACAGAACTCAATGTTTTGCCTTTTGGCGTACAAATTACACACCTAACTAAAATAAGGGTCTACCTATTAATAAATTTATTATAATGTAGATATTTATATCTCATATTACAATAATACAAATAATACTAACTATATACAACCTCAACATTCCACCCCCTTGTTAGCGAAAGCACACAAATTAGCCAGGCTAGGCAAGGTCTCACACCTTATTTTATGTGGCCAGCCTGATTAGTTTTTTGGACGGCCGACGAAGGGGACCATCTGATTTGGCTGTGTCCACCACCCTAACAATACCATCCCTGCCAGGAAAGGTTGCAGCAATATGGCCTCTTGGCCATACTCCTCTAGATAGATTTTCGTCCGCGATCAGCACTAGGTTGCCAATGCCAAAACTGCGCTCCCTGTTCTCATCTACTTATCGGGGCTGGATGGTCGGCAGAATCTCTCTCACCCAATGATTCCAGTAGTAGTCGGCCAGTCTCAGAGGTTTCCTCCAGCGGTCAAAACCTGGTTAAATGGCGAGCCAATTAAAAAATTAAATGGGGCCAAGGTCTCCTCGTCTTCGGTACTAACTGGGACGTGAGTCAGAGATCGAGAGTTAACTCTGACCTCAGCTTCTTGCAAGAGTCTACAGCCTCTGGATTTGGCGCTCTTTCGCGTAGGGTTCATCGCGACTTTGATGGATCGGATAAGCTGTTCCCAACATCAGCAGAGCAGCAGCTGGTATAAAATTCAATTATATGCCTACAACACAACCCAGTAAAAAAAGAATTGGGCAAGTGCGAGTCGGACTCGCGCACCGAGGGTTCCGTACAAACACTTTTCATCCTTAAGTGGTTAAGTTAAGTTTGCACCTGGTGTGTATAGCGCCCCATACAAATGAGGTGCAAAGTTAACGCAACCAACCCGTTTGTTGTATGGGAGCCCCCCTTAAATATTTATTTTATTTTATTCTTAGTATTTGCTGTTATAGCGGCAATAGAAATACATCATCTGTGAAATTTTCAACTGTCTAGCTATTACCGTTCTTGAGATACAGCCTGGTGACAGACGGACGGACGGACAGCGAAGTCTCAGTAATAGGGTCCCGTTTTTACCCTTTGGGTACGGAACCCTAAAAAGCCAAAAGTAATCCGTTTATGTACCGATTTAATTATAATCACCTTTTAAAGTCAGTGCCGGGTGCCTGTCGTATCGCATAACGTTTTTTGCCTAAAAATGTTTGGCCGAGAATGTTTGGCATACTCTTGTAAAACGTAGTGATTATATGCTCTTTGCACTGTTGAATGGCATACTACTCGTTTGTTCTAATAATTTTTGCGCATACTCTCTTAAAGTCCTAAAGCAAGTTTGTCCTAATATTGATAACTTTAAAATCTAATTACCTAAAGCATAATATTCCTAACATGAATTGCCCTAAGAATTATTTTGCCTATTATTAAATTGGCTAAAAATACAGCACCTAAACTAAACTATGGTAGGCGTGAAGTCAGAATCGTTACGTATTCTACCTTCGGGCAGGTCAGATTTTGGTTAGGATAAGTACGACGACGAGCGAAGCGAGGAGGAGTGTTAGGTAGAACTGGGACCCTTTGAAAAATCTGCTTGCTAAAAATCATCAAGATGTATGCTTAATGACATGTAGTCAAAACACATAACAGACTATCCTAATATTGTAAGACCGAAAACTGTAGGTTAGGTTAGGTTTGTTTTATGACCATGGATAGCGGAGCGTCAGAATGCTTGCTTGCATGGAGGTATATTAAAATTTAGCAGTTAGTAAGCTAGGTTAAAGACCGAAAACTGTAGGTTAGGTTAGGTTTGTTTTATGACCATGGATAGCGGAGCGAGCGAAGCGAGCGGAACGTCAGAATGCTTGCTTAAAAATCTTCGAGATTTAGGTATAATGAAATGTAGTCAAAAGATTTTTAGCACATTAAATATTAGGAAAAAAACAATTATGCACATCAATCATTCGATCTTGAATCTTAGCCACATCAAACGATAGGACAAAGAATATTTAGGACAAACGATAATAGGAGCAACAATTTCGGACAATCAAAAATATGCGGTACAAAGTGTATTCCATACGTTATTAGGACAAAAGACGTTATGCGACACAACGATAGGACTAATAATTGTATGCCATCCGATATAGACCTCGAACTCGAGATATTAGCATTTTTCTTTTAAAGCATCTCCAGTGTAAATCATCTTTTCATCTCTCCTGTTCGGAATGTTGGAATTCTCAAAAACAAATCCGTCCTACTCTAACTTGTGTGCTATATGACTTTCTCTGTTACTCACATGGAGACTAGTCTACACTGTCAAGTGTTCGTTGTTTTTATAAGTACCTCTATCCTGAAGAGGTATGCATTGGTTTAGTTTATTATTGATCACGCTGTTTAGTTAGAAGTACACGTCTCTCCTAACAGTATATTAAAATAAATATTATTTTAATTGAATCTATTGTTTATGTTAATATCCCATAACCAACAGGTTATGGGCCCAGTGCAGTTAAAGTAAATTAATAGTGGAGTGAATTTAAAATATAATAAAAGAACTTTTTAGTGCCTAATTTTAAAGACTTGTGACTAAGTGTGTTTTCTGAGTGATTTTGAATAATAATTCAAAATGGACACTGCAAAGTCAAAAAGGAACATTAAGCCATTTAATGGGGACAAATATAGTGTGTGGAAATTAAGAATAAGAAATTTATTAAATGAACTTGATGTTTTGGATGTGATTGACAGTGAAACTCCGGTGATACAGGACAATGAATGGGTTCAAAATGAACGTATTGCAAAGAATACTCTGATAGAATATTTGTCAGACTCTTTATTAGGACTTGTGGGTGAAGACGATAGTGCAAAACAAATATTCGAAAAGTTAAACAATATTTATGAAAGGAAAAGTATTGCAACCCAGCTTGCTTTGCGTAAGCGATTAATAAACTTAAAACTGGAAGGTGATACAACCTTACTAAGAAATTTTCAGTCATTTGATGAATTAATCGTCGAATTAATGGCTGCTGGAGCAAAACTTGAAGAGGCAGACAAAGTGACCCATCTTTTTATGACACTACCCAACGATTATGACGGTGTGAGGACAATTTAACACTCGCGTTTGTGAAAACTAGGCTGTTGGATCACGAAATAAAAGTGATTAATGGACGGCGAGACACGAGTATGAAAGTACTTCAAGCTGATACTATTCGTCAAGAATACATTAAACCTAGACATACGTACTCTTACATGAATCGGAATGTAGTAGCTAATAGACCGTATAAAAACTCCTACATAAAGAAAGACCATCAATATAAACACATTAAGTTTCATTGTTGTGGTAGAAAGGGCCATTTACAAAAGAACTGTTTTTACAACAAACAGAAGGGCAAAAACCATCAACAAAAAGGGAATAGAAACAATAGAACTGTTCAGACTGTTAATATCACAGATCAGGAAGGTGCTAAGACTTCGGGATTTGCTTTTATGACTGGAGAATACAGTAATAACCAAGAAAGCCAAAACTGCATCTCGTTTATTTTGGATTCCGGAGCCTCTGATCATTTAATTAATAGGCAAGATTTAGCGCAAGATTTTGAGTCATTGGAAATACCAATAAACATTTCAGTTGCAAAAAAAACGGAACATATATTCAAGCGACAAAGAAAGGCAATCTGGCCGTAGTCAGCAATTTGGGCATAAAAGGTGATCTACAAGATGTACTCTACTGTCCCGAGATTCCGTATAACTTGCTTTCGGTCAAGAAAATGCAACAAGCCGGAATGACCGTTATTTTTGACAACAATTGTACGGTACAAGTCTTGAATAAGGGTAAGGTGGTAACAAAGGGTGAGTGTTTGAACAATTTAATTGGTATTAATTTTGTGCTTGACAAATGCGCTAACACATCAAATCGAGTCGTTAATAATAATTACGAATTATGGCATCAAAGACTTGGACATATCGGTAAATCCAAGTTTGCACAGATAAAAAGCAAGCGAATGTTTTCTGATATCGAGCAATTGAATAATATTACAGTAAGTGATAAATTATGTGAAGCTTGTATAAATGGGAAACAAGCATGTTTGCCATTTAATAAATCAAAACCTAAAGTCATAAAACGACCTCTATTCAATGTGCATACGGACGTATGTGGTCCCATCACTCCTTCAACCGTAGACGGCAAAAACTATTTTGTTGTTTTTGTAGACGAATTTACGCACTACACTGTGACGTACTTAATAGCCCATAAATCAGACGTTTTTGCTGCGTTTCAAGATTTCGTCGCTAAGTCTGAAGTGCATTTTAATTTGAGAATAGTCAATTTGTATTCTGATAATGGCGGTGAGTATTTATCAAATGAAATGAAACAGTATTGTGTGAAAAAAGGTATTAGCTACCATTTAACAGTGCCGCATACGCCAGCATTAAACGGTATTGCTGAACGTATGATCCGTACAATAACAGAACGAAGTCGAGCTATGATCTCAGGTGCTAAGCTTGATAAAAGGTTCTGGGGCGAAGCAGTATTAACAGCCACTTATTTAATTAATATAAGCCCAACAAAAGCACTGAAAACCGATAAAACACCTTTTGAAATGTGGCATAGTAAAATACCTGTACTGAAATATTTGAAGGTATTCGGTTCAACTGTTTATTTTCTGAATAAAACAAGGAAAACCAAGTTTGATGAAAAGTCGCAAAAAGGTATATTAGTTGGTTATGAACCGAATGGCTATAAGGTGTGGGATATGGTAGATCAAAAGTTTGTAAAAGTCAGAGTTGTTATAGTTGATGAGATTAATTTCTTATCTAGTAGGCCTTTGTTGCCTGACCAAATTATTTCAGATAATTATGGTAAATCTGACAAGCACTCTTATAAGAGGTTGTGCATAAAATCTGATAAGACAAAATCAGATGGAATTAAACAAACTGGCAGTTCTTCTGCACCATTAGGTCAACAACCTAATAAATCTGTAAGTGAAACAGATGCGTACCCAAACTGTAGTCCATTTGATAATCGACCTACTAATAATAATAAATCTGTAAGTGAAACAGATGTATATCCAAGCCGCAGCACATTTGATAATAACTTGACAAAATCTCAAAATGAATCGGTAAATGAAAATAGTTTAAGAAGGAGTGAAAGGATTAAAAACCTACCTACTGTGTCGTATAATGAAAATAAAGACAGTACCTTTAATTATTTATTGTGTGCAAAGTCTTTACTTTGTAAAATACCAACGTGTTATAAAGAAATTGAATCTAGAGATGATAGGTATTCATGGGAAAATGCAATTAAAGAGGAAATAAATTCTCTTACTGAAAATGAGACCTGGACACTTGTAGAAAAACCCGTAAATAGAAATATTGTCGATTGTAAATGGATATTTACGATTAAAAAAGTGTGTGTGTCAGCTCCGACGCACGACTGGAGTTTACTCTTCAGGCCAGGCGCGCACCACGATTTTTTTTAGTCGCGCGATAATTTTGTCGCAGAAATAAGCTTACTTATGGGTTTATGAAAATCGTGGTGCGCGCACTCTCATATAAATAAACCCATAGACGCTGACGGAACAATTCTACGGGTATGGCTACGCCGGGATTAAGAGCCGTCCAGGCCGTCAAAGCATCGGAGGCGTAAGGAATGATAGCCTTGTCACCATCAAAAGATAAAATTTGAGTGACAAGGTCCACCACCCCACACGCCGAAGCCAGGAAGGCCGGGAGGCTCACATCTCGCGCGCGACGCACGCCCAAACCACCAGTTCGAATCGGCAGAGAAACCTGGTCCCATTGACCTTGGTTAAGGGAGACGTTCAGCACCTTTTCCAAACTCTCCTTCAACACGAAGTCAAAGGAGTCTGTCTGGACAGGGTGCAGCCAGGCTGGCACGGTGCACAAGAAATATGTCAGCTTAGGCACGGCAAAGCAAACTCGCAACATAACGAGGGCTACGTGAGCCGAAAGTTCATTCAACCTCTGCGCAGCCATCAGTAGAAGCAGCTTTCTCTCCTCGAAGGCTTCAGGAATGGCTTCTGGGAATATTGGGGACCCCAAGAGGTTGAAAGATCTCGCCGACAACACTTTCAGTCCGGGGAGCAGAGCACTGAATAAGGGGAAAGAATCGTGTGAGTTGGTACTGCAGGGGAAAAATTCGCATTTGCTGAAATTAATATCTAAACCCAGAGCTTTTAAACGAGGCAGGAGCATGAGCAAGTCTTGTTCCACTTCTTCAGGTTTACCACCTAGGGTACCGTCATCTAGGTACCAGATATTCAATGGGGATTTAACCTCTGAAATTACCTTTTGTATGGCCAGACAGAAAACTGAAGGGCCTAGCGGATCCCCCTGCTGTGCACCAACTTGGGAAAGAACAAGAGGACCATTGTAGAAAAGATTAGAAGCGGAAGAATATACTTGGAAAATGAAGGGGTAGAGTGATGGCACTTTATCCTTCACTTCGGACAGTAAAACATCACGCTCCACTGAGTTAAACGCGTTTTTTAAATCAATTTTAATTAATAATAATAATAATGAAATAATGAACTTTATTCTGCAAGTAGGCCACAAGGGCACTTTTACATGTCTGAGTCTACCGGCATTTCACAAGAGGAGACCACTGTTGAGAAGAAACGCCGAAAGAAACTCAACAGTCAGTCATTTTTTCAGAAAGCATAAGTACTTAACTATTACAATGATATGAACTTAACTATACGTATTAAAACGGATTCTAAGTTTTTGCTATCTACCGAAAAAGCCCGCGTAGCGTGAATTGCAGCCTCGCAGCCCAATCTTGTGCCAAACCCTAATTGGCAAGGTTGCAGATAAGCTGCCATTTCTTCTCTCACTGCACGGCATCCTAGCTTTGCCGTTAAGCGGCGGAAAGCGCTGCCTATGGCAATGGGTCTTATACCACCGTCTTTTTTTGACAGCGCACATAAGGAAGCACCATAAATATAGGAGCAAACTTCAGGGTTTAATTGACCACTGAGCAAAAAATTACAAAGCTTGGCCAGATGTTCCAAGAGCCGAAAATCGGCGTCTCCCGCAGATGCAGACGTAAGCTCCTTAAGATGAACAGGGCGGATACCATCCAAACCGGCGGCCGAACTATTGTTGAAAGAGCTGAGTGCCTGCACCACTTCCTCCGGCTTAACAGTTAAGGCAGAAATAGATATGTCAGGTTCCGGTGGAAGTACCAGCGGCCGGGACGGGGCTGGATGCTTCGACTGCAGCGTAGCTAAAGTCTCAGGGCTCGACGGCGCCACGCCCTCATCCGACATAAGCACTCGCTCTGCACCTGAGATCCCCTTCATGTACTTTACGCTCAATTGTCTTCAGTATGGAGTGTGATCTCAAAGGCGTGGTCTCTACACCGATGTTCCCACTGATATCAAAAGAAGCAGAGTTAATATTTCTCTTAACTTTCGTGGTTAAATTGCCCGTGGCCGACGCTTCAGGCGATTTGAGTGGGGAATAGGCAAAAGACAGTAAACTAAACCATTCGAGAGTGCCATTGGAGTCGATACACTTATCAATGAGGTCGCTCAATTTGGCCGCTGCCAAGTTTCGCGCCCCTTTGGGGATATGCCGTAACACACGTACTGACTGCTTTAACGTAGCTAGATCACCAAAATCTAGATGAATGGGGTTGTTACCATGAGCTTGCTGTGAAACCGACAGTCTAGGGTTGGAGGGGATGACTTGGGGAAAATGTTTATGCATGTGCCCTATATGCACTTTAAGTCCATGAGGGGTAAAAGTTCGAGTTGAGTTGGGACAATGGGGACAGCGCAAGGATGAAGAAGGATCACTCATATTTATAACTAACACTTACAAATAAAAGTAAAAATACAAGCAATTATAATAAAAAAAGATACAATTTAAAAGCCAACATCAAAAACATAACAATTTCGATTTAAACTTCATAGCTTCTTGTCGGTCGGCAAGACTCCCGTCTAGAAAATGAATGGCTCGGTTGTGTTGGATCCTTGATTTATATATGTATTTATCCTGGAAAGTTTCACGAAATCAAAACCATTCTGCGGCTGAATGCAGGAAAATGAGAGCAGTGGTGATGGAAAATATTCACGCCTTCTCTATTTCTAAGCTTAAAGCTGAGTCACAATTAAAGCGGTCTCTCTCTCTACAGCAAGACGTCTTCTTCGATCTTAGCACCATACAAGCACGGCTTAAACACCAAGAAAACACGGTCTTTGCATTGCACGTTATAAAAGTTGTAATCTTGGATATCACAAAAATTCGTTAGGTTTGTTTGGGAGCTGAAACGAACACGTATCTTTTAGCCGATTGTGTGACGGGCGCTATTGTTTCAAAAGCAGCACATTTTACCCGTTAAGCGTAGATTTGATTAAATTTTATTTTATTTATAAAATTTTGTTGACACTCGACATGAAGTTGACATTGACAATTTTATAGTTTGTTTATGTGAACATAATGGTAGTTTAAAAAGTCGTATCTCAGTATACGATCGGGGTAAAAATACGACTTCTTAATTTAGCAGGTTATGCGTTAAGCGTTATAGACTAAGATCCCGATATAAAACGACCTTCACCGAGATGTTTATTTGATGAATGTATTTTATATTTAGTTTAATATGTCAATAAATATATTGCATATGGGTTGCCTAACAATTTTTAGTCCAGGGTATGTTTAGTAAAAAATAAAAATATATATTTTTTTAACATTTCACCGATTTGATTATTAGATAAATTCATAATTAAATAATCTTTAATTTTATTCAGTTTCAATTCAATAATCAGACCGTTGCAAAATGCTAGTAGGTATAGATTTACCTGTTTATACCTGGCTACCCGATAGTTGTGACGGGAAAAGAATAGGTAACCTAACGTTTGCATATTCTATGGGCTTCATACTTTCGATTGGTATAGAATTTATCTAATATTAATCAAACCGGTGAAATGTTTAAGACATTTTTTTTTATTATTAATTAAACATACCCTGGACTAAAATTTGTTAGGCAACCCATATGCAATATATTTATTGACATATTAAATTGATTATAAAATACATTTCATAAAATAAACATCTCGGTGAAGATCATTTTATATCGGGATCTTAGCCTATAACGCGTAACGCATAACCTGCTAAATTAAGAAGTCGTATTTTTACTCCGATCGTATACTGAGATACGACTTTTTAATTTAGCACGGCAGATACGTTCGATTTTATTCCCCATATTTTTCATACCCCGGGCTTATATATGAAAATCGATTCTTAAGGAGTAAACTCCAAAAATGATGAGTTTGGAAAACCTTTGAAATATAAAGCACATTTAGTGGCTCGCGGTTTTAGTCAAGAATATTTAGTTGACTATAGTGAAACATTTGCACCAGTCGCAAGAATTACAAGTTTCAGATTTATGTTAGCCTTTGCGAATCAATTTAATTTGCTTCTTCATCATATGGATGTTAAAACGGCATTTTTAAATGGGAAGTTACAGGAAGAAATATACATGAAAGTTCCTGAAGGAATCCCATGTGCAGATAATCAGGTCTGCAAATTAAATAAGTCGTTATATGGATTAAAACAATCCGCACGTTCTTGGTTTCAAATGTTCGAACAAGCTTTGATAAATAAGGGTTTTAGGTACTCATCAGCTGATAGATGCATTTACATTTTAGATGCGGGTGATATAATGAAAAACATTTACGTAGTACTATATGTCGATGATCTCGTTATCTTAACTGCAGATTTAAATACCATGAATAGTTTCAAAAGTTATTTATTGAACCAGTTTAAAATGGTAGACTTAAACGAAATTAAGTGTTCCTTGGGAATTCGAATCGAAAGAACCGATAATAAAATCACTTTAGATCAGGAACTGTACATAAAAACTATTTTAGAAAAGTTTAACATGAGTGACTGTAAACCTGTCAGCACACCCTTAGAAAGTAAAATTGATTACAACGAGTTAAATTCGTGTGAAATAACTGAAGCCCCATGTAAAAACCTTATCGGTTGTTTAATGTATCTTATGGTCTGCACTCGACCTGACTTAACTTTTTTCTGTTAACTTATTGAGCAGATTTACGAACAAAAACAACCATAAACTATGGTCATACTTAAAAAGGTTATTACGGTACTTGAAAGGATCTATGGACCTGAAGTTAACATATGTCCGAAATAACAGTCAAAACTTTTTGTGTGGGTTTGTTGACTCTGACTGGGGTGGTAATGAATTGGACAGAAAAAGTACAACTGGTTATTTATTTCAATTATTTGAACAATGCACATTATGCTGGCAAACAAAAAGACAACAAACAGTGGCTGCTTCATCTACTGAAGCTGAATACATGGCTTTGTTCGAAGCTGTTAGGGAAGCTCTTTGGCTAAAGTCTTTTATGACCAGTATAAACATTAAAACAACTAGTCCCATACCGATCTATGAGGATAATAATGGTTGTATAAGCATTGCAAACAATCCAACGAGTCACAAAAGATCGAAACACATTGATATAAAATATCATTTTTCTAGAGAACAGGTGGAGAACAATGTTATTAAAGTGAATTATATTTCCACAGGTAATCAGCTGGCTGACATTCTTACAAAACCATTGCCCTCAGTGCGTTTTTCTCTCATGAGAGAGAAACTTGGAATAATATAGATAGATAAATAGTAAAAGCTTATATTAAAGTTGGATAATGTAAATATATATAGTTAAATATATAAATATTGATAGGAAATGGTTTGGTTAGGTTTTTCTGGGTTTTCCCTAATCCTATGCAACAAATGTTGGACCATGATAAAATTGTACCCCAGATAAAGGAGAGCGTGTGATCTATTATTGTAAATAGATTATAAGTATTAATTATATTAGAGAAAGTAGATTTATTTTTGAAGGGGCGTGTTGGAATTCTCA
Organism: Apotomis capreana; assembly: GCA_947623375.1. NCBI lineage: Eukaryota > Metazoa > Arthropoda > Insecta > Lepidoptera > Tortricidae > Apotomis > Apotomis capreana. The sequence continues at coordinate 13,689,092 of OX392504.1, forward strand.
AAAACAAATCCGTCCTACTCTAACTTGTGTGCTATATGACTTTCTCTGTTACTCACATGGAGACTAGTCTACACTGTCAAGTGTTCGTTGTTTTTATAAGTACCTCTATCCTGAAGAGGTATGCATTGGTTTAGTTTATTATTGATCACGCTGTTTAGTTAGAAGTACACGTCTCTCCTAACAGTATATTAAAATAAATATTATCCCATAACCAACACGGAAAGTGTCATTTTCATGAGTAGATAGCCGGGTGGAAAATAGCTTTTCCATCCCTAGGGTGGAAAGTAATATTTTTTAATTGCCACGGAGTCAAAGACTTTTGCCATCTAGATGCACGTCGTGACCAACTCAATTAGGTACAATCTAGTCGGCCGTGGTAAGTGGCCATTAAAAAAAAATCTCCAAAGGATAGATATATTTATTTATATCCAATTATTATTAAATATAAATATGTATGTATTATTATATTTATAATACGTACATATAATTCTGTCCCTCATTTTATTGAAAGAATCATACATTTTTATAAAAAACAAAATTGAAACCATTGGAAGTGTTTTTTTTTAATATTGGCGGTACGTATATTTTAACTTTTTTTTTCTATTAAGAATAATTATAATGAAAGTTTGCAATAGAAAAAGCGGGAACACGAGATTAAATATAAATACCATGTCTTTTATTGATTATTGGTTAAAAATAACATGGACATTAATTTAACTCACTCATGACATGTGAGTGTAGTATTTTATTTTCCTCGCAGTCGAAATGAAAAGTAGAGTGTTTAACTCGGGTGAAATTACCCATTTCACCCTCGAACTATTGGCGCTCTCACTTCGTTCGAGCGCCAGAAATATCTCGGGTGCAATGGGTAACTTTCTACCCTTGGTTAACAATCTACTATTGTCATTGCGATGTTGCGAGACCGTCACATTATCTGACAAACGTTGACTATCGAAAACCGTTCCTGTCAAGATCTTTGTTTATGTGTCAATCATTACAAATTATAGAGTTTCATCGGCCATCTCTGTTCATGTTCATTTCATCTCATGTTTTATTGTTTTGATAAGTCTTATTTATATTTAACACGGAAGTCATGCGTTGGTTATAAACCAAAAAACTGATACTGGCACAAGATTCGAGCCGCCATAAACGGATTAATAATAATACGTTTTCTGTTTGTAATTAATAATATCACGGTATTTTTCCTTCAAACATTAAGTTAAGAAATTAATTATGTAGAATCTTATCCATACTTCCATACTTACTATACTATATATATATACTTATACTATATACTATAATATTATAAATGCGAAAGTGTGTCTGTCTGTCTGTCTGTTACCTCTTCACGCTTAAACCGCTGAATCGATTTTGGTGAAATTTGGCATGGAGATAGTTTAAGATCCGAGGAAGGACATAGGATAGTTTTCATCCTGGAAATTATCCCTAAAAAGATTGGAAAGTGAGTAATTAATTCATGATGACATTGATGACCCTGTCGGAAATGTAATGATTAGACCAAAAGCACAATTGCTCTTACATTTGCTTAGGCGCTTTAAATAATCCCTTTTATTAATTAAGGTGATTAGGTGGATATCTATCGTGTTTTACGAGGTTGCTTCCATACTTCCAAGTTCCACGCGGACGTAGTCGCGGGCAAAAGCTAGTTATAAATACGCCTAGAACGATAGTCTTCGTACAACAGATTTGCAAAGTATGAAACCAGTTTTGATATTCCTTTTTATGGTGGAAAAACGATAGCTTAAGTTGTGAGAACTGGGTTATCTAGTTAAAACCTTGAAAACTAAATGAAATGGTTCGTAATATTATTATAACGAACCATTTAGTTTTCAAGGTAAAGTAATGAAATTAGAAACTTGACACTATTTCAAAGTTTGAAATGTTGTAAAGATATCGATACAAAAATATACCAACAGTAAAACAGAATCTCCTCCTTTTTTTAAGTTGGTTAAAAAAATCATCCACCAAAACATTCAGCAAAATTACTACATTGCGAAGAGCATCTTCGCTCTGTAGTAATCTGCATCCCAAATGTGCTTCATCGCAGAAAGCCGAAATCGGTAAATGACTACATGTGCCTTTCTCAAATAAGGTCCTATTTTTTTTAATACTAAGTTTAAAAGTATAAACTAAAAGTATATTTTTGATGTAGGTATATGGACAAGCTTATTTCCCCTGGAAACTTAAAAGAAACCGGCCAAGAGTAATGTCGGGCCACGCTTAGTGTCGGGTTCCGTAGTTGCCCATCCTTCACAATAGGCGGGCTTAAATAGCGGTTTCAAGTCCGAGGTTTAAATTACGAGAAAGAATTCAAGCTCTATAAAAAGGTCGTAAACGCTAAAGTAACTGTAATTACTTATTACCTTCTGGAAGTGATCGATTATACGCGCCAGATTGAGCGGAATGTTTTATTGCTGTATGACACTTAACTAATATGTGTAACGTTCGAAGTATAAGCACAGAATAGATAATGTATAAGGACACCGCGCGGCACTTATTTAGGTACCTATGTCATTTTAAAGAAAATTATGAAATTTTGCGATAACTCAAAAATGTGTCTACCAATTTTACTCAATATAGTTTTCATTGAAAGTATATATAAGGCCTCATTTTCATGAATTTTCCTATAATTTTTTGACCCCGCGGTTGAAAACTGAGAGGGGAGTGGGGGGGTATTTTTTGGATTTCCGGAGCGAATATTTAAAAAACTGCTTTAACAGAAAATAATGTTTGGGGACCACCCCGCCCCACACACTAGTGTTGGAACGAAAAAAAATCACCTCAACTTTAGGTCTACGAGAGGTTCCCGAAAAAAAGTTTTTATTTTACTGTTTTGTCGGCGTGATACATACTCAATACCAAATTTCAGCTTTCTAGTACTAATTATCACGGAGCTAAGCCGCGCCCGGACGGACAGATGGACAGACGGACGTGGCGAAACTATAAGGGTTCCTAGTTGACTACAAAAAATGGGTACATAAACACGGTTGTGATGTGGTTGTGATACATTACCTTGTGAGCTAGACGGGCTGCGACATCTGGGATCTGTGACAACTTTTTTTACAGCGAAAACGTTATGAGCTTGGGGAGGTTCATTGTTACCCCCCCATCCACAACATCATCACGTGTATATTTTTTTCGCCAGAATTTCGTAAGATATTTTGAAGTATTTTAACTTTTAACGAAACCGAGAAAAGTATCAACTGTTTTAGTACATTTTTCTCAAATACACGTGAGGTCTTCTTGTACCCCTCCCTCCCCCAACGTGATCTGTCGTGATTTTTTCTTGACCCCCCTCCGATCACGTGCCTCTATCGAGCCTCACGTTATTTGTGTACAAGCCCTTATTTTGAAGTCGGTTCTTTTTTTGTTTAACACTTTCATCGAGATTATCATGCAGATGAGATAAAAATAATAAATGCCTGCAGTAAATCTTGATTTCAACAATATAATAAGTATAGTATAGGGTAATTCCTAGCAATTGCAAAATAATATAATCTTTTCAACATTACCTATCACTTACATACGTCCTACAACACACAAGTCTGAATGCATCTTACTAATGTAGTATGTACTTTGTAATAAATATAATACTAATAATGTACAGTCCGTCTTTGACGTTGTCCAGTGCTTTCTGGGTTAGAACGTAAACATCAATATATTTTATACCATCATTATCTATACATATAAACGGACAAGTCCTGACTGACTGACTCACTCATCAACGTAGAGCCGAAACTACTGAACCTAGGAACTTCAAATTTCTAGAATAGATCAAGTATACGATGCAAGCAAGCACTAAGAAGGGATTTTTCGAAACTCATCCCTTAAGGGTGTCAAATCGGGGTTGAAAGTTTGTATGAAACTTACGTAATTTTTGAGTTAGAGTTACATAACTTTGTGTATAGATTTTCGATCTAAAAACAAAAAAAAATGATTTCAGGATTTTTGAAAACTCATTCTTTAAAGGGGTTAAATAGGGGGTGAAAGTTTGTATGAGGAACTTGGATTTATTTGAGTAAGAGTGGTAATATTTCGTGTACAGCTCTTTCTATACAAAGTAAGAAAACAAGTTTCAGCATTTTTGGAAATTCACCCCCGAAAGGGGTTAAATGCACAGAGAAACTTTTTGAGAAAAACGTGGTCTATTTGAGTAAGGGGTGTATTCTTTTACGTGTAGACTGATCATCAAAAACAAAAAACATGTATTTTAGCGTTTTTGAAAATTCAACCCCTAATGGGGTAAAGAGGGAGGTGAAAGTTTCTATGAAGAGCTTGGGATTCTTTGAATAGAAGTGGTAATATTTCGTGGACAGGTTCTTATTTGCAAAGTATGAAAACAAGTTTCAGCATTTTTGGAAATTCATCTCCGAAAGGGGTTAAATGGACAGTGGAACTTTCTTGGAAAACGAGGCTTTTTTGAGTAAGGGGTGCATCTTTTTGCGTGTAGACCCTTCATTAAAAACTGTGAATAAGCTGTTTTTGAAAATTCAACCCCTAATGGGGTAAAGTGGGAGGTAAAAGTTTGTATGAAGAGCTTGGGATTCTTTGAGTAGGAGTGGTAATATTTCGTGTATAGGTTCTTCTATGCAAAGTAAGAAGGCAAGTTTCAGCATTTTCGGAAATTCATCCCCGAAAGGGGTGAAATGGATAGTGAAACTATATTTTAAAATCGAGCCTTTTTGACGAAGAGGTGCATTATCTTGTGTGTACACTGATCATCAAAAACTAAGAACATGTATTTTAGCGTTTTTGAAAATTCAACCCATCATGGGGTAAAGAGGGAGGTTAGTTTCAATGAAGACCTTGGGGATCTTTGAGTAACATTACTTGTATAGATTATTTTATACAAAGTAAGAAAAGAAGTTTCAGCATATTTGGAAATTCATCCCTGAAAGGCATCAAATGGAAATAGAACTTTGTATGAGAATCGGGCCTTTTTTGAGTAAGAGGTGCAGTGCACTATTTTGCGGGTAGACTTCATCAAAAACCGAGAATATTGATTTCAGCGTTTTTGAAAATTCAACCCCTAATGGGATACGCTGATAGGTGACAGTTTGTATAAAGAGCTTGGAATTTTTTGAGTAAGAGTGATAATATTTCGGGCATAGGTTAATCATTACAAACAACTTTTCACCATAAATGAAGTTAAAAAGTAAGAGATGCATGTTTCAATATTCATCCCCTAAGCATGTGAAATTGAAGGTGACAACATTTTCATGTTATGAATAAGAGGTATGCGGGTTTTTTTGCAGAATATTCACTAAAAATTAAGAAAATAAACTTAAGTTTTTTATGGAAATTCATATTCAAAATGGGTCTAATGGGAGGCGAAAGTTTGGATGAGAAAAGATGAGATTGTTTTCGTAAGTCTGGTCATATTCCGTGTGTCAAAATATTACTTTCAGAATTTTTTGAAATGTATGAGTATTGTCTCAGTAAAGGGGGGAGATAAAAGTTCTTGTGAGGAATATTTTAGTGTATAAACTCTGCATTCATTTTTGGAAAGTTATCTCCTGAAGAGGTTAAAAACTTTATATGCAAAACGTAGGATTGAATGACAAAACTTCGTGTAAAAAACATTGCATTGTTAGGGTTCCGTACCTCAAAAGGAAAAACGTAACCCTCAAAGGACCACTTAGTTGTCTGCTTCTCTGTCCGTCTATCGAATAATATGGAAATTAAAACCATATAAGTACTCAGGGCTGTAATCCTTTGAAGTCGTTAAAAACCCAAACTTAGTTATAACGTAAAAAAGATCCGGCTGTTCACCTATGCCACAACAAACGTCGATACTCTCAAGGGAATCAAATTTTACAAGGTACTTTGGTATTTTCAGTTGAACTAAAACTCTGAATTTGGCAAGTAATAACGTGTCTTACTCTCTTACTACAAGTACTTATAGGGAGTAATCTGAAACTATACATACATTACTAATAAAAGTTTTCATATTATGACAAATATATTGATTATTTCAACCAACTTTTTGAAGTAAATAATACTTTTCCCTGAGTTCTAGGTAGTGACATAGTTATTTCATGCTTTCATTGCGTGCAGTCGAAATAAGTTGAAAAAACTAATTTTCCGCGTGAATTTTGTCAATTTCGAGTAGTTTTTGAAACAAAAATTATTACTGAAAAACTCAAACTGTAGGTTTAAAATATATACCAATAAATCCCAATAGCCCTGTTCTAGGTAGTAACATCAATAATATGTTAAGAAACATGTTTGATCATAGAGAAAAATGTCTAAAACAATCAGCATTTTAAAAGGAATAAGGCCTCTTAAGGTGATTAAACTTTTGATTATGATTTTGTTCGGTTCATCGGAAAATTTATTGCCCCATGTGTATCACGACGTGATCTAGAAATATATAAATCTACTACCCAAAAATTGATGTATACGCGCAGATATCTATATTAGTTGTATTGTTTTAAGAAACAACAAAGCGGGTAGAAAGTTACACAGATAACGTTACCAGACCCTGTGCGAGCGAAGCCGCGGGCAAAAGCTAGTATTGTATACTTATAATCAGTGTTACGTTACGTAAATGTATTCTCTAGTAAACAATGTGATTCAACTGCCATTGCCATTGGCTACCTACGTACCTACTTGCCTCTGTACCGTACCGCGTCACACGGGCACGTGCGCTCGGCGGCAGCACTTCAAGTGTACATCGCACGTGCGCGGTCCACGCGACTCGCGTGACCTATTAGCGCGCGGGGTTCGTTGGTGTCACGTGTCACTCATAGGTATTCTCAGCTACGTCTTGAACTTTACGGCGGGGGCGGATTCGTCAGCTAACTCTAACTTTATTTGGAGTGGAAAATTGGCTTCCCTCCGTTATCCATGCATTAATACGCCACTAATAAAATAAGGAATTGACGATAACAGACTTATAAAAATCCTTTATTAAATTCTTAGTTTAAGAGACTGAATGCGAAATTTTAAAGAAAAGAAATGGAAAGAAGAATTCTTGTACCTGAAGGGATCTATCATTGTCTGTATGCTTGGCTTAGGTTTGTACTTGAATTTTACACAAAACTAAGACGATATCTTAGCAACGAGCACGCAATTTATTTTGAAGCATTATTATGGGTACTTAATACGTACCTAATACTACTTATAGTAAAAACCCGTAAGCAATGGATGATACTCGTTACTAACATGTGTTGCCATAAGCATTACAAGTATAAGAACCTGTTCCATTGCTCGGTAACTAGTTTGAGTTTTTTTATTGTAGGTATAGTATATGTTTTTATTAGTTGTATTGTAATGTGCACGTTGTTATGTGATACTTGTGGTGACCTGTCACACTGTATTGGAAGTTTTACCTAGAAAGGAACATGCTCCTTTTCATTGCCTCGTGAAAAAGAGGATCATAAAGAAACGGTCCATCACAGAACATTCTCTTCCCATTCTAGTTCGGTGAATATAGACTGAAGTACTAGGGGTGACCTAACAAACGGTCCGGTATAACCCGGTTACAATATCTGTGGACCTCGCTGCAATGTAAAGCCATCGACGCCAGGTCCACAGCTATTGTAACCGGGTTGTAGTTTTGAATTTTTGATATGTTGTCTAAGATGGTTACCGAGTGTTTAAAATGCAAAATGCACATTTCCCCTCCCTCCGCGCCCGCCGCTATATTGAAAAAACCGGCCAAGTGCGAGTCGGACTCGCGCACCGAGGGTTCCGTACAAACACTTTCCATCCCTAAGTGGTTAAGTTAAGTTTGCACCTGGTATGTATAGCGCCCCATATAAATTATGTGCAAAGTTAGAAGTTAGGTATTAAAAAAAAAATACTTACTAGATCTCGTTCAAAACAATTTTCGTTGGTAGTTTTTATAGTAATGTACATCATATGTTTTTTTTAGATTTTTCATTTTCTTATTTTAGAAGTTAGAGGGGGGGGGGACCAACTTTTTTCCACTTTGGAAGCGTCTGTCACGCAAACTATTCGGTTTAGAAAAAAAATATTTTAGAAACCTCGATATCATTTTTGAAGACCTATCCATAGATACCCCACACGTATATGTTTGATGAAAAAAAATTTTTTGAGTTTCAGTTTTAAGTATGGGGAGCCCCCAATATTTATTATTATTTTTTTATTTTTGCATCAAAATCTTAATGCGGTTCACAGAATACATCTACCTACCAAGTTTCAACAGTATAGCTCTTATAGTTTCGGAAAAAAATGGCTGTGACATACGGACGGACAGACAGACGGACAGACGGACAGACAGACATGACGAATCTATAAGGGTTCCGTTTTTTGCCATTTGGCTACGGAACCCTAAAAACCGGCACTTTCTTCAGATTTTTGCTTATACCTTCGTTTAGGAGCATTTTAGCTAGAAAAGAGCTGAGAAAATGTTGTAGACAATAAAATTTACTATGTTACATTTTAAATTTAGTTTCAAGGACCGATAGTTACGGAGATTTAAAAAAAAAATATTCGCATTTTCCAGTAATGTATCAAACTTCTGGCTTAAGTATATCTTTTTTTAGGAGCATTTTATCTAGAAAAGACCTTGGGCAATGTTGTAGAGAATTAAATTTACTATAACATCATCACCTAACTATAATACTTTTGCCAAATTTTATAGTTCTAGGCCAACGGGAAATGCCCTTTAAATTTCGATTCCCGAGAGTGTCGAAATATAAGTATATGGTTTTAATTTCAACTTAATACCTTCTTAAACATAACAGCAAAAGTAGGTATATACCTACTTACTAGACTTTTTAGGTACACTTTACAGCTTTAAGATGATACCAATAATTAATTACTAAAACTCGAATACAAAGAGTACCAGACTTGTAAAGTACGAACATCAAGTACGAATGTCGATTAGAACATCATGGAATGCTCCAGCTACTGATTTTCCGTTTTAACATTAAATAAAGTTTGAACCTCGACGATTAATTTGGGATTTCATACAACATTATTGTCGAGCAAACCGAGCCGGCAATATCTATTTATTTTTTTTGACTGACCGTAAACTTTGCATCCTGATCCTATGAATTGATGATCACGGAGCTAAGCCGCGGACGGACAGACGGACATGGCAAAACTATAAGGGTTCCTAGTTGACTACGGAACCCTAAAAATGAGACATTACATGTTTCATAAATTCGTGTTTTTCTTCTATTTTTGCAGATAAACCATGGAGTGGGTTCTTAATAGTCCACAAATCCATAGCACATTCAGCAACCTTGGATTTATGCATGCAGATGGATATCACGTAAACGAAAACTGCAATGGTAAGTAGACGGTAATCTTTAAACTTTATTTCTTACCTATTAGGTTTTGATCCAAAGTTCCTCGTATTCACAAGTTTATAGTTTCATTATAGTGCCTGATACGTGCATTTACTTACACAATGGACACAGAAATAGGGAATTTTCTATTAAAAAATGTTAATCAAATAAATTTGACTTTTCAGCTGCCCTAGAAACTATTTTACTTAATATTCTAACTGAAGACCCGTACCTACGACCATACCGTCGGAGCATTAGTTTCGGGCAAAATATACAAAAAGACCTAATACCTCTTTTGATACATGCTAAGGAAGATAAGACCATTGAGTTGCTAGTAAAAATACTGGTCAATTTGTCAATTCCTGTAGAATGCCTGCTATCACTAGAAGTAACATCACAATCGGATTACGGCTTACATACAGTGTTTGAAATAAACAAGTTACTCACATCTACTAAAGCGGCGTTCACTGGTCATCGAGCGGCGAAAGTGGTTGTCTTGTTATTGAAGAAAAATGTGGATCTTGACCAACAAAAAGTAACATCTGAACAATGTACAAATATATGCAACATTCTTTTGTTGTTAAGAAATGTGCTGCATATACCAGAAGACGTCAAAAGCCCCAGTCCAAGTAACAATGGATCTGAACACGCCGTGCAGAATCAGATCCTCTGGAACATTTTCAGCCAAAGCATTGATAAAATCCTTATCAAGCTTATGACTATACCGGAAGCGGTAAGTGAATCTGATCTAATATTTACAATGTTACCTTGACCTTATTACGAATCAAATAATATGGTACACGATTCCGTAACAAAGCAATATAATACCCACAATACCCAAGGGCTTGTGCACAAATCACGTGAGGTTCGATGGGGGTTATAAGGAGACTTCACGTATGTTTATCTACAGTGAACAGTTGGAAGAAAAAATCTAAAGGTTTCGTTAAAAACAAATCTTCACTTCTTAAATACTTCAAAATAGTGAGTCTATTTTACGAAATACTGGCGAAAAAAAATACACGTGAGGTGGTCACTAAATATCACCAGGGGGGAGGGAGGGGGTCAAAAAGTAGCCGAAAAAACCTCGCGAGATTTGTGCACAAGCCCCAAGAGTAAGATTAGATTTTTAGCAATACAACAGTTAAACAAAGTTAATACAGTTTGAGCAGTTAGTAATACAAAAAGTAATTCAAAATTAATTGGAAACAAATAAGTTTAATAATTATAAATTAATTGGAGCGCCCACACGGGTGTCCTTCTAAGTGATTAGTGACCACAGACCTTCAGTGATCGCCCCGTGCTTTGTGCTCCGCGTGTGGTGTAACGTTACGATGCCGCCTGCGTCCGGGCATCGGTCATACTGCTCCCGCGCTGCGCGACAGGCTCGTTGCGCCCAACTTGCTGCCCTACTCGGTCTGCAGACAGCGGATACATGCTCAGTCTGGCGTCAGTTCTGTCCATCAATTTGGTCTCAGTGACGAGATAATGATCGTGTAAGAGCGGTTACACGCTCAGTTCGGTCCATGAGTCTGGTCAGATCAGAATGACGAGAAAACGATTGAGTAACCCTTCCGGACTGACGGACAGACTGCCTGGACTAGTGAAAATAATTGAATAAATATAAATAAATAAATATTAAGGGACAATATTACACAAATCGACCTAGTCCCAAACTAAGCAAAGCTTGTACTATGGGTACTAGAATATACATAATATATAAATACATATATATATATATATATAACATCCATGACCCAGGAACAAATATTCGGGATTCGAACCCAGAACCGCCGGCTCAGTAGGCAGCTGCACTACAAACCGAGTCAACCGCGTCGTCAAAATGAATGACAGTAAACTGACAGTCCAGAATGATGGACTGAACTGACGCCAGACTGAGCGTGTAACCGCTGTCGTATGATGAATCTCCACTGAATCTTCCTTCATCCACATCTGTATGCTAGAACATTTATTCGTTTTCAGATGTTTCCCACTTCTCACAGGTCCGCTAAACTTATTATATGCCATTTCTTATCATTTTTTGAATAAGTTTTTTTATTACTTGTGCTTTACGGCACATATTATTTCATATTTGTAATACACTACGCTTTATAAAACATAATTTAATGTTATATAACCTAATTAAGAATTTTAATTCATATTTATAGTTGGCTTAATACCGCCGCAGATTTTATTTTCCTGTTGATTGCTTTAAGTTTTTTAATAAAATGCTAATTCTAATACATGACACGACGCTGAATGAGATTAGGTATGTGTTTTGTATTAACTTTGCATTCCAGACCAATTGGGGTGTAACAATGGTACAACTAATTGCATTGCTGTACAAAGATCAACATGTTGTCACATTACACAAGCTGCTAAATGTATGGCTGGAGACTGGTTTCTCCGAGAGCTCAGAGGATAATGAAAGTAACACCACTCCACCGGATAGAGGTACTCTAATAAATATTATTCAAGAATTGCAACGTCAATATTGTGTATAAGTTATCAAAGTCTAAACCAACAAATTTTTTTTTAGGCAGTGATGAAGATTTTTCGCCGATGTCCACGTCAGATCCAACATCAGATTCTTCAGATACCGGTGGTAGTGGAAAGTGCAACGATGAACCAAATTCTGAGAAGAATGGATGGGGAGCGTCCTCCGAAAATAACACAGTGCAAGATAGTAATCAGCCGTTTCAACCCCCGTTGCCAGATAAGAATGATGTTCACATGGCAGACAACGATGTATCGGCCGGCGATGAACATATGCAGACCGATAGTGTATGATATGATGCTAATCCTCATAATCATAATAGTAATTTTCATTGTAAATAGTCATTATTAAATAAATCGATTATTATTCGTTATTATTTGTAGGACGAAAAAATTACCTCAGACGAGTCGCAAACCGTAACCAAAAATGATCAACAACCGGCAAAAACTAATAATAAGAAAACAGTAATATTTGAAACCTCTGACCGTGGATATGGAACGCAAATCGAAAACCAAGAGTCTATTTCGACCTCGAGTAATGAAGATGACATTCCTTCAAAAAAACCCGTACATCAAAAACCACACAACCCAAAACAAAGAGCAAATACCAAAGCAAGAACTGTAATTACATTACAAGAACGAAAGCGTAAGAAGATTGTTAAGAGAGGAAAAGCTAACATGTAAGTAAAATCTCCTGAGATAAACTTTAATTGTCTATACAATTCTAAAGGACGCCACAATTCATTTAAATTCAGTGAAAATTTAATTCGTTATTTCAGCATCAACGTTCGGGGCCTCACGCACAAAACACCAACAGACGACGACATATCCAATGTTTTGAAAGAATTTACTGTAGATTTTTTACTAAAAGGTTACAATTCTTTAGTACAAATGCTGCACACCCAAATTCTTACTAACCTGCATTTAGAAATTGATACGTCTCATTTTTTCTGGTTAATGACGTTCTTTCTTAAGTTTGCTACCCAAATTGAGCTGGATTTAGAGCAAATTTCGTCGGTAATATCGTTTGACATAGTGTCATATTTAACCGCTGAAGGAGTCAACCTGTGTGAACAGTTCGAATTGGCAGTCAAGCTGGATAGGAACGACTTGATGCCGAGTAGCCGCCGACTGCATTTGGTGAGTGTTTATTTATAACTTATAAGAGAATACGTAACTGAATATGACATGAAATATAACCGAATAAAGTATATCTTTTAATTTTATTCCTCTATTGTTTGCAAATTTATATAAACTTAGATAATAATGAACGAAGGTTGAACACCTACGTGTGATTATAATTATACATACATAGAGTATGTATGCAGATTGACTTCAAATTGCTAGTCCAAAAGTAATGTTTTGCAAATATCACTCTTATGTAAGTAAACCCCTTTTCATGCTTCTAAAATAATCAAAATTATCTTAAGATTTGAAGTATCCCATTTTTAAGGTTCCGTACTTCAAAAGGAAAAACGGAACCCTTATAAGATCACTTTGTTGTCCGTTCGTCCGCCCGTCCGTCTCTTGGGTTTTTTTACGTTAAGTCAGAAGTTGCACTTTTGAGGTACGGAACCCTAAAAAACGATATCAAAGTTTGCTATTATTTTGGCTGAAGGGCTCGCTACCAAAATAATAGCAAACTCATGCTTAAAACCTTTACAGACCGTATTGTTCGTTGTGTGAACACATTTATAATTCCAATTTATGCCTTTTCAGGTTGTTACAGCTATCAGAGAATTTGTACAGGCCATTGAAAAGTACAAAAAATTCACCCACATTAGTGCGAAAGATAAAAACACTCTTATTACTTTGCAAAACAGAATGTGTGAGACTGATGAACTACGTTCTCTCTTAGTGCTGCTTTTACGTTATTACAACCCGAAATTTCACTCCAAGCAGTACTTGCAGGTATACTTTTTTGTACATACTATTATAGAAATCATCTTTCTATGGAGAGGGCTATATGAGGAAAATCTTAACAGCGCTGTCCCTGCCATTTTTTCCGCGCCTGCTGGGCGCCCAGGACTTAAACAACTCACTCTTCTTCATTATAGTACATTACTTAACAAGGGTGGTAAATGAGAAATTACAATCATGTGTCTATTATAAGCCCGAAACCGAAGGCTGAGGGCATTAATGACACGACTACACGAGCTTGTAATACGTACCTGTTTATGCGACGGTGTCAAACGTACATAAATTGTAATATATCGTCATGTTTTCTTGTAATTTAATAGTACATTACTGTATCAGCCGGGAAAAGTCAGTTGGTGGATGAGTACGCCTCGTCTTTCAATAATAATATGAATCCGCGAACTGTAATTTCCGCCGAGGCCTGTATAGTGCTTTTTTCCAAATATGCTTGGAAATAATCACCAATCTACTTTTTAGGGTTCCGTACCCAAAGGGTAAAAACGGGACCCTATTACTGAGACTTCGCTGTGCGTCCGTCCGTCCGTCTGTCACCAGGCTGTATCTCAAGAACGGTGATAGCTAGACAGTTGAAATTTTCACAGATGATGTATTTCTATTGCCGCTATAATAACAAATACTAAAAATAAAATAAAATAAATATTTAAGGGGGGCTCCCATACAACAAACGGGATTGGTTGCATTAACTTTGCACCTCATTTGTATGGAGCGCTATACATACCAGGTGCAAACTTAACTTAACCACTTAAGGATGGAAAGTGTTTGTACGGAACCCTCGGTGCGCGAGTCCGACTCGCACTTGACCGGTTTTTTTAGGGTTCCGTACCCAAAGGGTAAAAACGGGACCCTATTACTGAGACTTCGCTGTCCGTCCGTCCGTCCGTCCGTCCGTCCGTCCGTCCGTCCGTCTGTCACCAGGCTGTATCTCAAGAACGGTGATAGCTAGACAGTTGAAATTTTCACAGATGATGTATTTCTATTGCCGCTATAACAACAAATACTAAAAATAAAATAAAATAAATATTTAAGGGGGGCTCCCATACAACAAACGGGTTGGTTGCGTTAACTTTGCACCTCATTTGTATGGGGCGCTATACATACCAGGTGCAAACTTAACTTAACCACTTAAGGATGAAAATTGTTTGTACGGAACCCTCGGTGCGCGAGTTCGACTCGCACTTGCCCAATTTTTTATATTTAATGTTACAGCCTTTTCGTTCATTATAAACGTGCTAAAATAAAATTTCAGTTAACATTTCCAGTACATTGTAAATAAAAACTTTTTGGTTTATTTTTTTAATTGGGTCGATCTGACCAGGTTGCAGGTTGGTTTATTTTATTTGTAAATAGTATGTAGCTGGCCGGTAACAAGTTTTTTTTTTTCAGTGTCATAGAAATTTGAATGGGATTATATGGTTTCCTTTTAAACCCTAGGGGCTAAATGTATACTATTTTAGCCCCGCTTTGCGAACTTAAAGTGACGTACTTTTTGAGCAGGAGAAGTGAAAATTAATATTTTAATACATTCTACAGGACCTCATCGTAACAAACCATATACTGTTGACTTTTCTGGATAACGCCATACGGAGCCCAGACTATACCGGTTCCACGAATATGGTAGATCACATTAAACAGTACGTATATATATTACACTTCCGTATCCTATGCACATATCGACATATCAATGATCTCAGTCAATGATATAATTTAGTCACCGCATGCTTTGCCGCGTGACCCGGTATGTGTAGGTAATAGCAATGTTAATAACAGCTTTTTGGCGTTCTAATTCACTGCATTATGGTATATCAACATTCTCAACGTCATGAAATATTGATGTAACTGTTGTTTGTTTCTGCTACTGCATTTACGCAGTATTTATATACATAAATTAAATTGAATTGAACTGATAGACAAAAAAAAACTTTCGTATTAGACTATTTAGCTATCATAAAAGTGGCTTCTCTCAACTAATTGTGATAGAGTTAGGTAATAGACGAAATAACATGTGATTATAAGCGTAACTCTGTTTTTTCATACAGGTTTACTACCCCAGAAATAATGTATCGATACGGGTTACTCTTGGAGGACTATGCGGTCAACGGAGAGTTTATCAACGACTGTGTTTTTACTATTATGCATCACGTGGGCGGAGATCTGGACAGCTTGATATGTCTCTTCCAGCCTAAGATATTGAAGACATTCACTTCTATATGGAAGTCCGAGTTTGAAATATGTGACGTAAGTATGTACAAGAATCCCTAAGTTAACGAGACGTGCATGCTTGCATGTTGAGGTTACGACACATTACATGTAGAATTGTAGATCATAGGATCAATAGATTGCAAATGTCGCCCCAGGACAGACATTCCGCTGAATCTTAACTAAGTTTTCAATACTTATAGGTTGTTCCCGGTTATAGGTACATTATTATCTTATGTAAATAATTTATAACCAGAAATAATGTTTAGGGCATAAGATTTCTCTATGAAATAAAAATGTTAAAACTGAACGTCGTTATGACAGCTTTTTAATATACCTTTATGTATTTATTCATTTACAGGATTGGTCCGATCTCATAGAATACGTGATAAATACTTTCGTAAAGAAGCCGCACGCTTTGATAAGCACTGCTAATTTTAGACTGGACACAGAGATATTTGATGATGGGAAATTCGTGGTTGAGCCAGCAGCCGTGGTTGCCCTAGTAAAAGAAGAAATTCAAACTGAGAAGAAAAAGTCTGTACGGAGTGATAGTGCAAGCCATTCATCAAAGGAAAAGTATGTAATGCAGATTATATAGTATCAATATTTTTATAAAATTGAAATATCAATTCTATTATTGTCCATTCAGCCGTTTTCACTCGATGCGCGGTCAAATAAACAGACAAAATTCTAAAAACTGTTGGAACGTGTTCTGTTATCGATTCCTAAGTATCCCCCGCCAACTTTTTTTCGAATATCTTCCATTTACCGACTTTCGACCCTCTTCAGTTTTAATATATGTACCTATAGATTAATTAATTAATAATAAGTATACTATATTATCCTATTTTTAGACTTATATTATATTTTTTTTATAAAATCTTGATACTTTTAAAGTTTAACAATAATGCTACTACTTTTAATTGAATGATTTAGAAGCTTAGGGTTGTAAATTATAAAAGTATCAAAACTAGTTGAGCGAATGATTGTGGTTTCGTACCTTACGATTTCGTTTTAATATTCAGATGGACCGAAGATGAGCTATCATCTTTAAGATGGCATTATCTGCAATGCAAAACTCTCCCGGACGCTTTCGCTGAAATATTAAAACGTTTAAAAGAAGACAACAGCACAACCAAGTCCAGGGATTCAGTGATCAAGCAATTATATGAGCAGAATATAATTAACAAAGAAGAATTCGAAAATCTCTCGAAGGGTGGCGTTAAGACTGAGAAGGGTGGTAGAAATTCAACGCAGATTAAAAACGAAAAAAGAGACGTGGAGATTGGAAAACTTTGCGAACAATTAAAACAGGATGGGAAAACTAAATGTTTGGATTGGGTTCAACAAGTTTTGCTTGAAACTTGTTACGCTAAACTGCAAATCGAAAAGCGGTATCGCAATGGACAAAGAACTACGACAGATCTGTCTAACAACAGCCAGTTCAAGTTATTGAATCAGGAGGTTAACGGCTCACCTGTGATGGCACCTGTGTCTTACCACGCTCTTCGTAAGTTACGCATTTATTTGCATATTTTTTTGTAGAACCTAATAAATTGCAACGTGGTTGGATACTTGATGATAATCTATTTTTAACAATAAACTTATACCTCTGAAGTATGATCTACCAAACAAAAAAATAATCATCAAAATCGATGCATAATAAACAGAGTGATAAATAAAAACATACAGTCGAATTGAGAACCCCCTTCCCTCCTTTTCTGAAGTCGGTTGAAAATACGGGATTAAGCGCTCAAAAGAGAATCACTACACACATAACCCCTTCATTCTTATATATTCTTGAATTGTGTTAATTCTGTTCAATAATTGATTTCTGTCTTTTCAGTTCGCAATCAGTCTGTGCCGTTGGTGCCATGGAATTGTGAACAAGCTTCCATGTACAAAGATTTGAAATTCTTGCAACTGTTGCATAAACTGGGTTTCCAAATGCCAGTTGACACTGGTAAAGTGTTTATAAGAATACCACACTTCTGGTCAGCCGATGTTTTGTATGAAGTGGCTGGCAGAGTAGGTGATATTAACACAAGTAAGTCATTTTTTTTGTCAAGTACGTACAAAGGTAAATTATGCCGCGTATGATCGTAATACCTTGATGTAATGACAACGCCAGCTTCACTTAAACTCGACTGATAGTGGTAAGTCACGTTGTTACCGATTTCTTCCAAAAGGGCTCTACCTTGGTACGAAAATCAATATAAAATTTGCTGCTGTTAAAGTACAGCAACAATGTCAGAAGCCACTCATGAGTAACAACCCTGCGTTGCTATGTCAATTCTCTACGGCTTGAGCTATAAAAATAATAGCAAAGAGCCTGCCCTTTTTCCTCCTGACAGATTTTTTACAAAAGCACTTACGTGCGGTTTGAGTCGTTTGTTCCAAACAACGTACTGCAAGAGAGGTGGAGTCAATAGTATGTGGGTTGTAATCGTGGTAGTGATGTGCCGTTACCGTAAATTACGAGAACAGGGAGAATTTTCGGGTAATGTTCTCGGTAACGTTCTCCGTGACGGTAATTATCGAGAAAGTTGTGTTAATTTTTTTTTTCTAACTTTTTTTTATGTAATTCTATTTCAATTAGCGATAATAATGTACCCTAAAGAAATGACAATAATCAGACCATAGGAACTCGTGTATTACCAAAATTACCGTAAATTACGGGCGTAAATTACAGGCGTAACTTACCGAGCATGTTCTCTGGGATGTTTCTCACGTGATAATGCTGGCAAAAATTTTACTTGTTGCGTTTAAATAGGTGAACTGAATTAAAATTGCTTCATATTCTTAAATGTTTAATAATAATAATAAAAAATAAGAATAAATTTAGGTTTTTTTGTTCAATAATTTCCAATTATGTCATATATAGCATATTTTGTTACATCGCTCTGTCGGAATCTATTTCTTTTATTTGTGTGGATATTCGCAAATGTCGAAAATGACCTTTCTACTGATGCAGATGTGGCTGGTACTGACAAGATTTTTAGAACTACCTTTCCCAACGCAGAATTTGCATATAGCGATTACCACCATGATACAGGCCACAGTTTCGACGATTTGCCATACAAATTCTTTTTCGAATATTCCGTTTCGACATTTGTACTCTGATAGCTCTTTCACAATTACTTGAGCATCACATTCAGCAGATTCAATAATGACCGAATATCCGTCACGGTGCTCTTCAGAGTTCAGAGAGATCCCCTGATTTTTTGGGTCAAGAATAGCTGCAGCAAAGTGTATGGGTTTTAAACAGTTCTATTTTCTTGAATATTTTCAATCAAACTGCACAAATGCTCTTCACTAAATACGCGTCTAGCCACGTCATCACCAATTAACATGTTTTCCACTTCTTCTAAACCTCGTCGCACTAAGTGAATCGTACACGCATCTCCTTCGAGTTTAATTATTCATTTTACAATGGGTTTCAAACTAATATGCTGCTCCAGGTTGCTCCATGTATTTTCTTCCAGCAGTTCACTTTTGAACATTTGCATGTCTCTATCATTGTCATTGATTACCATTGTTTGTAGAATTGCTTTTGATTTCGTAAAATCTTGTAGACAGTGCAAGCTTCCCCATCGTGTTTTCACCGGTAATACTAAAGTCACATTTAATGATTTGTCACAAGCATTTTTTTTAATTCGGCGCATAATATGTGTGATTTTAAAATACACTTTACAACAGTAATCACTGTTGTAAACATTTCATGTACTTCAGGCATTTTTAGCACATCTGCTATTAGCAAATTGAGGGTATGGGCAAGGCACCCAATCCTCGTGGTCTTTTCATACCCATCGCCTAACAATATGCCGCATTTTTTCATGTAAGCTGCGTTGTCCGTTATAATGCCGAGAAATTTTACAGCCCCAATTTCTTCCATTGTCTCCGATATTTTCTCAGCTAGATATTCTCCCGTGTGTCTATTTGTCTGAGCATCAATTGATGTGTGAAAAAACGGTTGCGGAGTGTAAATCATTATATCGATAATGGAATCATTTCTGACATTGGTCCATCCGTCAGCCGCAAAGTGCAAAACATCCGATTGTTGGATTTTACCTGTGATTACGGCCTTCATCTCATTGTACTTATCTTCTAAAAGTGTCGTTGACAGGATTTTACGTGATGGCGGTTTATATCCTGGTTTAAGGAGTTCAAATGCTTGAATCCATAAAGGGTGCTCAAATATGGACAATGGCATACCGGTTACATAAACAGCTCTGGCAAAAGCTTTATGGATTGTATTCTGAAACAAAATTGATTGCATTTACAAAAAAATATCTTTCTTAATGCAACTTTTACATACAAAGGTGTAAGAGAAATATGATATATCACAAAAATTGCTAATAAAATACATTATTCCTTACCTCGTCTACAGATGCATCATTGAGTTGTTCGGTTGCTGCGGATTCAGAACCTTCGACTGCAGCTGCTGGATTGTTGTTTTGTGCTCCACCTTTTCTAAGGTCCGACTTAACGTCAATAGGACAGTTCTGT
Source organism: Apotomis capreana (assembly GCA_947623375.1). Lineage (NCBI taxonomy): Eukaryota > Metazoa > Arthropoda > Insecta > Lepidoptera > Tortricidae > Apotomis > Apotomis capreana. The sequence continues at coordinate 13,709,515 of OX392504.1, forward strand.
CAATTTTTGACTAAATGCTGTGCGAAACGAGTTAAATTTTTGGCGGTATGCACTTGCTCACAAAACAAACAAATAATTTAAATTCGTTGGATTGTCTAAAATATTCTAATACTTTGCCTTTTGGCCTCATTGTTCCACTTGATTTCACAAAACAACACTCATATCAGTTAAGTAATATTTACAATAGGTAGCTTCAAGATGAACAAAACTAGGTACATCGTTCGGCCTGTGCCGTAGGTATTCTTTCCCCACCATGACTAAAGGGTAAGGGCTGAGGGCCAATCAGGAACCGCTCCTATCTAGGAATACTGAGACTGGGACCCAGCTTCTAATTAGTTGAAATAATACCATTTACCTCTAGCGGTTTTTTTACCTGCTAGAATACAATACGAATACGACCCTATTTGATAAGCATTTACTTGTTTACAAAATAACGTCCCAACTTTAAAATTAACACGAAATGTAGTTAATAAAAATATTGAAAAGATACTTGGCAGCATTTTAAGCGATTAATAACCCAACCTTAACCCAACCAGATTTACTTGTGGAGAACTTTACCGAGAATTCTCGGTAAGTTACGGTAATTTCTCAAGGTGAGAATTACGGTAAGTGCGTAATTTCTCAGCGGCACATCACTCGTGGGCGCTTGAACGCTACCTACCCTTTTTATTAGAGATGGCCGGATGCCCCAACTATGGATTCTAATCTTATATTGAATATAGAGCCGTCTAATCGTTTTTCGAATTGCCGATCAGTCGGCCGGCTATAAACGTTGCGAATTAGTGGCGATTCCGACTGGTCGGCGGACAAGTAGGCCCATCTCTAGTAGAGAATGGATTTCGCTGACTATCCGACAAATCTTTGCTGATAGCTTTTATATTGCTGATTAGTCGCCGACTAAATATTGCGGAATAGTCGACGTTCCCGAACTGGGTAAAGTTCGATGCTAACCCCATAAATTAGTTATAATTTTATGTTTTATCTTTCCAGATAAACTGAAATTCTCCATCAATTACATAACCAACAGCGGCTCAACGAACACCATACAGCCAGGCAACTCGGCGTTACCAGCAGATCTTACTAACGGTGTAACCTCGCTGATCTCCGGTCCAGAGAACTTTTATCAGATACACAAGCCGAGGCATCTGGCTGCTGTAGTGAACTTTACGCCTAGGTAAGAGCCGTGACTAATGTCCACACAACGATTTAATACTCGATTAAGTACATACAGAAGCAATCGCTCATGTGTAGGTATTTAACTGCATCAGGACGAAAGATTATATGGTATATAAGATGGGAATTGATATTATATTATAATACGAGTATAGTTAGTTATAGTTGTCAGGAACGGCCCCCACGCCGTATATAGGCGCGCGCGCTTGGTGCGGAGCGTCGATCAAAGAATCAGTGACGAAGTTGCCGCGGCGGTGTACAATAAGCACAGAAACTGGTCTGCCACTTTTGGACCTTAATACTCTTACAATAAAGTCGAATAGTGGTACACCATCTTTTTGGCTGACTGTACGGGAGCCATCCCTGATGAAGAGCTCCATACGAGTTGAAACATGTCGGGCCGTTCCTGACAATTTTATGTCAGTGTAAACCGCTCAATACAATAATTAAATATGTCTCACGAAAGTTTTAATAAGTATCTGAACTTTTTATAGTCAGTGACCGGAAAATATATAGACATCGCTCTTAGTACAAAAGTGGCTTTCAAAAACGGTCCCAATATTTGACTGACAACTATCCCCTCTACAAGAATTTGTCCTGCCAACTGTTTTAAATATTAGAAATGAAATGAAATAATATATTCAGTAAGTAGGCCACAAGGGCACTTTTACAAGTCAGATTGTGAGTCTACCGGCATTTCGCAAGAGGAGACCGTTGTTGAGAAGAAAGCCGAAAGAAACTCAACAGTAAGTAATTTTTTCGTGAATTATACTTAAAAACTAATACAATTATATTATAGCTAGGTAATTGATACATAGGTATATGTTAGAGGAGATGTACAAGTCTCCAAATCAATGTTTACACTAAAAATTATATAAAATAAAGTGATTTTTTCAGAAGGTCTCTAGGCGTCACGACACGCAATATAGATCGGTATAATTAATTAATGAAATAATTCAATTCCGTTGAGATGTATAAGGTCTCAAGGAGTCAAAATCAATAACTGATGCAACAAAATAATTAAGTACTTAATTTAGATTTCTTAGAGATGTACATGGTCTCTAGGCGTCACAACATGCAAAACAAAATAAAATAATTTAAATCCTTAGAAAAGTTAAGGACTGAATAAGAAACTAACTATACAAAAGAAAAAATAAATAAATAAATAATTAAACTAAATTTCTTAGAGATGTATATGGTCTCTAGGCGTCATAATTTACAAAATAAAAAAATATAAATATTAAATATATGATAATAGTTAAATTTCATTCCTCAGAGATGTATAAGGTCTCTGAGCGTCATTGTACAGTACCTACACTAAGTTTATTAGAGATGTATACAGTCTCTAACGCCTTTAGCCTATACGAAGTTATCCCTCCTCTTAGAAGTAGTTGTGATTGGTTAGTTAAAGTTTTCATTGGCTAAAATAGACTTGTAAGTGTCAAAGTCCATGTGCGGCGCACGAAAAAGGGTAGTTGTCAAACCTAATATGGATGCAGTAATCGAAAGGTAACCAGTTTAGAAAATATATTACTCTAGCTCTTAATTTTTTTTCATTCATTTAAGACCGTTTTCAAAATAGTGCCACTTTTGTGATTTTCTACTAAATGTATAAACAGCGTATTTTATTTTAAAATTCCTATTGAATGCAACTTTATGGTCGGAAAATCTGAAATCAATGTAAATTTTGATATTATATTTTTTAATTTATTTTGAATTTTCTTTGAAGACAAAACAAATTTAAATAACTCATAACACAATAAAGCACACATTTGGATGAATCCGGCATTGGTTTGATTATAATCATCAACATTAAAATGAACGCTACATTGTACAGCTCCGCGAAGATAAATACTGTAGGAAACCACTGCGATTCTCTGCGTTCTAAAGAAATTTCATTTGTCCACTTTAATTTTTTGCTCACGGTTCTTCGGAAAACTAAAAGTAAATAAATAATAAGGGATGTTAAATTATGAATATGTCTAGTTACTCATTAACATATACTGTAGATACCGCAGGTAACAGAATATGTGACACTGAAAGGGAAATTTTACTTTTTACGGAACGAAAAAACATAAATTTACTGAAATTAATTTACACACGTATTTCTTAGAGTCCAAATCGATAACTTTTAACATAAACTTATTTAAACCCATTTTGAGCACTTTCATCAAAATGCCCATTAATCGGACACTAAAAGCGGTCCAACACCTTTAGTAAAGACCGTCAGGTATATTGTTATAACATTTTTCAATTTTAGCAGATTGTAGGTGTAAATCTTAATACCTGTACGTAAAATATAAATACCTTAAATGGTAGGTAATGCATAATACCATCCCCATACAAATGTCTTCTACAAATATTTTATATATTATTAATTCAAATTACGTTACTAACAGGAACCAATGGATGCCGTGTTTTTTATTATTATTGCTTGAGTGGTTTCGGCACCATTTCACTGCACATTAAGGCATTTTGAATAAAATGCAGATATGCTAATTTTATACACCCTGACATGTTCTGCCATCGACAGACGCCATCGTATTAAAACTGTCAATTTGGCCTTGGTACAGATGAATCGTTTTAACACTTCACGTGGGGTCATTTTTGAGCTCTTATGAGACTTCTATGTTTATATGCGTTCACTGGTTATAGTAATGTAACAATATGGGTGTAGATATACCTATATACATCAACTGCTTAAAAACAGACGTTCAGTGAAAATCAATGTTTACAGACCTGATTCCTCGTTCGGCGCGGACGTCCAAAACAAAGCTAACAAACGTTGCTGGCTGGATGTAGTGCAACAATCTCAAGAGCTGAAATTAACATGTACCATGGGAAGGTAAGACAGTTTAATTTACAACGGAGCTTTATTCCTGCTACAGTAAGTAAGAAAATCGATGTGTGTGCCTAAGTAACTTACTAAGCACTTCATTGATTTTCTTCGATAGAAAGATTTGCACATATCAGCAATAGTACATTACGTGACATGGGTGGTAAACGAGGAATTACAAACGAGTAGGTATCTATTAGGTCGTTTATGACGCTAGTTTTTAATTCCTTTACCAGCAGAGTCACATACGACGTTTTTCATCACACTTGCGAGGAAATAAAACAAAAGTAGGTAATAAATAGCAGTTTAATACCAAAATATTTATGACACAAAACTATGGAACTACTATATTTAATAAAATTAAATACTTGTCCAGCTCATAGTGATAATACTTTTACTTAGTGCGGCGTTTGTACCTTCTTGAAAAGAGCAATACAATTTTAGTTTATCCCCTAATCCCCTTATCCCCTTTTGAAGTCGGTACCAAACCACTTACTAACGACGAAAAGATACAAAACGCGATTAAATTCACCGTTAATCAAAACAAGTCGCTATTACAATAACATAACACAACATTCAGTACAATTTTATTAAAGATCCGCCATTACCGCCTTGTTGGCATGTCAGACCGCCGACCAATCAGAGGCCGTTACTGTTAGACTATCCACAGATAACGTAAATATTGCTTTTGGATATTATACCGGGTGTGGCCTGTAATAGGAGCAATAAATTAAAACATAGATTCTACCCTTCAAACCGAACAACATTAATTCAGCAGCTTTAAAAAAAAATAGTTTTCAGAATTTTATTATTTCAAACAAATTAAATAGTATTTTCAATGTACGTCGTCCAACATTGACATTCCCTGAGCATTGACATAGCTGTGACTACTAATACCGGGCATTTCGCATTACATTGCTTCTTTGTCTAAACATTATTCTACAAAATATCATTTAACGCACGTTTTTTTCAGAAGTTGCTTAACAAAATGTTGTTCAGTTTCAAGAGAAGAATCTACGTTTTAATTTATTGCTCCTATTACAGGCCACACCCGGTATAATGAGCAGCAAAAATATGACATTATGAAAAATAGCTCTTAAAATAGATAATTATAAAATATAATAATTTTAGGTAGCATTAATAGTGACCGGTATGAATTCAAAATAAAAACCGCCGAAATTGTACCTGTGGACACCTCTGAATGTACCTGTCAAAAAAGTCAAAGTCAAAATCATTTAATTCAGACAATGGTTAAATTGGTGGTTCAGACCTGTGGACTGTCCATAGGTACAGTTATACTGAATGTTCCTGTGGACAGTAAAAATAATATTTTTGTTTTATTTAGTGCAACGTAGTAAAACTGGGGAAAAAAAGAGACAAGATATGCCTGGACACCGACTTCAGTAAATAAAGCCGCAGAGAAGTTTAAAATCCCAAAATCGACAATAAAATACAAAAAAATGAAAATACAAATGAAAACCTTAATTAATGTGATGGACACGTATTTACGTGTTTACATACTTTTTCTCAAATATGTTATGTAATATTAACTGTGTTCCATATACTAGGCTCGGAAGTCTCACCTTCCGTATTACGTCGACACGAAGGGAGTAGGTATGTAATGATATTTCAACCAACATTTGTTATGTTTCAATATAAATCTTTGACAGTAAAACAGCCATTAAAAAAAACCATAAGCTATGTTTGCTGTTTTAATTGCATAGAATCAATAATATTTATAAAAAAATCACCCATAAATTTAATATACAACTTAATTAAGATACATAACTTTTAATAATAATTTTTAACTACATCTACAGTCTTTTTTTATCTGCAGTTCTGTATGTTTTTCATGTTGTGATTAGATTTAAGACTGCACCGAGCGAAATGTGAAAAAATAGGCAGTTGCCGTTAAGTAGATAACGTCAACACTAGTTGTTTAATCAATTTCTAAACTATATATTTAGCACTTCGAAGAATGTGTTAACAATTTCTCCGTGGAAAAATTATAAGATTATTAATATTTTACCCTAGAGAACTAAGTAAAGTTGGACGAAAATTGTAAAATCGTAAGCAGGCGTTAAGTGTGTGTTTCAATTATTGTTTGGTATTAAAGGTCCACATTTATCAAAAAGTGCTTTTAATTCTCCATACAGTTTTACTATGGCCGCGCGCCGATCTAAATACGCATTCCCCGCGCTTTATAGTTCAGTCGCTAACGATCGGCGCCCTCTTAATTGTTAGATGTTTTTAATTTTTATATCAATGCATATTTGAGGAAAACACTATACTTACATACCTCGGCGTGGAAAAGGATTGCCAGCCTCGTATCCCTAGCTACCTACTCGGCAGGCAATCCCCATTTTCTCGGCCTCTGTAGTAATGTACCATTACAATAATAAAGCATAGTTCATTTAGAACTGGCACACGTTTATCATCAAATAAAATAAAAATATGGTTCAACATGTAAAAAATTGACAATCACAACTTAATGTCAATATGTTCAAGACTCGATGCTAGAAATTCGGTTGATCTCACTTTTTGCGTTTATAAGTTATTGATGATGGAAGTTGAACGACGAAAATGTATCGTGAACAAATACACGGAAAATCCCTCTTGGTCTGGGTCAATGGTTGCTAAATCATTAAATTTCCCGAAAAATACTGTTTGTAGGCTAATAAAAAATACAAGGATTCTCTGGCCTTCGATAGAAAGTCTCAAATCAACCGACGGTCTGGTACAACGGATTAAACTTTGGAGAAGAAGGTTTTAAGGTCAGTGGCACAGAATCCAGGGCTCTTGGATTATGATTTAGCTCGAAAATTAAAAAAAAACCGCAGTACTATGAGACGGATTCCCCTTCGAGCAGGGTATAAGAGCTATAGAGCAATTAAGCAGCCAAATCGAACCGTCAAACAGAACAAAAAAGCTAAAACACGAGCTCGTCTGCTGTATGACAAAGTTCTAACTAAATTCAAAGGCTGCATGCCTCTTGTTGGATCATGACACATACGTAAAGCGTCTTTAACCAACTACCAGGTTCTAAGTTTTACAAGGCCGACGCTAGAGGGAATGTTGACGAAAAAACACGTTTCACAAACTCTTTTTTTTTTCAAAAAAACATTCGATTTGGCAGGTTATACGTAGTTGCGGACTTAAGACTAAAGTTTTCGTCACTGCGCCATGAACGACATCAGATGTTTATTATGAGAAGGAGTGCGTGCAGCGACGAATTTTGCCTTTCATTCGAAGCCACAATGGTCCAGTCAAATTTTGGACCGATTTGGCTAGCTGCCATTATTCAAAAAAGGTTTTGAAGTGGTATGCTGCAAATCACATTGATTTCATACCAAAAGAGCTGAACCCACCCAATTGTCCCCAGTTTCGACCAATTGAAAACTACTGGGTAATAATGAAAGGAAAATTAAATAAAACTGGCAAAATAGTCCAAGACATCAACTCGGTGCGGTCCTCATGGAATCAACAGGCAAAAAAGGTGGACGGAGGTCTTGTTCAGAGGATGATGAATACTATTTCCAGAAGAGTCCGTAATTTTGTGCATGTGGCATGAATGTAGTAAATAATTGAATTTTATGTGAAACGCCAAAACTGAATAAATAATCTTTTATATTGTTTAATTAAAAACCTTGTTTTTCTTTTTATTAAAAAAATATATGCCTTCCATCGTGTTCCAATTCTATATGAACTATGCTTTAATTATCTAAATTTGTCTTTAAACAATCATTTAAAATATTAAATTAGAAAGGTATTAACTTTTTAATAAAACCTTTTTTGGTCTAAATCGTATACGTAAACGTAAATGATTTCAAATAAAAAAAATACTTACCGCCCTAGGGCGTAATTTAGGACTTACTGCCTGCTTTTCTAGCATGTAAATCCATGCAACGAGCAAGTGTGATGAAATAACATACAAGTGACAGTTTAGTGATGCGTGTGCCTGGTACTTTATGTTAGTCACTTATTTAGTCATTACACCCAATATATTGGAAATAGATAACATTATTGCTATTTAATTAAGAGTATAGTATTAATTTTAGATTACGTGACATCGATGCTTTAGTAGTTTGCAGTTCTTTATGAACGAGGAGAAAAGGCGTACTTAATACTAGCGTGGCATTGCGTAAATTATTAAGCGACTTCTGACAAATACATGTCAGATCGTTAAAAGGATTCTTATAGTCAATATTTTTATGTTGTTCGTCGTTCTCGAATTATAAGTGGTTAAATTGCTTACACATGGGTATTTAATTTATGTATTTTTAGTAGGGATAGGGACTGAGCCCAACACTGCTGCGTGGCCTGAAATGCTTTATAGGTTTATTACAGTCACACTTAAAATAGCTTCGCAAAATAACAAGCTCAAAATGATCTGAATAAACTTTATTCTCTTGATATCCGAACAGTGGTGTGAAGATCACTTAGTTTACTACTAAATTCTGCTGAAAACAACAAAAACGCATTTTAATATTTGCCGTACGCATCGGAAACTTGTGTATATACTCGTAATACCGCTTAACTGTTTCTAATTTCCAGTGGCCCGGACGACGAAGTGATACTGCCGGCGAAGGTATTGATCACCGCACCCGCGCTTGACCTGCCCTTGCTAATACCGACCAAGGACTCCCCGCTCTATATCGCGCAGCTTGCGGAACTGGAGGACAACAGGTACTACTTACAGACCCTACAGTATATTCCTTAACAAAGGAATGAAAGTACGCAATACAGTAAACCAATCGTCTGTGTCGGTCAGTTTAGGAGATAGTACTTTAACGCTGTCATAGCGTACCCTGGCCGCGACTTCGCTTGTTTGACAAATTTTCAAATAGATGACGCTGTACGCATGACGCCACGCTGCTCCATCGCGCTGATAAGTTTTTTCTGAAATAATCGTCCCTTTCCATAGAAAACTGATTTTCAATACAATTTATTTTTTATAATAATATAGAATATAGAAGGTGCCCGTATTTTTCGGGTATGTTTTATTTGTCGGGTCAAAAGTATCTTATATTATAATATAACGCTTGGGGTACAGGGATAGCTGGACATCCAAAGATAATTATAGAATACTTTTTACCCGCCTACAGTAATAAAGAAAAAAATATGAGGACGAAGTTGCGGGCACCACCTAGTATAGGTCGATTCACTAAAGCTGGCGCGAATGGATTGAATGAGTGAATGATAATATTTATGTGTGCGTCACAAAATGATTACATACAGGTTGATACAATAAGTGATTATTGAAAACGTATTTGTAGACAAACTAGACGCATAACCGCCCAAATTCAGCAGTATAAAGAATAGGTACTACAAAATATTATCGAACCAAATTAAATGAGGAATGGCTTTTTTTCCAAAATTTCAAATTGGTGCTAGGAAGCTGAAACTCGGTATCGGGGGGCATTTGGGGCTCACAAATATGAATCTGAAATCGGTGTCCGAAAATTCGGTCAAAGTCGGAAAATATCGAAAAAACCAAGATTTGTATGGAGATTTTTTTTTAAGAGTCCCGTATCTCGTAAACGGCTGGAGATGGGTAGAGAGATGCTCAAACAAATATCATAGGGGACCCCCACCCGAGTACAGTCGTGGAAAAAAAAAACAAAATGGCGACTTTTTTTTTTTTTCGAAAATTTCAAATTGGTCAGAGGGGGCTGGAACTCGGTAATGGGGGGCTTTTGGGTCCTCCGACTCAGACTATGAAATCGGATTTTGAATATTCGGTCAACTTCGGATAATATCGGACAAACAAAATTTAGTAATCTTAGCTCGACGGAGGGCCGAGCCATTTCTGAGCATAACTTATTGAATCGAATGGGTCTTAGCCTCGGATACTAGTACTTTCAATGAAAACTATATTGAATAAAATCGGTCGAGCCGTTTTTGAGTTATTGCAAAATTTCAGAATTTTCTTTAAAATGACGTAAGTGCCGCGCGGTGTCCCTACGCTTCGAACGTTACACATATTGGTTAAGTGCCAAACTATATTAAAACATTTCGCTCAATCTTACGCGTATAATAGATAACTTCCAAAAGATAATAAGTAATTACTGTTTCTTGGCGTGTACGACCTTTTTATAGGGCTTGAAATCTTTCTCGTAATTTTCGTCTATTGTGAAGGACGGGCAACTACGGGGCCCTACACTGAGCGTGGCCCGACATGCTCTTGGCCGGTTTTTTATAATTCGACCTAGTCGTCCGTCACCTATTAATTCTTGACATTAACCCTTTACCAGGCCGCGAAGACAAGAAGAAAATGTGGGTTACGTTAATACCATTGCATAGTCCCACATGGTCAAACTCATACGAGACAATGGAATAGTATCATCCCACATCCTAATTCTGTTCATACACAGATTGCATGAATATTAAGCAATATGTACAATTACACTGCCTTACAACAGTCAAAATCTAAAGTATGTCAAAAAAGTAGCGTCTGCATAAAACACCATGATAGTAAAATATTTTTGTATCAAACAGTTAAATATACCTTTCGGATATATATATTACTTGTTTAGTCTAAATATTGTGCAGATTATGCTTATATTATACCTAATAATTTTTATTTTTCTTGAATAACAAAAACCCATTTTGTTGTTGTTTACAAAATATTAGGAGGCCCCTGTATAAGAACGGCACTCACACTAACACTCGAAGTGACAAGTGACATAACTTTCATTCAATCCATTCGCGCCAGCTTTAGTGAATCGACCTATACTATTAGGTAACTTAACACTTCAGCTACTTTTAATTTCGTAAAGAAAATATGATCCCCGTAAGGAAGTGTATATTTTAACGCGAACGATACGGCGTGCAAGATATAGTATTACATTTATTTACCTAGGCTAGGCTTATTAAAGCCTAGAATGCAACTCTTTTCATGTGCTGCCAGTTAATGTGTTTCAAAAACGTCTAATTATTGGTGGCGACTACTTTTAAGAAATTCAAATCAAAACACAGGTTTTGACGTTACAAAATAATCCGCCAAATTAATTGCTGTTGGCAGACCTAATAAATAAATAATATGGAAACCACTAAATGTACCTAATGAATACCTAATTTGTTATAGCATCAGCGAAACGGCATCGGTCGCCTCCGACCTGACCCGCATGTACGTCTCGGACGAGGACGAGAAAGTGGAAGTGCGTCCCAGCGTCAAAGTCAACCCTGCCGTGGAGGCGGAGCGTTCGGGTGACGATGAGCTCGTCGGCAACAAGCGCCCCCGCGTCTACAGCCCGTCCTTCTGCGAACCTAACGACTTCGCAGTTGTCGTGGCGAGGCGAGAGTGGCGAGGCGAGAGTGGCGAGGTGTCAAACTTAACTAATCCTGACTATGGAGTGTAAAAGGGAAGGAGCAGCATCTTACATAGCAGAATATTTGAAAAAGGGTCCAGCGGTAAGCAGTCCATAATAGTACCAATGCCGTCCGATATAGCGCTAGAGTAGCAAGAAAGTATGAAACAATTCCAAGTGTTACACGGAGTAAACTGTGTCGAATTGTTTTTTTTAATATTCTAGGTGACCAGAGTAATTCCACAATAGTTCCTGTATATACAGGTAAAACGCATAATTAAGTTTTACTAAAAATGTATAAGAAACAAACCATTGCTAAGTAACTGAACAATATTGTGCCACAGTAGCGCCACCAATTTAACACCTTTCAGCGGACACTTTTGAATATATGAAGATGCTGCTTGTCCTTACACCCCATACTCCTATGCTAACAGTTCTGGCCGGGCGCTGTCGTACAGTCAACCAAAAATGTGGTCTACCACTTTTAGACTATTTTACATGTAATAGAGTCCAAAAGTGGTAGACCACTTTCTTTGCTGACTGTACTAGCGCAACATAACGCATAAATCGTGCGTCGCAGTTGTGCTAAAGCGGCGTCACTAGACCGTTTAGTACCTACATAGATTGACGCGTGACATGCATAATCCACGAACGTTTATTTATTGAGTGACCATAATTGCCCGCGCGGAATTCTCTGAGATCTAAAACAATTGTATTTGTACTAAGTATTACGTAGGTATGTCTCATAACCCGAATTGAGTTTTATCTTCAATATGTTGTTATATGGACTCCTCGCCAATACTGCTTACGAGCACCAGGGTATGGCTGCGGAGTGTTTCAACCGCCTTTTCCCGTAAATTACCAAATATTCATATACTTATGCAATAACAATAAATGTTAATGATATAATTATTTCGAAACACAATTATGTATTTCGACGTGTTAAATGTACATAGGTATACGTGTATGTAGGTAAATGAACATCCCTTTTTTGTATTTGTTTGTATATATAAAAAATAAAATTACCCACTAATATTTTATGTATATTCCTGAAAAGTTTATGCATTTTTAATCGTATACCTATGTAAATATTTGGTAACATACGGTAAAAGGCGGTTGAAACGCTCCGCGGTCACGCCCACCAATGAATGTTACTTTAAGATGAATAACTTTCGTTTAAATATATTGTAGGTTTAACATTCTAAATGTTTTTTGATGTTTTAGGTATTTGTTAAAGTCTATGTGTTAAGATTATTATTGAAGTTTAATTAAAAATAGGTAGTATTGATGTTAATTTTAATAAACTTGATATACCTAGTTATAATTTTTGGCCTTATTATTCGTGTTACTGTTTTATAACCATACTTACAAGGGAAGGGGCTTAAATGTAAATCTAAGTACTAATAGCTTGATTGAATACAATTTTTCGTAACACTATTTGGCGTATACTTTAAAATAATATTCCAACGAGCAGTTATCACACTAGTTTATTTTATTGTCATGACGTCTGAATGCATTCTCTGACGCAAACTTTTAATCATATATGTTCACTCATTACACTTACACATCTAGTAACAATCAGTATTAAATTACATAACATACAGCACTCACAATACAACACATTGAGCTACGCATCTGTGGGATCGATTCCACTGCATTAGAAAGTTAATGCAACGGGGAACTTACTGCTACTTATAAGTAGCTTTTAATGGGGTTAAACTTTGATTGGTCATTACTATATTCCTCATCGCCGGCATATTCATGGTGTCCTCCGACTGGAGCTTCGTAGGCGTTTCCCGGCGTCCCCTGGGAGTAATCATTTCCGAGAGCGAAATGCTGGTTGTTACCATAGTTTAATCCACCTTCATTCACGTGTATGTCTTCTGATAATCTGCCAAAGTGGCCGGGGCCTGAGAGATCGTCCTGGGCCGGACCTTCCTGGACTTGATAAGAATCGCCGTGGTTTTCTTGCTCGCCAGCGTTTTCGTGATGGGGTCTGAGCTCTATTTTCCTTTCCTTTGGCAACTGGATGACATGCGGCACATGGACGGGATACGGTTTGTTAACATGCACAGGGTACGGTACTTTTTCTATTACCTTCACCGGGTATGGCACAGGGATCTTGACCGCGATAGTTTTTGTTATTTTAATAACTTTAACGGGGGTTTCGTGCGCTTCCGTGTGTTGTCCCAGGTCTTGCAGCTCTGTCTCATAGTTCTCCACTGGGATTATATGAGAGGCATGATGAGAAGCAAGGCTGTATGTGCAGCACATTAAAATTATTAACAGTTTCTGAAACAAAAGACATGATGTACACACTCAAGTTTGTATTATATTAAAAGGCTAAGTTATTCTCAAGTGTTTTGTCTATAAAATATTATATACGCCGAACTTGTTCTATGAAAGAAATAAAAAAACGCGCTGTATAGTAAAAAACGTACGTAACGTAAGTCAGCCATAAAATTAATCTACCACTTTTCGACTCTATTTTATGAGTATTAAGGTCCAAAAGTGGTAGACACTTTTATGGCTGATTGTACCTTCTTGAAACTTTGCTTTAGTAGGCATAACTATCTAATTATGTAGAGCTTCTTTCAGCAACTAGGTACAATCAACAGCAGAAGTTGCTTCGCGCGCCATATGCTCAAAATTATAAGTATACCAAGGGTTGTACAGATTATTGTGAGCATGTTATTTTGTATATACTTCTGTTGCTGACTGTACTAGTATCTATTTCTTTTGAAAGGTAGATAGATGGAACAATAGCGTATGTATGGCATAATAAGAAAAACCAGATGAACGATAAAATGATTTTGAATTGTTCGTTAATATACTCCTGACTTCATTTCGAGAGTACCTACATAAATTCCTTTTTTTTTTCTAAACATGTTTTAATGCTTACATTGCCACGAAACTTTCCACTGTTAATAAATTAAACTAAAATGTTAAAAGCTTTACTAACCGTCATTTCGACTCTGCTCACGTACGCCCAAGCTCTCTCTACACCACAGAGTGACAACAAGAGCAATGGTTGCCTTATATATCACCATTCCCTGCGTCGAGAGACGGGCTGCAGCGGCGGCGACTGCGTTTTGCGTTTACTTTCTTGACCACTCGCCAGTTCCGCAGCGTCGGACACTCTCGGTGCACTCTATTGTTGTCGTAACTTCGCGCCATTCATATTTCTCAACTTGTTATGTAATGTGCTCGATTGATTTTGTTTGCTCTACTAGTTCCGTTGGTGCTGATATTCCGATATCGGAAGGCAAGCCTAAAGCCTGTACATACTAAACACTATTTTGCCTCATGGCGCATGTGCGCATGTATGTAATTAGTACATACTAATGAGTGCAGTAAGATACAGGTCGACAAAGTGTAGAATTAAAAAGTGGTAATACTGTATAGTGTCGTCCCGTTTTCTTAGATTGATTATAAAGTGACGACACAACAGTATAAAATGACATAACTTAAGTGCCGCGCAGTGTACTTATACTTCGAATGTTACACATATTAGTTAAGTGCCATATACTCCATCAAAACATTCCGCTCAATCTAGCGCGTATAATCGATAACTTCCAGAAGGTAATAAGTAATTACAGTTGTACTTTGGCGTTTACGACCCTTTTGTAGAGCTTGAAATCTCTTGAAATCTTTATCGTAATTTAAACCTCGGGCTTAAAACCACTGTTTTAAGCACGTCTATTGTGAAGGATGGGCAACTACGGAACCCTACACTGAGCGTGGCCCGACATGCTGTTGGCCGGTTTTTTAATTTTCTGCGTTTGTAACGAATCAGGCCTTAGGTGTGTAGATACCTATGTCTAAACCTAATTAATTAGGCTGCTATGTACGTACATCTGTAAAACATTACGTATAGATTTTTTTAGATAATTATAATGACAATATTACAACTACTTACCTACTTCTCTTAATTTCATATTGTATGAGCGTTCAATACGGGTACCTACAGTCGCCATCAGATATATCGCAGCATATAAGGCGTTCATAAATATGTGAACATGTACTGTAACGCCCAGCCAATAAGAGTCGTGTTCAGATATTTATGAATACCTTACATGCTACGATATGTCTGATGGCGACTGTACCTAAAAATGATATCATAGGTAGGTATCCTTTATTACATAATCATACGATATAGTATGAGTGCATACGTCGGAAGTAGCAGGAGTGACTTTTTGGATTGGTCAGTGTGTTTTTACAACTGGACCGAATTATCTACAAAGAGTAGGTATGTCAAGATTGAAACAAAAAAAAAACACGTTTACCTGTGGATCTTACATTTAGTTTTTACTATGTCAGCGGTTATGGCCAAGCCAGTAGTAATAAATGTGGTAATAGTGGTCATCGAGCAACGACCGCGTTAGAGAGACGAGTTTTAACTGTAAAATTACGATGGTTACTTACAGTTGCACGCTTACACGTTGCTTGCTGATGTTCCTTAATCTACTTAGTTGTTCTGTTCTGCTAAAAATAGATTTGCAAAAGATTTAGCTAATAGGTAGGTACATACATAAGTACCTAGGTACAATCAGTAGCAAAAGTAGTTAAGCATTATAACACGCTCACACTGGTCTGTAAAACCCTTATTCTCTAGATAATAGAGTCCGTCTGTACGAGGGGCGTCTGAAAAGTTCTAAGCCTAAGGTATTTCGAGGTTATATATGCGTTTATGATACTGGCCACTAGAAAGGCCATTTAAAAACAAATTATTAAAAAATAACATGTCACGTTTTTATTATTCTGTTTCGAGATATTCAACGGAAAAGTACATCATGTGTGAATTACCAACGAATATTACGAAAATTGAGCACCGTGCTGTAATTAAATTCCTTACAAAAAGTGACAAATCACCGCAGTGTATTTTTGAGGAAATGGCTATTATTTACGGTGATTCTGGGCCTTCTTATGCCACAGTCAAAAAGTGGAGTCGCTTATTTAAACTCGGACGGGAATCGATCGAAGACGACCCCCGCTCAGGGCGGCCAATATCGGTAGTGACCGAAGAAAACGTAGCAAAAGTCAAAAAGCTGGTATTAGAAGATAGAAGAATAAAAAGGTTTGGCAAATAGCTGAGGTCTTAGGTATTAGTAAAGAAAGAGTCGGAGAAATTTTACATGAACATTTGTACATGAGTAAAGTCAGTGCTCGTTGGGTACCGAAAATGCTAACGGCCTTCGATAAAGTACGTCGTGTGGAAACTTCTCGGGCGTTTTTAGAATTGTGCGAAAATGATTTAGATGAAGTTTGTTCCCGAATAGTAACTGTTGATGAAACATGGATCAGACAGTATGATCCGGAGTGTAAGTCTGAGTCGATGCAGTGGATTGAAAAGGGTGAAAGGCCGCCGAAGAAATTTAAAGTGCAAAAGTCGGCCTCTAAGTTAATGGCTACGGTATTTTGGGATTGTGATGGCATTCTTTTAATCGATTATTTAGAAAAAGGCTCTACGATAAACGGAACTTATTATGCAAATCTAATAAGACAGGTGCGACAAGCCATAGTTGAGAAAAGGCGGGGTAAACTAAGGAAAGGCATTTTGTTTTTGCAAGACAACGCACCCGTTCACACCGCTAATGTTGCGAGGCGTGCTCTGAAGGAAGTTGGTTTTGACGAAATTGACCACCCACCCTACAGCCCAGATCTAGCCCCAAGCGATTATTTTCTATTCAAATATTTGAAGAAAGAGTTGAGGGGAAAGCGATTTAGAAGTGACGAAGAGATGAAGGCGGCTGTACAGGAGCATTTTGAAGGGCAAAATGAAGATTATTTTTTTAATGGCCTAAAAACACTGTATAAAAAATGTAAAAAATGCATTGATTTAGGAGGAGACTATATTGAAAAATAAACACGAGTTCATTGTTTTTTTCTATCTTAGGCTTAGAACTTTTCAGACGCCCCTCGTATATCATTTTGAGCACCTGGCGTGCGTAGTAACTTCTGCTGCTGACTGTACTACTTGTGGTTGGACATGTCTTTTCTCTCGATCGCTATATTTCTTAGGAAGTGAAGTAAAATCGGTGTAAAATAAAAATAACAAAGTAAAGCTATAGAAGGGTCAATACATTTTTAGGGTTCCGAACCCAAAGGGTAAAAACGGGACCCTATTACTGAGACTTCGCTGTCCGTCCGTCCGTCCGTCTGTCACCAGGCTGTATCTCAAGAACGGTGATAACTAGACAGTTGAAATTTTCACAGATGATGTATTTCTATTGCCGCTATAACAACAAATACTAAAAATAAAATAAAATAAATAATTGAGGGGGGCTCCCATACAACAAACGGGATTGGTTACGTTAACTTTGCACCTCATTTGTATGGCGCGCTATACATACCAGGTGCAAACTTAACTTAACCACTTAAGGATGGAAAGTGTTTGTACGGAACCCTCGGTGCGCGAGTCCGACTCGCACTTGACCGGTTTTATCTATTGATTGTTGCCATTGTGATGTCCCCTGGGTGACTCTTTAAAACTACAATTTTCGACGGCAATATTGAAAAAAAACTGTGTAATTGCAGCAGTTATAAGTCCATTCTTATTTAAACTAGTATCTCTTGAAAATACCCATATTATAAATTATCGACACTTTTCTGAGAAGTTTAATCAACATTGTCCCCTGGGTGACGGGACAGAATAACAACAAGAAAAAGTTGATCCACCCAGAACGTTGGTCGAAATATACAAAAATCACGACGTCCGGGAATTTGCAACATGCCTGGCATCAAAATTGAAGCCTGGAGGAGACAGAGGGTTCCAGCGCAGTGTAGGAAGTAAACAACAAATAGAGCATTAAGTTATTTAATAAGAATAAACATAATCTTAGATAATACATACTTTGGTCTAAGTCTAAACTCTCATCCGGTCCGAAAGGACTCTCACTATGGATCCAGTGCCGCCCACATTGTAAACCTTCTCATGCCACAGGAGCAGATGTCCACTGGACCCTTCAGATGGGTACTCGAAGCCTCTGTAGATGTATTTCATCAGTATGTCAATGTCATCCTGGGAAAGGTTTGCTACAGCATCTTCAATTTGTGCAGACTTTATAGCAAGCAATACCTTCAGAGTTAGGGTAAGGGCATTATCCTGTAAACAAAAAATACTCATTTAATTAATTACTGTGTAAATATCTTAGATGT
The DNA here is from genome assembly GCA_947623375.1 of Apotomis capreana. NCBI lineage: Eukaryota > Metazoa > Arthropoda > Insecta > Lepidoptera > Tortricidae > Apotomis > Apotomis capreana. Next base: position 13,727,992 of record OX392504.1, read on the forward strand.
TGTACTGTGGATTTGGAAATGGCCCAAAAATCTTAAATCTATCAATAGTTTTATTGCTACTAACTGTAGAAATGAACTTTCTTGGTATTATTGTATCATTTGCAATTCTTGGGTCCAAGACCTAACAAGAACACTATATGTTTCACTTTCACACTTCTAACTTACCTTTACTTGTTGATTAGAAGACCCTATTGGTGCATTGTCCAAAACTGTTTTGAGTGCTTCATTATATTTTCCTGTATATTGTGAGTTAAGGAATGTGCATAATATTAACAATCAATATTTAAGAATAATTTAAAGAAATCATTTCTTGCACCTGTTTTAAAACTAGTTATGTTAGGGACACCTGTTGTTCAATCTAAATCCCTGCAAATTAGGCTTTTTCTTGAATTTTAACTAGCAATAATATTGACGCTGGAAAGGAGAAATTATCCAAGTGACATAGAACTAAGTTTACAGGAGAGCCAAAACTAGGAACTTTTACAAACCAATTTTTTTAATGAATTATTTTACATACAAGTAAAAAGTTCTAAGGTTCATTATGCAAAAAGACATTTTATCTAATCTCCATTTTGCACAAAAGCATAAAAAACCAAGTTATTTAGTAGAAATAAGCCATAGTGATGCTCTAATTCACCAATTGAGCAACACGAAAGTCGTGAGGGACATACAAGACCAAGTCCATTTAATGCAGAAAAATCTACCGATTCCTACAGTGTGTACTGTAGGAATCGGTAGATTTGTGTATATCATATAATAAATAAATATCAATATCTTCAAAAATGTTGCTTGGAAAATTTCTCCTTCCAGCGTCAATATCTTGCTTAAAGCAGTAAAATAGCATACTGATACATCCCTAATTTATACAGCTGTAATGAACCCCTCGTATGCTTAAAAACAGATCCACACAGGACATTTCCACGTTACATTAAAATATCAGTAAATTGCAAGTTAATTAGCAAATTTTTGACATCACAAGTTAATGAACACACTTTCTCATATTTATATTATCATCATTATGACATATTATATCATACATTTTCTTTCCTGTTGTCACAATTATTATTTCACAAAATAAAACAATATTTATTAATGAATAACTTCTTCCATTAGTCAAGTGGCAAACTCATTTTTTTTCTCCTTTACAAACCACTTTTTTAAATGAAATAAATGAGTGTCCAACCAACCCAGTTTCACGTTTACGTTCGTAATAGGGGTTCACATGACCATGTTCTTATGTGATCAGTTCTTGAGTTCTTATAGAATTGTGGCTATATTTTTGTTATCAATGTCATATCAGGAATTTGGTCATCGAATGTTATTATACTGAAAGAATGGCGGATGATTCATACAATACGACGGTCTAAATTAGAGATTTATTAAACAGAATGATAACTTCGCCTTTACAAGCATAATTAAAATATTACTAAATCGAATAACATCATCATCAGTATGTAAACTCGTATTAAAAAGGATATTGATTCAATAATGCACAGACTTCTCCTTCATCGGGACCGGTGGGAATCGCTTGTTCGGCTTCATCTTCTTTGAAGTTGTCTTCATTGTACTGATCGATGTCTATCTTACGAAAAGCAGAACTTGAAGTATTTTTAGCCATCTTATCAGTCGGCGCCTTTTACTTAACAATCCTATATTTCTCTTTCAAAGACTAATCAACAAAAATAAAAAGAGACGTATGAATAAACACACTATCTGTGAACAAATCAAATAGCCCAGCCCAACCAAAACTAACCCAACCCTATATCTATGAACCCAACCCCACCCCACTAACACGTCATTTTGGCATTTGGCACTTTGCAGTCCAATGTAATATTGTACTTTTGGTTAGTTTGGTTATATAATTTTTTTAGAACTTCGTGTTCATTATACTGTGAATTAAAATTGTTTGTTACATTTCCTTCGTAAAATAAAATCCATTTATTCCTTGTAAATGTAACTAAGAATTTAAAGTTTATAATAATATAAAGTCATCAAGGGTTTCTTTTGTTTGATTTGGACTCCTGTCTCCTGTAGAATTCGACTGACAAACGAGTGACACTTCCACCACCGAAGCTATAATAATAAAATAAGCTCCCATACTAACCCCGGCGCAACACTATCGCTAAGTTGACTGAGGCAAAGTTAGCCAAGTGTGACTTTCGTGCCTCAAAATAAATGCACCAGCCATCCAGGAAACACTCAACAGCATTTTATTTAAAAAAAAATTTCGTTTGCTGGTGTTATCAGTGGCTTAAAAACCTCTGCAGCCAAATCATGAAATCCAAAAAAATAAAAATAGGTGTTGTCAATTGTCATTGTCTTGTCAAATGGTTGTGAAATAATCGAATTATGTGTATGTGGTGTGAATAAAATTCTATTGTTTGTTGAATTGATCTCCGTTGGTGTTTGGTGTCGTGTTGTTTGCGTATTACAAGAATTACGTGGCTAACGAGTGCTGATAAAGCACCGTCGTACTCGCACATCCTAAATCCCAAAATTTTGCCACAATGACAATGGGCGATGAACTGCCTGTCACTTCTTTGGTTTTGCCTGTTCTCATTCGTCCTGTGTTAACTCAGGTTTGTACCAATCGATTAACAAGATACCATAAGAATACTTGCGATAGTGTTAATCACATGACGGGCATTGATGTTGATAAGCGTCAAGGCTATTTTAATGATCATGTCGCAATAACTTCTACGTTGTACGTTTCAGTTGGAGAAATATGATTTGGGTGCATCTCAAACGTTACGAGCAGCTCTTACGAAGGCGGAAGCAGCTGTTCCAGGGCTTAATTACGATTTGGTGGCCGGGATAATGCGACGAGCCGACATACCTGTCAACATGAACGAAAGTTTGCTACGTTTGCAGGGCGCTCTCACAGAAGCTGAATGTAAATATCTAGATCTTAACTTATTGTTACATTAGTTTAAAAACACATCCAACATGTGATATTTACTCTTTCAAACAAATCAAAAATGTTATTGATGCCCAAATTAAGCAGCTGACCTTATAATGTATTATTTGGCATACATGTTAGTTTTGAGCATTCCCATGAGTCCTTCTTGCTATAATCCTTGAGCCACTCTTAAAAGAATTTGCTGTTCTAGCAACTTAGCCATACATATGGAATGGAACTACCACTAAGGAATGCAACTCACTCCCATTGTGTGTGTTCTCTATTCAAGGCAATAGTGAATACTATCTTATTCTAGTATGATTGTGTGCACATCTTTTTTGGATATGTTTTTATAAATTATAAATTACTAGTCATCAATTGCAGGTGCTGATTTAAGACTGAACCGGTCAGAAGAGGCATTCCAAGAATTAAACAAAAAATCCACTGCATTGAAGAAAATCTTAAGCCGCATTCCTGATGAAATTACTGACAGAAAAACATTCCTTGAAACCATAAAGTAAGTTCCAAGAATAGTACTAGCTATCAGAAATTCACAATAGAAGTAAATATTGTATCTTAATTTACAGTAAATACCAGTTTTGTATTTTTATGTATATAACAAGAGAATCAGCCTACTACTTCTTGAAAACAATGTTTCTAAGAAGTTCAAGTAAAATCTTCAATCAAAAAGCTTTCATGCATGTGAGATCAGGCCCTTGGGCAATTCATAATTAGTAAAATACACCATAGTCAGTAAAAAAATATCATCTATGTTTTTTGGGAGTTGTCAGGGGATGCATGCACCTCCCACATGAGATAGAGGGACCTCCTTCTCCTGAGTGGCCCTGACTCAAGCATCAACGTAAAATTACTACAAGTGAGTTCATGTTTATGAACTGGTATAAATGTGTCTTGCCTTAAGTAGGATAAGTCCATGAGTTATTTTTATATCTCAAACTATCTGCCACATAAAAGAGCTTAAATGTAATAGAACTTCAATTTTGTGTTGTTTATAAGTATGTATTGTATTTACAAGCCTTTGACCTTTGAATATAAAACAAATTTATATCTACCTCAAGGTGAACAAAAAATTATGAGCTGAGCCAAATTTTTGCATTCAACATCTGTTTTAATTTTTTTCAGAGAGATTGCATCCGCTATCAAGAAGCTTCTAGATGCTGTCAATGAGGTGTCTCAGTACACCCCTGGGCCAGGAAAGCAAGTGCTGGAACAAAGGAAGAGGGAATTTGTCAAATATTCCAAAAGGTTTTCCAATACATTGAAGGAGTATTTCAAGGAAGGACAGTGAGTACTATCTTGGCATCATATTTTATCGGTCTTTTGAATAATCCCTTTTTTCACAAGCATGGAGAAATTAGTAAACATGTCACAAATCAATTATGTGCGCAAAGTCACAAAGTCTAGTTATTACTCCAAAAATGTATTGTTTGTTCCTTAAGGTTAGGAAATATCTGTGTACCATGAGAGCACAACTGCAAAATAATCCAGTGTAATCTTACAGTAAGCTACTTCTATTGAGACAAGATAAATGTCCTTCATTCATCGGGTGCGGTTCAATTTGCATAAAAACTTTTAGCATATTTTCATTTAACTACTTTCAAAATGCATAATAAACACATTGCAAAAATCAAGCATAATATTTAAACATCATAACCATTAATAATCATAATAACATTCGTTATAATGTTCATAAGATATATTTATTACAATGGAAAATAAATTAAAAATATACATACTAAAACTTAAAATTAAAAAGAATCCCCCAGTACTGAAGCCGTCTGAGGCATCGTCCCCAGCACGCTCGCCAATGTTCATAAGTCATAATGTCACTTGGTATAACATTCATTCAGAATAATTATGAAAACTCATAAAAACACTTAAAATAATTATCAAGTTGCATAAATATCATACCTATCAAATAAGTCCTGAATAAAAAGTTGTTGTGAGCACTGAAATAGGTAGGTTATGGTTTTTTTACCCTAAAAACGAAACTGCTCCAAGAGATAGGTAGGTTAGGGTTTTTTTACCCTAAAAAGGAAACTGCTCCAAGATACAGGTAGGTTAGGGTTTTTTTTTTATGACCCTTAAAACTAAACTGCTCCCAGAGATAGGTAGGTTATGGTTTTGTGCCCTGAAAACGAAACTGCTCCGAGAAATAGGTAGGTTAGGGTTATTTTTTTATGACCCTAAAAATGAAACTGCTCCAAGTCCAAGAGATAGGTAGGTTAGGGTTTTTTTTATAACCCTAGAAACGAAACTGCTCACAGAGATAGGTAGGTTAGGGTTTTTCTTATGACCCCTAAAAGGTAACTGCTCCTAATTTGGCTCGGCAATGGGGAAGAATAAATAAGAAAAAAAAAATTGGGCAAGTGCGAGTCCGACTCGCGCATGAAGGGTTCCGTACCTATACATATATATAATCTATAACAAGTTTGTTGTATGGGAGCCCCCCTTAAATATTTATTTTATTTTGTTTTTAGTATTTGTTGTTATAGCGGCAATAGAAATACATCATCTGTGAAAATTTCAACTGTCTAGCTATCACCGTTCTTGAGATACAGCCTGGTGACAGACGGACGGACGGACGGACAGCGAAGTCTCAGTAATAGGGTCCCGTTTTTACCCTTTGGGTACGGAACCCTAAAAATATTATATTTTGTGGATGTATTTATTTAGGCAACATTTATGCTTTAAGTTCTTATGAAAAAAGTATGATATGACAATGGTATAGTATACAAAGTGACTATTGTGCTATTAGTCTATTTTGCAATTAAACTATTATAATTTTCGAAATTATGCAATTCGTTTGTATGCTATATGATCACTTATGCAGGTTGAAATTATGCAATTCGTTTTATGCAAAATGAAAATTCGCAAATTGTTGTTATGCAAAACATTACACACCCTCATTCATCACTATATTCATAATGAAATTTATCTTGATCAACGTGGTATATTAACATTACTTTTTGAGCGGGGTTGCGCCCACCTTGGCGGGCTCTATCGGTTTATGGTTAGTTTAAATTTTTTCCTGGCCATAAAAGTGTTATGGTATTACATAACTGATATAGCTTATTTTATTAACCTCTTGACTACTGTTGCAGTTGTTGACGACTGTCATCCTATCATGACTGATGGACAACAGTTAATACGTAGTACAAGTAAACTATGTTTGTATGTAAATTTAATATCTAGGTATATCATAAAATGTAAATTTCTCAATTCTTATTATTATCATCAACATTATATAAAATAGACCTAACACACATTAATTATATCATTACTATATCCAAATGACACACGAAAGGAAAAGGGTATGTAAATTATATATTGCACATAAAAACAATAAATGTGTACAAAGGTGAACTTATCCCTGTCTTTCTTTCTCTACACTACTATAAACACATATTGCATATTTTTCTAATTTTGCAATGTCTCTTTTATTTTCAGAGCGAATGCTGTGTTCGTGAGTGCTCTTTATTTGATCCATCAGACAAACCAAATTTTATACACAGTAAAAAATAAGTCTGAGTAAAATTTTATGACCACTGTAATAATTATATAATATAGTAATTATTAACATTTCTTTATCTTCCTGTTATTGTGTATTTAGTTAAATATGAAATGAAAAGGGAATAGGGGTTAAGTATGAAGAAGTCAGAGAAAAGCTATCATAGTTAGTATGCAAGTGCAGTAGGTAAATGAACTGTGTTATAACTAGAGTCCAAAGTATCATGAGTTACTGTCTTGCAGACTGCGGTTTGCTTAAGGCATAAGCAACATCCAGACCTAGGGCCAGAGGAAAAAAAATAACTAGGTAACTATATCTAAAATAAATATGTCTAAATTCCGAAAATAACTAGTAACATAATAATGAATGATCTAAGTATACAACGTGTTCAACCAATATTTTCAGCTAGTTTGGTTTCATAGTTTCATGTAATCATCATTTCTAGAAACTATGATCCTGTACCTGTTAACCTGTACCCTAATTACGTAAACGCGCACTTGTTTTTGTTTAGTTATTGGATTGTAAATAGATCCTGTTTCAGTTAAATAATATTATTAGGTATGTAATAAAACGGTAATATATGTGTATTAATTCAATGTTGGTTGGTAATTTGTAATTTAAGTAAGGTATGGTCACAGCAATAAAATCTATACTCGGAAACATTGGACAATTCTATGCGAATATTTACGCCATTTTAGTTTATAAGCTTTTTGTTATTAGCCGTAAAATCGCGTGTCATAAACGGACTTGGTATCCCTTTTTTTTAAATACCGTCGTCTTTATTAACAATCATTAAATAAAAAATAACTGTAGAAATTAATTAGTACCGCAGTATGAATCTGGAAATGACATGAGAAATCCCACAAATTCGTTTGTTAAATGACGTTATTGCGATCGGGTTACACGGTGCTACGAATTAATTTCCTGGTTTCTGTTCGTTCGCCGAAATTGGTTGAGACGAGTTGCAACCTTTTTTCTCAAATATCCTATGAAATATTTACATTGTTCTCAATATGTCAATCAACTAATTAATTTCAAACAATACCTACTTACTTTAAATTAAACTTTTTAAAAAATATATCGTGTACAAACTGAATTCATAAAAATTGGGCAAGTGCGAGTCCGACTCGCGCATGAAGGGTTCCGTACCATAATCTAACAAGTTTGTTGTATGGGAGCCCCATTAAATATTTATTTAATTTTTAGTATTTGTTGTTATAGCGGCAATAGAAATCAACTGTCAACTATCACCGTTCTTGAGATACAACCTGGTGACAGACGGACGGACGGACGGACGGACAGCAAAGTCTCAGTAATAAGGTCCCATTTTTACCCTTTGGGTACGGAACCCTAAAAAAGAGATTAGACATTTGGTGATCAAAATTAAAATTCTTCATTAATTTGAATTAATTGTTCGATGTTTTTATTTTTATATCTATGTATATTTGACAAAAGCACTATACATACCTGGGTGTGAAAAACGATTGCCAGCCTCGTATTTCTAACCGGCGTCGCACTGCTCGGCCGACTATACCTACACGGAAGGCAATCACCATTTTTCCGGCCTGTGTAGTAATGATGATCATAGTTCTATTACATCTAATAGGATGCTACCTGCACTATCGGAGCCATGTATACCATAAAGATTTTACAAAGGTCAAAATGTATACTTAGATATTATTGCACGTGACTGTACATTGTGTAACGCTAGTAGCGGCTATCGACATATAGCCTCTTTTTACTGTTGTACTTTACCCTAGTATTTTAAATATAGAAAATCAATGTTATTATTATGTTTATTTGCACTGTTCTGGAGATATACCCAATTAGGGGAGATAGGGGAGCATTGGGCAGTCGGGAGGTTCGGGCACCACCTTGTAAGTTGGGTCGTATGGAAGCTACTTAATTTTGCATACTGTGGTAGTTTAGCTTACTAAGTGGCTACATCGCTCAGGCTAATGTCATCTGCCATTTTGATTAGTTGTCAGTGTCACATGCCGTCGACCGTTTCGTACGTCCGAAAGTAAATATTTTGATGTGATTTCGTAGGAAATAACAACGTGATCTGTGAAAAGTCGTAAGTTTCTGTATTGTCATCTAGTTATGTATTTACGAAAGCTAATGTTAACGTATAAATTAAGGTAAAACATTAGACTACAAAAAACTTATTTGAATTTATTTGTGAAATGAGGGGGTGGGGAGCATCGAGCACTAATTCAAAAGGGAGGTTTGGGCATGCCCAATGCTCCCGCCACTATTGTTTGTTTCGGCAATCGGTGTGAAAAGCAGGTTCTGTTAAAAGATAATTATTTTGACGGGTTTAAATTGCATGTAAATATTGAATTTGAATACTAAATACTTTTGATGTTTCATTACTATTTGTGTTACTAATTATTATATATTTTTTTCTAGAAAATGCCGTTTGAATTTAAAAAGAATTATAAGTGACGCGAAATCTATAAAGATATAATATTACGTGCCACAGAAGAAACTAAAAAGGAAGCAAAAATTAAATCGACTGCAAATCTTAGATAAAAATAACTGAAGTAAGAATACTAAGTATTGAGTACTATAGGTATCTTTAGTTTTTTTTTGAGTACTTATAGTTTAAAACAGTTGATCGTTTGTTAATTTTATTGAAAGTTTTAATGATTAGGTTATTTAATATTCAAGTAATTTACCATTAAGAGGCGTATTGAATACAGTGCCCAAACCTCCCATTGAGGTGCCCAAACCACCCGACCATAGGGAGGTTTGGGCACTTTTGACAGTGTTCAGAAAATCTCTTGCAATTTTGAGACCGATTATTATTGTATAAGTGCTCTTCGTAATAATTGAAGCCAAATATATGTGCTACTAATATAAGGAGTAAAAAGTTGATTTTGTTAAAAATTTACATTTTTATTAAGACTTAAGTAAAAAAGTGCCCAATGCTCCCCTACCTCCCCTAATAGAGAAATATTTTCATTTAATGTTTTCTTTTTACCAGACTACCACGGAATCCTGACATTATCCTGCTATCATGCTAGTTGTTATACAGCGTGTATATTTGATATAACCGCAAATTGAAGCCAGACGGAAATTTTAGTGCTATAATCTGATATTTAAAAAAATATTAATTTATCCATAACTGCCATGGCGTAATTGATTTTTGAAAATTTTCTGTTGCAGCAATGTATGGCGTAGTGATTACTAAGTGGCATTTGTGACATCACGTCATATGTGTTAAGTGTCAACAAACAACAACAAATAAATACATTGCGTGTTGAATTATTTTATATGGAAAAAAATATCGTTTTTTTAAATAATGTACTGATCAATATATTAATAAGTGCCTATACTAAGACCCCGTAAAGTTTGCGGTTATATCAAATATACACTTGTGTTCTCCAAACCTTCTAAAGTCTGTATACCGGGCCTCAGAGGCTACCAATCGGCAAAACTGCGTTAAGTATGGGCGATAATAATCCGCTCCATGCACCAGTAACTTATGTAAAAAGTGTCTCAAAATATTTGTTTAAATTATTTATAGTTAACTAGTATACCCACAACACGTTTTCAGTCTGACATGACGCCTAAAACACATGCCTATTTTCATATGTAATTCCGTTTTTGATTTTTTGAAAAAAAAGGCACCTGTCCGGGTGTACGCCAAAAAATCATAAATAATTGATAATAAATTCATGTGGGAGGATATTACGGTTTTCTTTGCACTTATTGCGATATTTAATTTTTTTCATGTTTGCTCCATACAAAATTTTCGTTAAAAAATTATAACTCCTCGCTTTATTGGCCAAATTTACCCATAACCATTATTTTACCTAAAAATCATACCTAGATTGAATTTCAATCAAAAAGATACACTTAGAAAAATAAGTCCCTATTTCTATGGAGAGCCTATTTTCGTCCCACAGTGCACCGTGTTTTTATTGATTTGCATTAACTTCGACATAATGCTTGGTACGTTAAGAGGCCTTATTCCTTTTAAAATGCTGATTGTTTAAGACATTTTCCTCTATGATCAAACATGTTTCTTAACATATTATTGATGTTACTACCTAGAACAGGGCTATTGGGATTTATTGGTATATATTTGAAACCTACAGTTTGAATTTTTCATTGATAATTTTTGTTTCAAAAACTACACGAAATTGCACCAAATTCACGCGGAAAATTCGTTTTTTCGACTTATTTTCGACTGAACGCAATGAAAGCATGAAATAGCTATTTTACTTACTACTAGAACTCGGGGAAAAGTATTATTCACTTCAAAAATTTGGTTGAAATGATCAATATATTTGTCATAATATGAAAAATTTTTTTTTAAAAGGAATAAGGCCTCTTAAAGTAAACTATCTGGTAATTCAGTTTTAATTAAATTCTTTTTTTTTTTTACCTTTTCATACAAACCAATTGGTTCATTATCACTATCAGATTTAGGTGCGCGTCTTTCCGGTGGATATTTGTGAAATTAAGGATTCCAAGGCTCAATTTTCTGATTAATTGCCGGTGAGAATAAAGAACGTTCCCTCTTCTATGTATAATCCGATGTAATAGCAACATAACCTAGATTCATACAAGCTCTTAACTTTTGCCCACCGAAGCGACTAATTTTGTTTTTTGAACTGACAATGACCCAATTTAATATTGAGTTGATGACCATTGGCACTTTTGAGTTAGAGAAAGTTATATTATTCATCTGTGGTGTCAATTATGACAGTGTTGGAAATATATGTAAATGACAGCACGTTTACAATACGATTAAAATCAGTTAACGATTCGGATTGTATATCTATCTTGCTCGTAATTATGCGATTTTAATAAGAGCGTGCGAGAGAGGGGTAAAAGCCGAATCGTTAACTGATTTTAATCGTACTGTACAAATTTAGCTCAGTGGTAGTTTGATTGCTTATTATCAAGTAGGAGGTCGTGGGTTCAAACCCGGTTAATGCATTGATTTATCCTTTTTTTTATAAATCGGAAATACATTCATTTCAGACAACTGTGACCCATGGGCCCCATGGATACCTTAAAACTATATTTTTTTTTACGAATAGGTAATGCTCCAGTAGCGTATTAATTCAGTGAATAAAGGATTTTGACCTTACAAACGGTCCGGTACTTTTTAATTTTTGATATGTTGTCTAGGATGGTTAGTCAGTGTTTAAAATGCAAAATGCACAATCCCCCCCCGAGGCGTGCACCGAGGGTTCCGTACAAACACTTCTCATCTTAACTAGCCGGGTTAAGCTGGGTTTGCACTTGGTATAAATGGCGCCGCAAACAAATGAGGTGCAAAGTTAACGCAACTGTTCACGTTTCTTGTATGGGAGCCCCACTGAAATATTAGTCTTATTCTGTTTTTAGTATCTGTTGTTATTGCGGCAACATAAATACATCGTCTGAAAATGTCGCTATCACGGTTCATGAGATACGGGTCGATTGCAAAAAAAATTGTACCTACATAGTTAAGGGCTTTAATTAAAACAAAATTAATTGATTCCTTTGTGTGACGAAAGTTACCCATACGTTTTGTATGACTAACTTTCGCCACACAAAGGAAGCGATCGTATTTTATGTTAACTAAGCTTTTAACTATGTACAATTTTTTTGCAATCGACCCATACATACAGCCTGGTGGCAGACAGGCAGAGACGGACGGACGAACAGCGGAGTCTTAGTAATATTCCCGTTTTTACCCTTTGGGTACGGAACCCTAAAAATACAAAAGCAATAAATATTAAAATATGCACGTTTATTCTTTATTATTTACACATAATGAAATGAAGACTCCTTGGGCAACTTTCGGGTTATGTTCGGACAAGGACAGGAAGGAATTTACGATTCCTGCTCTTGCGATTTGTGTGTCCAGCCACAATATTTTTCCGATCAGTTGCGTTAATAGTTTATTGCAAATAGTCTTGTGGCAAAATACCTTTTCGGTAATGAAATGAAAGACCGTATCGCTTCCACAATCTCTAATTTCGCTTCAAACCTCACGCCGCGTAACAAAGTCGGACGGATGATCCTCTAAAAAATTTTTGATCTCCATACAAACTTTCAACCACTTTTTTACCACCTTAGGGGACGAATTTTCAAAAACAATTATTAGTTTTTTTTTATAAAATACCTTTTAACAAAGTTTCTAACTCCTAGCTAAAAAAAAACTTGTAACTAGGTACCCTATATAACTTTTCATCCCCTCCCCTTAGGGGTTGAATTTTTCAAAATCGCTTCTTATCTGTTGTACGTACTGACCCTTCTAAAGTCCCTTCGAGACCATGAACGTAACATCACGTTCGAAACTTCGAGGTAATTAAATAAACACAAATTCTATAAAAAAATCAGTGATGGAAGGCATAACTCCTTAACGATTAGAAGTTAAGGTGTACCTAAGTTAAATGAGATGCATGAAAAAAAGACCTCCCCGATCACCCCGATATTTATGTAGGTATTTTATTTAAATGTCTAAAAAGCAAAAAAAAAGACGCCTGCGGCACCGACTTCAAAAGGTAAATCAAATGTAATCTGTAGGTACATGAACGGGTTATTTTTGGCTTATGAGCATTTCTCAAAAAGTTTGTACACAATTAAGACAGAAAATTAAAGTCAAATATAATTTTCCTATTTTGTTACCATTTTTTATAGTGATTCATTGATATCAGATTATGTATAATTAAAAAAGTATAAGCATAACAGAACCTTTAATTACCGAACATAACCATAACATTGATTTTTTCTGTTTCAACTGATTTTTTGTTTAAATAAATCATTTTGTATTTTGTATTTTGTATATGAAATTACTAAAATAATTGGTAACAAAATAGGAAAATTATATTGGACTTCAAGTTTCTGTCTTAATTGTGTACAAACTTTTTGAGAAATGCTCTTATCAGTTTATTTTGAAGTCGGTTCTTTGTTTTTTTTCTGTACCTACTAATTCCATACTTATCAAAGTAATGTTCATACCTAGCACAGGTAACTCAGGGCACTAACTAGGGATTTGATATCGATTAAAAAATATGTCGATATATATTAATACATCTCATTAAAAATTCTCGATTACTTACCTACTTACTATAAAAAGATTTTATGTCTGATAAAGTAGATATTTTCATCTAGACGGCAATATTTAATACCGACAAATATATATGGAAAAATATTGATGGTAAGTACTTACTATGAAAACTATTTTAAAATTAACAAATAAATACCTGCACGTTTTGGTTTTTGTTATAAATGAAGAGAAAAAATATATAATTACGTTGATTAACATTTAGATGTTGACAGTAAGATCGATATATTTTTTTGTCGCTAAAATATTGTGCTACGTCACTTTAGCGTCAGTGCCCCGAGTCAGCACAGGTATGTAGTGCAGTCATTGAAGCGAAAAATACGGTCTTACCTCCGAATTTTTTTACGGTGAACCGATTTGCATGAAATTTTGGAATTAGGCTCATCTTACACTTAACTTCAAAAGTGAAAATGATTTGAACTCCGCAACCACCCTGGGGGTGGTTGCCACCCCTTCTCGGGGGTGATTTTTTTTTTTTTCAAAATAACCTCGGATATCGATAGAAGGCCTAATTTTAAGCAAAAAATCATCTATAAAGTTTTTCAAAAAATCCAATACTTTTCAAGTTATTGGCAATTGAAAATTCGTAATTTTTTCACGTTTTTCATCGGTTTTTTGCAAATATCTCCAAAAATATACGTTTTATCGAAAATTTGATAAAGAACAAAATTGTAGCAGGTAAAACAATGAACAATTTGGTTTTTTATAAAGTATTCTAAGTGCAATATTAAGCTAGATATTAAAGATCAAAGCCGTTTTTTATTATGTCTGAAATTTAATCGATGTGGTCAATGCCATCTAGCGGTATGTATTCATGCCTACGTTTTCAAAATATATGAGCCATATTATGTATATATATATACACATTATAGTTGTGGGTCTCTATTATACTGCGTACTTTCACATTGCTCCAAATATTCACACTCCGAAATTTTCAGTTACTAAGTAGAAAAAAATATGATAAGTTTTTGGACCATAACTCCTTCAATTTTCATGCTATCACAATTTATAAAAAACCATTGTAAAGGTAATTAAGAGAGCTACAACATCCTTTATTGCAATATATAGTAAAAAACCTTTTTCTAAAACGGTGAAGGGTTAAAGGACTTAAGAGAGGCTGTGATTGCGCTGCCACGCGCTCTTTAAACAATCATATCTCCGTCAATTTTTGTTGGACAGAAAAAACAAAAAAACCAAATTATTTGTCAGAAAAATACCTAAATTTTTAGTCCGTACACTTTTATATGTATCTGTCGTCATTTTTGAGATATTATCAAAATAAAGTGGGTTCTTTTAAAATTTGAAATTTTGTTTTTTTTTAATCGTGACTTTTTTGAAAAATATGTGTCCTGAAGCAGCCAAACTGATACTATCTATCAAACTCTTCATAATGAAGTTAATTCTAGGCGGAATACGATTAATTTTAATTTTGGTGGAAATGGCACTTATGAAACCCATTGATTTGAAAGAAAAAACATTAGATGCTCCTCTTATTTGCAATACAGCTCACTTATTTTACGTGCAAAAGACTTTTTATAGTGCTCATTTTAAAGCTTATTTCAAGCACTACAAAACCCTTTTGTATTAAAATGCATAAAATGCATCTGCTCGCCGCTAGATGGCATTGACCACATCGATTAAATTTCAGACATAATAAAAAACGGCTTTGATCTTTAATATCTAGCTTAATATTGCACTTAGAATACTTTATAAAAAACCAAATTGTTCATTGTTTTACCTGCTACAATTTTGTTCTTTATAAAATTTTCGATAAAACGTATATTTTTGGAGATATTTGCAAAAAACCGATGAAAAACGTGAAAAAATTGCGAATTTTCAATTGCCAACAACTTGAAAAGTATTGGATTTTTTGAAAAACTTTATAGATGATTTTTTGCTTAAAATTAGGCCTTCTATCGATATCCGAGGTTATTTTGAAAAAAAAAAAATCACCCCTGAGAAGGGGTGGCAACCACCCCCAGGGTGGTTGCGGAGTTCAAATCATTTTCACTTTTGAAGTTAAGGGTAAGATGAACCTAATTCCAAAATTGTATGCAATTCGGTTCACCGTAAAAAAAATCGGAGCCATAATGCTTCAATGACTGCACTAATGGTAATGTTGTATACAGTCGAGCGAGCGATGTTGACACATCTCTAGTATTTATAACATTGTATCCTATAGCGGGCAGTGATCACGGCATGTAAGCGTAATTAATATACGATACGGCATTTGATGATCAGAAGGTTTCCTTTGTCAGGATGAACTTTTTGAACTCTAAGAACATAAGAAGAGGGCCATTTTAAATTTTAGTGTGGAAAGGATTTATGACGTCATCTATTTTTTGTATGGAATTTTGACAAAAAATAAAATTAAAATGTCAAATAAGTATAGTAAATTTAACTCTCTACAACATTGTCTCAGCTCTTTTCTAGCTAAAATGCTCCTAATCGAAGGCATAAGCAAAAATCTGCAGAAATTGCCGATTTTTTCAATATTGCGGCGGGCGCGAAGCAAGGGGAATTGTGTATTTTGCATTTTAAACACTCACTAACCATCCTAGACAACATATCAAAAATTCAAAACTACCGGACCGTTTGTAAGGTAAACCCCCCTTATTCATTGGATTATTATACTGTCGGGAATAAATGTGTAAACCTCTGAAAAACGTAATGTTCCACAAACATTGCACAAGTTTACACTCTTTAATATATTTTCAATTTTCATAATACAATCTTCTTAAACAACAGGCTGAAAACTACGTGATTTCAAAGGGTCTAGCAGGCAAAGCGAATAAGAAGTGCCCCCAACGACGGATTTGGTCATTCTTTCAGGTGGTGTACTGGAAAGTCCTAAGAACACTCTTCTTTCTTCTTCTTCTTCGATCTTATTTTGTTTTCGAGTTATTCAAGATAATGTATTAATAATCACGGTATCATTGGAAGTGGCATATTTTGTAAACTATTCAAGTTAGATTAACCGAACAAAGTTAAATTTGACTATAATGAAATTGGCTACAAAATGCATATTTTCAACCCGCATCATGTCTTTATACTTCAGTATGTAAAATAATTTGCTAGACCCTTTCTATTTTTTAGCTCTATTTAAAGCTCGTACACAGTTACTTTCACATTTATTAGTAGGAATTTCAAAAAACCGGCCAAGAGCATATCGGGCCACGCTCAGTGTAGGGTTCTGTAGTTGCCCATGCTTCACAATAGACGGGCTTAAAACAGAGGTTTTAAGCCCGGGGTTTGAAATACGAGAAAGATTTCAAGCTCTATAAAAAGGTCGAAAACGCCAAAGTAACTGTAATTACGCGCCAGATTGAGCGGAATGTTTTAATGTAGTATGGCACTTAACTAATACATGTAACGTTTGAAGTATAAGGACACCGCGCGGCACTTACGTCATTTTAAAGAAAATCATGAAATTTTGCGATAACTCAAAAACGTCTCGATCGATTTTATTAAATATAGTTTTCATTGAAAGTACTTATAGGTAAGGCCTCATTTTCATGAATTTTCCCATAATCTTTTGACCCGTGGTTGAAAACTTAGAGAGGGGACGCTATTTTTTGGATTTCCGGAGCGAATATTTGCAAAACTGCTGACTTTATCAAAAAACGTCACCACACACGTACTAGTGTTGGAACGAAAAAAAAATTCACCCCCACTTTTTGTGTAGAATAGAATACTTAGAATAATTCATTTGTAATAAACTTACATTGTCAAACATTCAATTATTACATTTTCAGTCTTAAATAATAATACTTAATAATACTAGTGTCGAAAGAAAATTTAATTAATTAACAATTGTACCCAAAGAAACCAATGCAGCAGTTAGGTATCAAATTAAAATTAACATGTCAATTACATAACATATGTTCACCAAAAAGACTCGCCACACTCACTCATCAATCATCAAGTAACTCCTTGACAGAGTAATACGCCTTTTTAATACAAAAAGTTTTAAGTTTGCTGCTGAAAATGCGTTCTGTAGGTGAAGGTCTGATTAGTTCAGGTATTTTGTTAAAAATACGGGCACCATGACCGCCAGGGACTTGCCAGTTTTTTGTAGCCTGTGCGGCGGTACTAGCAATCCTGGCATTCGCCTTGCGGAATAGGTCTTGCCTTGCCTAGGGGGAAATCTGCTGAATGTTTTCTCACATATTTTCCCACTTCATAAATATAGAGAGAGGGCACCGTCAGGACTCCAAGGTTCACAAAGAGTTGTCGGGCTGGGTAATCCGGGGGAACGCGAGGTACCCGAAAAGAAGTTTTTTTAGTTTTGTTTTACAAAATAACAATAAATTACAAAACTGTAAAATAAAAACTCATTCCAAATTTCAGCTTTCTAGTACTAATGATGGCAGAGCTAAGCCGCTTACGGACAGATGGACAGACGGACATGGCGAAACTATAAGGGTTCCTAGATGACTACGGAACCCTAAAAAGTTTTAGTTGGATGTTTAGATCAGGATCTGACAATGATGCCCTGGAGAAATCGAGGGAACTTTTCAAATATTATTGTGACGGTGTGAGCTAAGCGTCTCCGTTTCAGCTTGGCCTAAAATTGTATCTTTTGTCCGGATGTTTGGATTTTCATTCCATTTCTGAACTCATTCTCATGAAATTTTCGTAACAAACTCACTGGGCCACTTAGTTTGGTATGTACCTACTTATATGTTTTATTAGTACACCTGTCGTGATTTGTGTACCTAATATGATTTATTTTCGTTGAATTTGGTTTTGTCTTGTTGAAAAGTGATTATGTTAATAATCAAAATGTATCGATTCTCGCCTTAATATTGCTACGGCTGAAGTAGTTGATTGGTACTTTTGGTATAGTACACAACCCTTAATCTGTCGGTCGAATAAATACGAGTCACTCAAATGTGTTTTCCACCGGACGTCTCAGCTGCTCAATACATCAGAATAATGCATTCGTAGCGATTCCATTAACGGTCTTGTATTTAAATGTATACTTCTGTCACAGCTTCATTCGATCTCCGACCAACACGTTGAAAATTGGAAGATATTGATACCTTTGGAAATTGAATGAAACATTATTTGGATACCGTCGTCATCGTACTACACACTACATATTAGGTTTTATTACAGAGTTTTAATGACCTTTCGATTTCGATCATCATTCATCACAATAATATTTACATTAATACATTATCAGCCGATTTTTATGTTGCACAATTTCCACTTAATCGTAGGTTAGAATCTGGATGAATTTTGGTACTTGATTTGATTGCAGAAACATTTAAGACAGGATCCACCGGAACAGATGAAAGTAAAAATTAAAAAAAATTAAGTAAAAGTTCACTGGTTCAGCTTATGGGAACGTATGGAAAGCAACAACGTCTACACGCGGCGGGCGGTAATTAAAAATTTAGTTGGATTTGTTTTATAACATTTCTAAATACTTATAAAGCATGTATCGACATATTAGAATTCATCACACAAATATTTGGCCTTGCCGGTATTCGAACCCAGGACCGCCGGCTCAACAGGCAGTCCACTTCCAATGTGGTAACCGCGTCGTCGTGCTACCCTACTTAAATAACCCTATTAAAAACCTGAAAGATTAATTTAAATTAATGTTGGTAATAGGGAATTATGACTAAAATAGTTATTTGTTATGCAAGGCTGCAAAGTTGTTATTTGGCGCGAGTGTTGAAATTGAAAGCTGAGCGAGCGAAGGAATCTAAGATTGAACCATGAGCGAAAAAGATAGATTCCTGAGCGTAGCGAGGCTTTCAAGACACGAGAAGCTAAATATTTTTGCAGCCATGCGGAACACACAATTTTTCACCTCACTACAGCGAGGAAAATGCAAGATTCAAGAAAAACTATTAAAACATAAAAATAATCATATTTAATTTGGTCTTCTATTTAACACATCAAATTTAAAACATAACACACTCAAATCCAAACCAAATAAATACGAGAGAAGCACACATATGTATTAAAAATTCAAAGTAATATGGCCGTAATTTGTATTAACATCGTGTATACCTAGGTATTTTATCGTTATATTTGAAACTACTTGACACATTCGTTGTGAATGTGGGAGAATGCGGGAGAATGGCATTCTGGGAAGGATTAGTTGGCCACTCGGAAGTATTTTCCATAACACTTGCTTTGGAAGTTATTCGACGATGGGATCCGAACAAGATTATTTTCGGATATTTATCTTCTTTAAATACGCCAATAGTTTCGGTAAATTACTTATAGTCTCCAAATATTTAAGTATAACAAATCCTTTTTCGTTTTAGTGTAGGCTTTTAGCATTGAATAAATACTTCAAATTGGGCTTAACTTTCTTGTTTTCGATATCTCTATAAAGTAAGATAACAGTATGTATTCACAGAACAAAAAATTTAAGTGTTTACGTGAAATGTGAAAACTTCCAACTTTTTAATTATTTTTTTTTTCTCGGGTGCGTTCAGAAATTACACTCTTATGTTTTAACTTTTATAACAAATAAATATAAAAATTTGTTTTGTATTTAATATATTTACTAGTCAAAATATGTAAAAGAAACTGAAATACTTACTATTAATATATATAAACGTCGTCAACATAAAAGTCAACATAAAATAAAGTGAAGAAAAAATAAAAATATAAAAATCTGTAACCACATAGGACCAGGTTTCTGGGCGTGATATTGTAGGTGTATTTTTTTTTTAAAGAAGTATTCAAACGTTCATATGATTTTAGCCGGCCTGACCAGATCGCCCTTTATTTGCGTGCGTTGATTGGTTATTTGAAAAAGTTACATGAACCACAGAGAATCAAAATCGTCGTGTTCGAAATTTAAATGACTTTTGCACGCTAGCGGATAAAATAGACTTTTGCACGCAGATTTCGCCCTATAAACGGAGGTTTTCCGAGCGAGTGAGGTGAAAAAAACATTTTTCTTTATATATTTTTAAATAACCCCTTCATTCCTACCAACGGAGGTTGTATGCTATTACATACAAATAGGTACTTTTATTGTTCATACATGTAAATTTCCTCAATTATACTACCTACCTAAATAGATCTGGGATCTTAGAGCTTAACAGCCCTGTACCACGTCAAGCAAAAAAAACAACGGGTCGATTTTATAGTACGGCTTGTTGGCACCGGGTAAGTACCTATCCGTATAAGAAATGAAATGAAATGAAATGAAATGAAATGAAAATCTTTATTTGCTTTAAGTGTAGTTACATTTGGCTGACATAGTAAATGGCTTGTTTTTAGATCATACACTTAGCTTATCACAGCATGCAAAAATTTCAAATATTATTATTATTAATTATTAATTTATTATTGTGTTACTCATTTTCCATTATTTTACAATGACTTACACTCTAGAAATTCATTTAATGTATAGAAAAATTTTTCTTTCAACCACTGACATAACACTCGTCTGAATTTCGCTAAACTTGGCAGTTGTCTAATTGCTAGTGGGATGTGGTTATATATTTTTATAGTCATTGCGTGACAATTGTTTCTCTGCAGCGCGGTTTTATATCGCGGAGCCATTAATTTTGCAGGATCTCTTGGTCGAAGTTTCGGATTAGCTACTGATGTCGTATATATAAATTGGGATTTGCCCATACAAAAATGCCTATTTCCAAGATATACAACCCTGTAAGAGTTAATAGGTTGAGCTTCCTGAATAACGGTCTACATGACTCTAGAGGTCCTACTCCACTGAGGGCTCTTACACACTTTTTTTGGCTGGTAAATGCATTTTTCGCAATTGTTGAATTACCCCAAATAATAAGCCCGTACCTTAACAGAGATGCAACGTAGCCGTGGTATGCGGTCAGGGCAGCTTTTTCACCAGCAATACGTTTTAATCTTCTAAGGGCATATGTAAATCTTTCCAATTTGGTACAAATATTGTCCACATGATGTTTCCACTTACAGTGACGATCTACAATAATACCCAGAAATTTGGTTACATCTACTTCTTCGATTTCTTCTCCCTTACATTTAATGCTTAATTTCGGTGTGTGTGTCTTTGTATTGCAGAATTGTATGTATTTTGTTTTTTGGGTATTCACTAATAAATCATTATTTTCCAGCCAATTACATATAGAGTCAATAGTCATATTAATATTATTCAAATATGAAATGTTATCATTAGGAATTATGATTGAAATGTCATCTGCAAATAAAACTGTTTTATAATTACAAGCTCTCGGAAGATCATTTATATATATAATAAATAGCAAGGGGCCTAATACACTGCCCTGAGGTACTCCAGAATTATTAATTTTATGTGATGATCTATATTTTTGTACTTCATTCTGTCTATTTATTTTATTTATTTCTACACACTGGTTTCGTCCAGAAAGGTAGCTTTTTAGCCAATTTAACGCAGTTCCTCTAATGCCATATTTTTCACATTTAGCTATTAACGTATTATGATTTACATAATCGAATGCTTTGCTCATGTCAAAAAATACTCCAGTTAAATACTTATTTTTATCAATTTGTTCCATTAAAGATTCTATTAATGCATAGCAGGCTAGCGTAGTCGATTTTCCTTTTTGGAAACCGTTTTGTTCTTCAGTTATAATTTTATTTTTATTACTTATTAAGGGCCCGTACGAGACGAAAAAAAAATATATTTTTTTAAAGCTATTGAAAAATAGTTTGTTTTCTAGGAATTGGGTAACGTATTTTTTTTGTTTATGTCCCATTCACAGCTTATTTATCTGTTGCTCATGCGCTGATGCTCTTTAATGCGATGTCGATTTACCTTCCTGCTTTAGTCAGGATAAATGCGAATAGGTAAGTTGTTCTACCTCTAATCGTCATTGTTACAAGTCGTGGGAAAAAATGAATGTTTTTGGCAGTCGGTGCCGGTGTCGGAGAAAGACTGAATAAAATGATTTCGTGACCGCGTTTACGTGGGTCAAGAAGCCTGCGTCGCGATTCGTCTCGTCGTGCGACGGCGACAATGGCGGGTCGTGATCCCCGTCCGGTGTCCGTGACACTTGACACGGGAACGCGCGATCCTCGACCTCCACATATTTCCGCGTACAACCTTTTTTCAATACTAAAATGCCGTATTTTGATTAGAGCCGAAGAAATCGACGAGCGCAGCTGCATTTACCCGCGTCTGGTTTTTATTGTGATCTACAATAGTTTTATTTGAATTCTATACATTTGTAGGAACGATTTTATTACAAGCAGTTGATTGAAGCAATGGTTTACGTATGAATATTACCTAATTTAATAACTAGAATATTCCCGCATCTTCGCCCGCGCTACCCTCTTTTTTACCGTTGTCGAGTAAAAAGGGTGCTATAAAGTAACCTTCCTTAGATGCCCCTGTTCCAAATTTGGTTTACGTTGACAGCAAAATTATACTGACAGATGGCGCTGTAATCAATGCCCACAGAAATCATAGGCTATCCTGCATCGCGCTATTTAGTTTTTCCGAAATCATAACTCGCCTATAATTTAAAATAGTTTGTATGTTATAATACCTTTATGATGAAAATTGTCTCTTACAGCAATATACTATAATACGGTGAATAGAGACTAAAGTACTATGTGTGACCTTACAAACGGTCCGGTAGTTTTGAATTTTTGATATGTTGTCTAGGATGGTTAGTCAGTGCTTAAAATGCAAAATGCACAATTGCCCCCCCTCCGCGCCCGCCGCCATTTTGAAAAAACTGGCACTCTCTTCATATTTTTGCTCATATCTTCCTTTAGGAGCATTTTAGCTAGAAGAAAGCTTCGACAATGTTATAGAGAGTTAAATTTACTACATTCTCCATTTTATTTTATTTTTCTAGGATAGATAGTTACGGAGATATCCACATTTAAAAAAACGTAAAAAATCGCAATTTCCTACTAAAAAAAAAACTTCTGGATTATATCTTCGTTTAGGAGCATTTTAGCTACAACAAAGCTTGGGCAATGTTGTAGAGAATTAAATTTACTATAATTTACACTTCAAATTTTGTTTCAAGGAAGGTTAGTTACGGAGATATGCACATTTAAAAAACAGGAAAAGTCGAATTTTCCGAAAATTTCTCAAAATTCTTGGTTTAGAACGCTGTCATTCAGTTATGGACTAGTCTAGGACAAATGAAAACATGTAGGAAATATAATTGCTTATAAAACTCGTGTCCATTTTTACATACATTTTCGGAAAACGTGACTTTATTTTTTACATATCTCCGTAATTATCTGTCCTAGAAACAAAATTTGAAATGTAAATTATAGTAAATTTAATTCTCTACAAAATTGCCTAAGCACTGTTCTAGCTAAAATGCTCCTAAACGAAGATATAATCCAGAAGTTTGTTTTTGAGTTGGAAATTGCAATTTCTTAAGTTTTTTTAAATGTGCATATCTCTGTAACTATCTGTCCTAGAAACAAAATACAAAATGGAAAGTGTAGTAAATTTAACTCTCTATAATACTGTCGAAGCTTTCTTCTAGCTAAAATGCTCCTAAAGGAAGATATGAGCAAAAATATGAAGATAGTGCCGGTTTTTTCAATATGGCGGCGGGCGCGGAGGGGGGGGAATTGTGCATTTTGCATTTTAAGCACTGACTAACCATCCTAGACAACATATCAAAAATTCAAAACTACCGGATCGTTTGTAAGGTCAAAATCCTTTATTCACTGAATTACTAGTTCAGTTCAGATATAGGTCTTTTGGAGAAAAAACTATCTCCAGGTTGATTCTTGAAAATAAACACAAATAAAGTGATTAGTGCACCATCAGTGAACTCTTTCAAAAATAGACTTGACAAACATTTACAACAAACACAGAACACAAGTGAACAGTGATATGCACGCATCAGCTATAAGCTGCCTGTGCATTAAATAAATTAATAAATAAAGTGTTGTGTAAAGCAGGATAAAAAAATTGTACATATTATTTTATTACAGTCAGTACCAAACCAAATACACAATTACTATAGGTCACTTTCTTTCCGGATCGAATTTGTTATTTTTTATGACTCCGAACTTCAACAATGAGTCAATCATATGGATCAGTTAAAATATTCATAGCTTTGAAGCGGAGGCGTAATCGATTTTAAGTTCGGCTCGGTCTGCGCCTCCGCCCGGCAGATGAAAGCGCGTGATACGACACCTAATACGATACGGACATTGTACTTTTCTTCGCGAGCTCTGATGCTTCTCATACTTATCTGGTTCTATCCATATCGGATTCATACCTAGTTATATTAATTTGAACAAGCGATGTAAAGATTGCTGGTAACATATTTACATCTCTACACATTAGCTGAGCATCGCGAGTACAGTCTACGCTGAATGGCTTGCAGTGTTAATTGTTAGCTCCATTTGCATACGATGCGACACCAACTGCACATATTAAAACTGCAAAGCAGCTAGGTATTTAAAATGATGGTTCTGACCAAATAACATTTTTTCACTTCTCATGCTCAAAAAGTAGTTTAGCTTGCGAAGCGGGGCTTGCTATAGTGGGCGTTTTATCATCATCATCATCATCATCAGCCTATTCTTGTCCACTGCTGGACATAGTCCTTTCCAAGTGCACGCCATTGAGAACGATCCTCGGCTACTCTCATCCAACTCTTACCAGCCACTCTGCAAAGATCATCGCTCCACCTAGTCTGAGGGCGTCCCACACCACGCTTGCCGAACCGCGGTCTCCACTCAATGAACACGTTTACCCCACCGGTTATCGGTTCTTCGGCTAATATGGCCAGCCCACTGCCACTTCAAATTGCTAATACGGTGAGCGATGTCGGCCACTTTGGTTCTCTGTCGGATTACTTCGTTCCGAATTCGATCCTTCAGAGAAACTCCGAGCATCGCCCTTTTCATAGCTCTCTGAGCGACCTTTAATTTGTGGACCAGCCCAACCGTGAGTGTCCACGTCTCGGCACCGTATGTAATTACGGGTAGGTCGCACTGATTGAAAATGTCTTCAGACATTATGGAATTGGCGATGTGAAGACCCGTCGAAGTTTGCCATATTATGCTGCCCAGCCCAGCTGTATTATCCTATTAGCCTCTTTCTCGAAGTTGTTTATACCCAACTGCAATAGTTGCTTTGCCCAAGGTAAACATACTCTTTAACAACCTCGAGAAAGCTGCCCTGTGGCACAATTGGTTCCGGATTAACATGTTCATTGAACATAACCTTGGTTTTGTCCAAATTCATCCAGAGGCCAATGCGTTTTGAAGATTCAGCTAGGCCGTTCAGCATATAATGCAAATCTTGCCGCGTTTCCGCTACGATGACAATGTCGTCTGCAAATCGCAAGTTACGCTGGACTTGATATCATTGATATTTGAATACCTACGAGCTGGAGACATTTTGTAAGAATAATTTTAATATTTTCTTCTGACCAAAGTAAAAAATTGGGCAAGTGCGAGTCCGACTCGCGCATGAAGGGTTCCGTACCATAATCTATAACAAGTTTGTTGTATGGGAGCCCCCTTAAGTATTTATTTTATTTTATTTTTAGTATTTGTTGTTATGGTGGCAATAGAAATACATCATCTGTGAAAATTTCAACTGTCTAGCTATCACCGTTCTTGAGATACTGCCTGGTGACAGATGGACGGACAGCGAAGTCTCAGTAATCATTTTTACCCTTTGGGTACGGAACCCTAAAAAAAAAACCTATTTACAGTACACTGGAGGTGATATTTGAATACAAGCAGGAGATTTTTTTTTTATTGTACCTATAATAATAATGTAATGTAATGCAGAAAGTGAATGCACTGTAGATGTGGTGCTGGACGGATGCTTGTTGTATCGTGGACTGAGTTCCGGACCAAACGTCTCAATTCTTGAGGAGCTTGGAATGTCTTTAAATTTCGCATCCTCAACCTCTTTGGACACGTGTCTTGGCGAGACGGAACGTCCATAGAACGTCTCGTTGTTCAAGGGAGAGTGAAAGGTGTCAGAGCTAGAGGAAGATCACCGTTGAGATGGACCGACCAGATCAAAGCCAGTGTGTCGGCTGCCGTCAATGAATGCTCACGGAAAGCTCTACGGGACGAGTGGCGACTTGTCGTCACACGGGTCACTCAGAACTCCACAAATATAATAATGGCCACGACCACTCTGTAAAGAGTGTACCACCGAAGAAGAAGACTTATAATAAAAATAACAAATATTTTCTCCTTCGTCTCGTACCCAAGTGAGTAAGTGCTATAATGATACTCTAAAAATATGTATACTGATTGATAATCTACTATATTTTTACGATTAAGACCTATTTGAAATTGTGAAGTACAATACATACATACCTATACTATATTAACTTTTGACTTCAATCGTATAACTGTTCCCGAAATAATTATATAAGATGTTTGTATACACGATGATTCTTAATCGGTGATCAGGAGTAGAAAAATAATAATATCCAGCTTAAACTAAACTTAATAGGAGAGGTCTCACGCAATAAACTCACTGTTTAATTAATTAAAATTTAAATGACCACTAAGATACATGGTCATCCTGCATAAATTATTGAAGTGCGATACCTACGTCAAGTGCCATCGCTTTGTACGGAAATTTTACGAAATTTTCTACAACTTAGGGGGGTATTCGACCAATTTTAGAGATATAATGGAGATCTCTCATTTTCATCGCCATCCGTCACTTTTGACGTGTGCCTACTTGACAAGTGGCGATATAGCAACTTCGTCAATTCGGACGCGCAAAATTTTCGTTTCCTTTGTATGTGACAGCATAAATAACAGGCGCATACTTTAAATTGACCGCATAGTACGTGAAATTGGTCCGTTACGTTTCGTTCAAAACAGAAATTTATATACATGAATAACATTTTTGACAATCATTATTGCCTTCGTATTTCCAAAATTGAGATGAGATATGTCACTTTTAAGCTCATCGCATTTAAATGACAGTTCAATGGCGATATAACTGTTATCTAATGGAGATTTGACGTTTGGAGATATCTCCAACGGCATTCTCGAATTGGGCCCCTGGTTTATGTAATGACAATGACGAGTTATTACTTATAAATTGTCATTGCCATTAAATGATTAAAAAGCTTACAACAGCTCACAGATACAGATTAGTAGGGTGACAAGTAATTTGACAAAATTAGGTTTCAAAATAAAAAAAATATCATAGAAAAATAAAAGTTTGTTTCCATGTAATTACGTAAGTTAGAAAAGTTGGTACCTGATCACCGATTAAAAATCATCGTGTATATTCATTATTCAGTGTACAACTATATTATGTAGATGAATGTACTTACAGTCTGACACAAACAAATATTTCAATAATTAATACATATGTTGCATAAAACCATGTCGTTAGCCTAAAAATTTGTATCAATCATATAAAAAATTCATTTGACACATTGGCTAAATGACGGTTTGTTATTTTGACGATATTTTGTTTTAGTAATTACTCATTACCAGACATATAGAAGTGTTCGTGGCAATAACGTCAATTAACTAGGGACTAGGGACATGCTTCCGATATTTTTTTATCGATAACTGAATACATATTCCGAAATGACATTTCATAGTAGCTATTAAGTTCACCGGATAATATAAATTACCTAAAATATGCTGATTTCTACCCATCAATGTTACTTATATACTTTTTAGGGATATTAAAATTCAAATAAAAATCAACCGTAACAACCTTATATTTTTTAACCGACTTCAAAAAAAGGAGGGGGTTCTCAATTCGGTTGTATTTTTATTTGTTTGTTACCTCAGAACTCCGTCATTTATGAGTCGATTTGGAAAATTCTTTTTAGGTTCATGAATAGACATCTCCAAGTTAGTCCTATAAAATTTTGGTGAAGATCTGATGACGAGATCCATGAGGAATCGAAGGAATTCCTGAAATTTTATAGGCACTAATATGTTTTTCATATATTTTCTAAAACTATTTAAGTATTTGCATATGGTAGTCATCATCTTCCGATGCTGAGCTGATGATGGAAGGTACAACTCCTTAACGGTTAGGAGATCATTCAAAAGAGATGCATGCCTTCAAGACCTCCCCGATCACCCCGCCGCCATAAGTATTTTATATGAATCACAAATATTGGGCAGGTGCGAGTCCGACTCGCGCATGAAGGGTTCCGTACCATAAAACAAGTTTGTTGTATGGGAGCCCCCCTTAAATATTTATTTTATTTTATTTTTAGTATTTGTTGTTATAGCGGCAATAGAAATACTTACATCATCTGTGAAAATTTCAACTGTCTAGCTATCACCGTTCTTGAGATACAGCCTGGTGACAGACGGACGGATGGACGGCGAAGTCTCAGTAATAGGGTCCCGTATTAACCCTTTGGGTACGAAACCCTAAAAAGAATCGACTTCAATAAAACTAAAAAGCCAAAAATAACCCGTTTAGTTTTATTGAAGTCGGTTCTTTTTAGGGTTCCGTACCCAAAGGGTAAAAACGGGACCCATTACTGAGACTTCGCTGTCCGTCCGTCCGTCCGTCCGTCTGTCACCAGGCTGTATCTCAAGAACGGTGATAGCTAGACAGTTGAAATTTTCACAGATGATATACAGTCAACCAATTTGATTTCTAGGCCACTATAGAACCTTGTCACAATGGCAATGATATGAGATTTCAAGCGGCTTTCATATTGACGTTCACTGTGACAAGGTACGAAATGGCCTAGGAATCAAATTGGTTGACTGTACATATTTCTATTGCCGCTATAACAACAAATACTAAAAATAAAATAAAATAAATATTTTAAGGGGGGCTCCCATACAACAAACTTGTGTTATGGTACGGAACCCTTCATGCGCGAATAAACTCGCACTTGCCCAATTTTTTGATATTTTTTAGGGTTCCGTAGTCAACTAGGAACCCTTATAGTTTCGCCATGTCCGTCTGTACGTCTGTCCGTCCGCGGCTTAGCTCCGTGATCATTAGTACTAGAAAGCTGAAATTTGGTATGATTATGTGTATGTATCACGCCGACAAAACGGTAAAATAGAAACTAAAAAAAATATTTTTACACGACCCTATTGTCAGGAGCATAAAGTCGTGTTCAGATATTTTTGTTCTCGTAAGTGTGTAGATGTAAATGAACTCGACTGTACCTCTCGAACACCTAAAGTGGGGGTGATTTTTTTTTCGTTCCAACACTAGTGTGTGGGGTGTCGTTGAATAGGCCTTTTAAAAATAATAGGGGTTTCTAAACATTATTTTTTGGTAAAGTCAGCAGTTTTGTAAATATTCGCTCCGAAAACAAAAAAAATTGTGTCCCCCCCCCCTCTAACTTTTCAACCACGGGGCAAAAAAAATCGGACAAAATTCATGTAAATGAGGCCTTATAAGTGTACTTTCAATGAAAACTATATTGAACAAAATTGGTCGAGCCGTTCTTGAGTTAAAATCGCCAAATTTCATATTTTTTCTTTTAATGGACGTAAGTTGACTTCCAGAAGGTAATAAGTGATTACAATTTCTAGGGCGTTTACGACCTTTTTATAGAGCTTAAAATCTTTCTTAACTTAAAACTCGGGCTTAAAACAGCAGTTTATTGTGAAGGATGATCAACTACAGAACCCTACACTGAGCGTGGCCCGACATGCTCTTGGCCGGTTTTTTTATATTCAGTCGAATAATACATATACGGTAATTATATATAATTAATAATATACGTTATCTTTTAGTCATAATAAACTTATCTACATAAGCAAGTAAAGTACTTATCGATAAAATAATATCGTGTGGCTCTCCATAGCAAAATTTTATTGGTGCCACCAACACTTCTATGTCTGGTAATTACTTGGTACTTGGTAGGCACAGTAGTTGATGGATAATCTCATACTAGCATCTACATCCGTATTGATTTGTTTTAGCTCTAGTGAATTCAATATGAAGAAAACTATCTTGTTATTGGTATGACGATGGACGATGACCATCAACCAAATAGCACGGCGTAAATCACCCTAGCGAGAAAATACAAATTGAAGAAATATATGGTCCTATTCCTGTCATTTGTTTCCGTTTACAAATTAGCATAGCAGACTACAAAAAGCTAGTTGTCGATGCAACACATTCTGAACGTCTGCCCCAGGACTCGCGCGTAATTGTTGCACATCAATCTCCCATCTTCGATGCAAAAACAAAGCATTTGTTATTGAAGATATTATCATGCGATAACCTAAACTGCTAACTTGATTTATACTGACGATTCGAGCGTTACATTACGTATACGGTGCGAATGCAAATGGAAGTTCAACGAAGAGTTCGCTTAATTCTGGATGGATGTGTCTTATATGTATGTACAGTCGAGTTCATTTACATCTACACACTTACGAGAACAAAAATATCTGAACACGATTTTATGCTCCTGACAATATGGTCGTGTTCAGATATTTTTGTTCTCGTAAGTATGTAGATGTAAATGAACTCGACTGTACATAAAATCTAATATGTGCAATAAATAAAGTAAGGGCTGGGTGTAGGTAAGTGGTTGTTCGGGGTCCTAGTATAGATATATTTTTTATGGAAAAGTCAACACAAGTGACACCAGAAGCTGAATTCTTTTGTAAAATTGACGGCAAATACATGTACTGAAATGAATGAACGACACACTGGTCACACTGAATATAATGAAGATAAAACATTTAGAAAACGCTTGCTACTACTGTACCGGCGTTTATTCGTACATGTATCGTCGCCTAACGTCTAAAATGAAGGAAAGTACATTTTTTGAATAAAATAAGTATTTTCTTAATCGTACTATCCATTAAATAAGTCCATCTAGGTCCATTGAATCTTTGCTGTGTTGACAGTTATAAACGTCCTTCGCATTCATTTCGTTATAAACTAATTATTAAGGACACTTATTGTTCTTAACCACAAAATAGTACGTATACAGAAAGCACACTGATGTCAATCTAAACTGAACGATCTCATGACTGAGGTCTCCTGAAGGTACCTAGTTCTGACCGCGCGGTGCCGCGACGCTCGCGAGTGTCTTAATTTCGAACAGGCGTTGGTGACAATTTTAATGATATGTCATAGAATTTGAATATACATATTGACTTTGCCCATTGATAATGGCCTTTTTGTTACTACTACTGGCTGTAAGGGAGTTCTCTTGGGCGAAACCATGGCGAAACAACCATATAACATTGATTTAAATTGACTCAGTATGACTCATAATTTAACACAGCGATCGTATTTTAATTTACCCAAGTAACATTTAACAACACTCCATGGTTCGATTTAAAATGCTAACAAAAAAGTTTTTACAAATAACTAGGTGTAACACAAACAAATAGGTAGGTGTCGTTTGAGTCGCTTCTACATACTTCGTCATTCAGATAAATGGTTGCCACTTTATGTTACTAGGCGTCATGGATACAATTTTACATTATTCATGAGTGACATCTTCTCTAGACAGACAGTGTGTTCAATTTTATTCACTCATGTCTAGATTTTTTAGGATTACATGAATTTCCGTTGATATATGAAAATATGTTCTTGTAAATGTTTCATAGTTGATAAATTTCCATGTTTCGGCAGACAGATGTGCGGATGAAAAGTTGGATGGTGTAGCAACCGGACTACAAATTCGTGCCTAATGGTATTCTTGATAAAATATTAATGTAGCATCGTGGAGCGGCGGGGGCAGCGGCGGCGAGGCGCGGGCCGCGGCCGCATATGCAATGGCGTCTCCGGCGACTGCCGCAGCCAAATCGATGTAAATCCGAAACCCGCTGAATAATCAGCTCTGTTTTGACGGGTCAAGTGTCTGTTTGTTGTATCACTTCTTACGAGTACGTCCATTATGAACAAACCAAATGTTCCAACTTTTTATCTACCAATTCATCAGCCGCCTCTTTTTTCAATCAATAAAAAAAGGATAAATCAGATCACCCTAACAGTATTACGATTACGAGTAATATGTTATTGTTCAGGTGGATGACGAGTTGCGCAATATTGTCGGGGGCATCCCTGTTCCCATAGGCGCAATCAATTCCCACACCGACCGCCGAGGGAGCCTCGAGGGTCACTCGTGAGATAATGCGGCAACGCTGCGGCGACGCCGGCACCCGAGCGCCGAGTCCGCACCGGCGCCCCTGCATCTGCCGCCTGTCGTGGGAGTGCGCCCGGAAACTGATCGCACATCGCCAACAATAACACACAAATCAACGAGCCGCCCGTGGCAGGTCCGCACTCACCCCTCTGGAAGCTGTGGGAACCGAACCGAACTATTAATAATACCATTCGCGAAATCGCTTTATGAATCTAAACAAACCCAGCTCGAGTGGTGTGGGGTGGCATAATGGGTGATGCTGAATAGATACACGCTGACCGGAAGCGAGGGATAGCATGCATAATGTATACAGTTTGTCCAATCGCAGTGTTCTCTCAAGCCTGGGATTTTGTTTATAGGTACTCGTACAAATAATTGTCATTACCACCTACTTGAAATAGAATAATCACTTAAATAAAAAATAACCCATTTTAATGAGCGGAATGGGTATATATTCTGTGTTTGTGTTGATTTTCTGAAAAAGCGGTAAGTAGGTAAATCAATTTCGATGTAGGGACTATCTCTGAAGTATACCTACCAAAACAAAAAATAATCATTAAAGTCCATTCATAATTGGCGGAATGATCGCGTAACATACATACAAAAAAACCTTACCACATACAATATACAATTGAAAACCTTCTCCTTTTTAATAACCGGTTGAAGTGTTATCTATCAGCACTAAATATTTCGCTCAAGTAATTTATTCACAGTGCTGAAAGTCAAGTTTTCTTCAAAATGATTCAGTATGTATTTTAGAAGAAGAGGGATTAAACCGCAACTTGTTAGGCTCGTAAATCGCAAGTGAAATGCGAGTTCTAGCACAAACATAGCGTAAAATGTAAACAATCATTATAAACAACCCTTGTTTCAATTCTACTTTCATTTGCTGCTCCAGCATTTCAACAGTAATATATCATACGTTTGCAATTACAATTATTAATTACTTTAGTTCGTATGAATCATGATCGGCGGGGGTGAGCGAGGGTGCGGCGGCCACCTGACGCCTCATCAGCTCCACACTGCGTGACCTGACCGCAGGCCACGCACCGAAATTATCACATTTTATGCCTCCAATACCATCACTTAATAGTCATTAAATACGTACATTACTAAATTATATGTTGGCGGAACTTATTTTGATAGACAAGTGAAATTACACTAGAAGTCGTAGACATTTTCAGTCTTAGGTTGTTCTTTTTTTTTTCTCGGTTAATTTATTATAAATAATAATAAATCTTTTATTTGGGAAAACAACTTAACAATAGTTACAAATTTTTGAGCCCTCTTAGTAGGTATGTAAACACCTGTGTCAGGAGGACTCGCTCTTCCGGTGGTGGTGACTACAATTTGCTTGTTTACCCACAGGTTGACATAGAATTTATTTTAATAAACTAAAAGTACTACTTAACTATGTTCCAGAATGTGTTTGTGTGCGTGTACAGCGTATTATTGTGTGTGTTCTTGTGTATTAAAAACGTAGGCTGCGTTTTTTTACTAAATTAATACCCTTCGCTTTAATAATACCTGGTCATCAAAAAATGCCAAGATAAATACGTTTTCACTTTCAGGTATGGTTCTAGTGACATTTTATTTTACGTTGTTGAACCCCTTTCATTCATGCATAGGTCTTTGTATTATTTGTTATTATAACGTACGAAAATACAATTCGAGTATTCAAATAGAAATAGCTACTTAAATCAGCCTATCGATATCGATACATCACTCCAATA
Source organism: Apotomis capreana (assembly GCA_947623375.1). NCBI lineage: Eukaryota > Metazoa > Arthropoda > Insecta > Lepidoptera > Tortricidae > Apotomis > Apotomis capreana. The sequence goes on from OX392504.1 coordinate 13,762,280, forward strand.
TAGTATAGTAGTAATACAATTTTTTTATGTTAGGCGAATCCTCATTAAAAGATGCACCGAACTAGTAAACAAAACGAGCGGAGCGTGGGGTTCCGGACCATAAGTTTTTCGATTAGATCGCGCGCGTGTCAGGCCCAACTGGTGGGTCGCGTGCCCACTTAATAAGCTCTTAATGAAATTAACGACTGTTGCGTTGCGACGTGCCATATTGATGGGGATGACCGACAAAAACGTAACAATTAAAAATTCGAATGTTGCCTGGTTGCTTGACCCCAGTTAACGGATAAATTACGTAATTGTTACCTGCATGATGTACCTACCCTTAAATGTAAATGTATGTGTGTGAATTACCGCCCGTGGTGTGTCTTGCTTTGGTCAGGAAGTGAGATTTTCTCTGCGAAGCGGGCAGAAAATCCCACTTACGGCCTAGGGTGACGTAAAAATATAAATATGTAGGATCTCGATTTTATATAGCATTTGCACTTTACTAAATGTCAACGATAGCCATAACTTCTCAATCTGTCATTACTAGTACAAGCATAAACTAGATAACTTTGCACTTAGCGACAGATTACGAGCGTAAAGAGATATGCGTAGAATATCGGCATCTAAATCATGTAAACTAATTACACTAGCGCCCCTCCTTATCTAATCTGGGCTGAAAAGAGCCGGTGTGTGAATGCCGGCGCAGGCGCACATGTGGCGGGCGCACGTGTTCATTCACGTCTTAGGGACCAGGAGATAGCATTGAGCAAACGAAAGGTAAACAGTAAACAGTGATGTGTGTCAATCCCTTGATAATATTTACAATGAAAACCCTTATGCGGCTGATACCTAATCGTGAATTTACATTACCTAGTTGTAGAGCAGCGGTATGATACCCTCCTTGCCAGCATAAAGTAAAGGACTGCCCAAGGAATGAAATACGTCATGGCAAAAAATTCAAATGTTAAATCGTCGTGTGAATTTTCTGATAACTATATTCTGCACAAACACCTGAGATCTGGGACGATCACGAATTCACCCCCCTACATATATGTAATGTAGGTACTAATACCAACTCTACTGTAGCTTTCAACAATGTAAGTAGGTTATTACCTACTTACAGGGGGCAGGGGGCAGGGGTCGGACTTTCTTTCGCACGGTAGGACTAATGGAGAACTATGGTGCCGTTATTAACATTAAAATACAATTCACACTCATACTCATTCATCTATTTCATTCCAAACTGCCTTTGTGGTTATTATGGTTAACATTCCCAAGCATTAAATTACTAAAATTTAGGATTAATTTATTTTTACAATATTTCAAAATTCCTAATTTAACTCAATTTATTGTCAATATCATGAACTTCCTAGTTATAAATGGATATTCGATCAATATAGAATCCAATTTACTCCAGAAAACATGGATAAAGTTGCAAATATCACGTATTTTATGGTGGCGAAAAAAACAATACCTACACAAATCAGGTCCTTGTATATTCTTCTGACTTTGTCATTGACTATAAAATTAAAATTGCGAATGAAATACACTTATGAGTATGATGAGTATGAATAGTATTTTAATGTTAATATCGGCTCCATAGCAGAGCTCTCCATTAGTCTTACCGTGCGAAAGAAAATCTAATGGACTAATAAGTGTAGAAACATTATTTCAGCAAGCAATGTTCATTGTAAAATTAGCGCTAAATACTTATGTCTCACAAAACATGTAAATAGGTCATTAAGAGGCCTTATTCCTTTTGAAATTTATTTTTTTCATATTATGACTAATATATTCATAATTTCAACCAACTTTTTGAAAGGAATAATACTTTTCGCCGAGTTCTAGGTAGTAACATAGCTATTTCATGCTTTCATTGCGTGCAGTCGAAAATAAGTTGAAAAAAAATTGGACAAGTGCGAGTCCGACTCGCGCATGAAGGGTTCTGTACCATAATCTGAAACAAGTTTGTTGTATGGGAGCCCCTCTTAAATATTTATTTTATTTTATTTTTAGTATTTATTGTTATAGCGGCAATAGAAATACATCATCTGTGAAAATTTCACCTGTCTAGCCATCACCGTTCTTGAGATACAGCCTGGTATCAGACGGACGGACGGACGGACAGCGAAGCCTCAGTAATAGGGTCCCGTTTTTACCCTTTGGGTACGGAACCCTAAAAACTAATTTTCCGTGTGAATTTTGTCAATTTCGAGTAGTTTTTGAAACAAAAATTATCAATGAAAAATTCAAACTGTAGGTTTCGAATATAAATAAATATCAGACCACCTCACACAAATCAACCTAATCCCAAATTAAGCTCAAGAAGGCTTGTGTTAGGGGCCATCCATAAATTATATCACACGTTAAGGGGGAGGGAGGGGGTCGACGAAGTGTGACATTGTGTGACAAGGGGGTGGGAGGGGTCCTAAATTTCGTGACGTCACATTTCAAAATCTATTATAAGTGTTAAAACACGAACTTTAAACTATTACTTTACGAAAACCTCAAAACATATACAACTATATCTGTGTAAATATAAGATACCAATTGTTTTGTCGACCACTCGCTCTACTATCATCGTTTTATGTGTTGTTAATTGTTTGATTTGATGTTATATTTATAAAAAAAAAATATTTAAATGGAAATACAACCGATTTCGGAACCGCTGTTTTCTTTTAATAATTTCTAAATGTAAATTTGCAAAATATGTGACGTCACACTAGGGAGGGGGGAGTCTCCCAAATGTGACCAGCTGTGACAAAGATGGGGGGAGGGGCAAAAAATCATGAAATTCGTGTGACGTAATTTATGGATGACCCCTTATGGGTACTAGGCGACGATATACATACTTATATAGATAAATAAATACTTAAATACATAGAACATCCATGACCCAGGCACAAATATTCGTGTTCATCACACAAATATTTGCCCTTGCCGGGATTCGAACCCGGGACCGTCGGCTCAGTAGGCGGTTGCTTAACCACTGCGCCAACCGCGTCGTCAAATATATACCAATAAATCCCAATAGCCCTGTTCTAGGTAGAGTAACATCAATAATATGTTAAGAAACATGTTTGATCATAGAGAAAAATGTCTAAAAAAATTAGCATTTTAAAAGGAATAAGGCCTCTTAAGGCCATTATTTATTCTATAGAACTGTTATTACTTTTTGTCCAACAGTTCTACCATAGAGTTTGAAGAGTTCTATACAGTAGAAAAACCTCGATTACCCGAACCAATCGGGACCGAAACTAGTTCAGATCAGATAATCGAAACCTGGGTTTTTTGCGCCGAGATCATACCTACAAACAATACGTTTTCAAGTTCAAAAAGAAATGTTCACAATACACTGAAGTATTTGTTACCTACGTAAAAACTTACTTGCACATTATTCATTTTTTATTTTAGTAAAAGAATGCCTGCACATTATTTGGTTTTAATTTTCCTAAATAATGTAGGTCGGATAGTTAAGATTCTACTGTAATAGGGTTGCAAAACTGTAGAAAAATGGTAAGTAAAGATACCCATTAAGTATCATCATCATTGTCATATTAGCTGATAGATGTCCGGCTGCAGGATATAAAGGCCTCCCTCAAAGTTCTCCACAACGACTGGATGTGCACAGCCCTCATAAAACTTCTTCCTCGAGATCCTAATCAGGCCAGGCCATCATTACCCATTGGCACACCATGGGATAAAAATATATTATCTCGTTTCTTTGAAAGGCTAAATACAGATACTTTAGGTATACTTCTACTCTTTTAAAATTGATCCTGGTTACATTTATAGCCCACACTATTACTTATTGGCATGTATTTAAATCGATATCTGTATATTCCCTTTTTTCGATCAATATATTTGAAAGTTTCACCAAAAATACTGACTTGCCCACTAATTATGCACACTAAATAATACTATTTAAAAGTATTTGCAAAACTGTTTTACTGGATATAAAAAAAACCCCGATGTACGAACCATATTTTTGGTGTGAATTCGGTTAAAAAGGTCATATCTCGTTTTGTATGATGTTTAAGTTTTTTTTGTAGGACATGTTCAGTTAATCAATTGTTTTTTTGCACAGCATTAGTTTTTCTGGTATGCATTCAGTTAATTAGTGGAGTTACCTAGAGTACTGAAAAAATATATAGATGTGCATTTAAATATATCCCTTACTTATTCATCATTTTCTTATTAGCATTTACCTTATCTATTGGACTAGTAAAGACAAAAATTCCAATAACATGTCGCGTATCCATTTAGTTATTGAGATCTATGAAATCCAAATGATCGATCTACTCCGCAGCAGCCGATGAATTACGATGTTCATAAAAATCTTAACGCTTCTCATTCCACAATAATAGCAGGGTAATATTGAATGAACGTCCAAAATGGGCATACATTTCCTGTCTAATAAAAGGTTTAATTGAAGGAAGTTCATTGAACCCTGAAGATTTTTCAATTCAGATTGTGAGATCACCGTCGGTCGAAGTATCTATTATGTTATGTGTATTTAAAAGTTCGTACCTAAATCTTATGCTGACGCGTTATGGCATTCGGCCACTACGTCAATAAAAAATAAAACCATAATTGCAGTTTCAGTACCATAAAATGAATAATATTTGTAGATAAATACAGCCTTATTTTTAATACCCAAACCCAAGTGTATTAAGATGCATAACTTTTAATATTATAATTTAAACTAATAGTAAATGACTAGAGAGGCCGGGAAGGGATACGAGGCTGGCAATCCTTTTTCACGCCCAGGTATGTCTATTCATATAAAAAACACTATTGCTTTTCTCAAATATTCAATGATATAAAAATAAAAAAAAACATCGAACAATTTAATCAAATCACAACATAAATAATTTACAATTTGACCACCAAATGTCAAAACTTTTTTTTATCTATATATATAAAAGAAGAAGTCCTTAATGACTCATCAACGCACAGCCAAAACTACTAATGTAAGAGAGTTGATTTTTGCACAGTAGGTTACTTTTATAACGTGGGCTAGAGATAAGAAGCGATTTTGGAAAGTTCAACCCCTAAGAGGGTTAAAAAGGGGATGAAAGGTTGTATGGGATACAAGTTTTTTTTTAAACTAGGAACTTGAAACTTTGTTAGAAAATATTAAAATAAAATAAAAGAAAACTGATTTCAGCGTTTTTGTAAATTCACCCCCTAAGGTGGTAAAAAAGGGCTTGAAAGTTTGTATGGAGATCAAGTATTTTTTTGAGCGCGGGACTTGAATCTTTGTGTAAAGGCATAATATTAGAAAACAAGAAAAGTGATTTCAGTGTTTTCAAAAATTCGACCCCTAAAAGGGTAAAAAAGGGGTTTAAAGTTTGTATCGAGATCAATTATTTTTTTGAGCGCGGCACTTGAATCTTTGTGTAAAGGCATATTATTAGAATACAAGAAAAGTAATTTCAGCGTTTTTAAAAATTCGTCCCCTAAAAGGGTTAAAAAGGGGTTGAAAGTGTGAATCCATTACAAAATCCTTGAAACTTCTTATTAAGGCATAGGGTGCATTGGGGTTATTGCGAAATTGGTTATATTCCGAAAGTTTATAAAAACTACCAAACGCCGCGATATTTTCTTACTGGCAACATTACTTTAGACGCCATTGTTATCGGCTATGACGCTCCAGTCGCCGTTCGTCGCTGCTAGCGTAAGTGTGTAAGTAACGTGCCGTCTCGACAAACAAGTGATTTTCGCGCCTTTTTGATTATTTCACAATAACCCCAACACTCTTTTCTCGGAACCCAGGTTAGTTATAAAAATAATTGTTTTTTAGTATTATAGGTTATTGTATTTTACTATTGATTGAGGGGAGCACGAAGTCCTCGTGTTGTTTTTTATTTTGTTTTGGAATTACCCCTCTGGGTTTATTACGATACTCGTTTTCATTCGCAATAATCCCGCCTAACATTTTCATACATATGACCAGTGGTTCTCAAACTAGGTATTTATAGGATAAAGAAATGTTTGGGTCGATCAACTTTTTTGTCGTCTTGTGTTCCAACAAAACAAAAAATCATAATATTATCTTTAAAATCTATACGGTTTTGTAATTTATCACGTACCTATGTTAGGTATAATGAATTAACTAAAAAGTAAATCTAACTAGAAATTAAAAACGAACAGAATTATTTTGATATGTCGACTTTTCTTGGTGACCCAGGAGATATTTTTGTTCTCCCAGGATACAAAAATAGCGTGTTCTTATCGCTTATCGGCTAGATACGAGGTTTGAAGAATTTTGAGAAATATTTTAGTAAGTTTTTAACCAAATTCAAAAAAAGGGAGGAAGAAGGTTCTCAGTTTGACCCGTAAGTATGTATGTATGTACTTATTTATGTATGTATGTATGTTTGTCCGCGATTTTCTCGCGTTTAGCTTAACCGATTTTAATGCGGTTATCAGAAAAAAAATTGTTACACTTAGGAGAAGGTTTTGATATTTTAACCGACTTCAAAAAAAGAGATTCTGACAGTTTGACCCGCATATCATGTATGGTTGTCCACGATTATAAAGTTGTTCAACAACTTTTTAATCTCGCACAACCTAATCTTGAATGAACAACGTTTTAATTTGCGTCTGATAGTCTTCATCTACCTATGCTGAGCTGATGATGGAAGGTATGAATATTTAACGGTTAGGAGTTAGGGGATAACTCAAACGAGATGCATGCCTTCAAGACCTCCCCGATCACCCCGCCATGAGTATTTTACATGAATCACTAAAAAGCAAAAAAAATAACCGACTACTAAAAACTAAAAAGCCCAAAAATAACCCGTTCAAGTACAGATTACATTTGAATCACTACTAAACTATAATATATAAATATGATAATTGAGTGGTTTGGCACGACTTTTTTGAAGTCGGTTTTATTTTATAAAACGTTTTTGGTTGTCACCAAGCGATTTCAAAGGTCAACACGTTCAATTTCTAATCCGAACAAAAACGGTCCGTAGGAAAAAAAATAACTCGATTGTATACAACTACATTTTGTGCAATTCTAATATTTTTAAACGCAGTTAATGGATTTTTTATGACTATTAGACATTGTTATGATGTTAAGATATATTTATGTCTGGAATAAGTGAATATCACACAAATATGCTCAATTAAAGTGTGCTTTTTAGGGTTCCGTAGTCAACTAGGAACCCTTATAGTTTCGCCATGTCCGTCTGTCCGTCCGTCCGTCCGTCCGTCCGCGGCTTAGCTCCGTGATCATTAGTACTAGAAAGCTGAAATTTGGTATGAGTATGTGTATGTATAACGCCGACAGAACGGTAAAATAAAATTAAAAAAAAAAATTTTTTTTTTCGGGTACTCTCGAACACCTAAAGTGGGGGTGAATTTTTTTTTCTTTTCAACACTGGTGTGTGGGGTATCGTTGAATAGGTCTTGTAAAAATAATAGGGGTCTTCTAACATTATTTTTTGATAAAGTCAGCAGTTTTGTAAATATTCGCTCCAAAAACTTCTCAACCACGGGTCAAAAAAATTCGGAAAAATTCATGTTAATGAGGCCTTATAAGTACTTTCAATGAAAACTATATTGAACAAAATCGGTCGAGCCGTTTTTGAGTTATCGCCAAATTTCATATTTTTTCTTTAAAAGGTCGTAAGTTGACTTCCAGAAGGTAATTAGTGATTATAGTTTCTAGGGCGTTTACGACCTTTTTATAGAGCTTAAAATCTTTCTTCACGTAAACCTCGGGCTTAAAACAGCAGTTTATTGTGAAGGATGAGCAACTACGGAACCCTACACTGAGCGTGGCCCGACATGCTCTTAGCCGGTTTTTATAGATAAAAAGCATAATTTCTGTACATCAAATTTACATAAATGTACCTAAGTACTAAACCCTTTTTTTTCGCCAAACTGACTTTTAAAACTTTTAACAATTGCACGTCAAATTAAAGGGATCAAGGAGATGTGACATAATGTTAACGCCACCACTCGTTTAAATCACAGTGGATGCTGTTTTTATTTGCTTGTGTTATTTTCTAAAAATAAGCTTTAAAAATTATGAATTGATCTCAGAATGAAGTTTTTGACTTAGTTATTTCTAAGTTAAATGCATTTTTTTACTACTCAAAATAAATTTAGTATTTGTGTGAAATGTTGAGAACCACTTCCTTTTACCGGGGTAATTCCGAAGTAATCAATCCGAAATGACCGTATAAGCGAAACTATTAATAAAGTTTGCAATATTACAAGCAAGGGGCAATTAAAAATGAAAAATAAATATAAACCATAAGTCTATGACTAGTAAGATCTACTTTTCAACTATTTCGGAAATACCCGATCATATTTCGTATTTCACCCAAACGACCAAAAAAGTGAGACATGACAATAAATATGCATAAAAAAAGAAATAACAGCGTATTTTTGTATTTAATGTCCACTAATCATAAATCTATTCATAAATTTTCAAGAGATATGAAAATATAGGCAGTAAAATTTACAAAAAAAAATGTTTTTAACTGAAATGTTGTCGTCTTGTCAACTCATCAAAATTTCTATCGTAATTACCCCAATGCACCCTATACAATAATAACAAAATAATATTAATTTAACGACATTAAAGATTCAACCTCTAAGGGGGTTAAAAGGGGGATGAAAGTTCGTCTTGGGGTTCAAATTTAATTTTAAGCTAGGAACTTTAAACTTCGTAAAAAGTTATGCAAATAAAATGAAATAAAAGTGATTTCAGCGTTTTTGAAAATTCATCCTCTTAGGTGGTAAAAAGGGGGTTGAAAGTTTGTATGGAGATCAAACCTTTTCTTGAGCGTGGGACTTTAAACTTTGTATAAAGGCATATAAGTAGAATACAAGAAAAGTAATTTCAGCGTTTTCAATAATTCGTCCCCTAAAATGGTTAAAAAGGGTTCAAAGTTTGATTCAATTACAAATTCTTTGACTAAAGCATATATAATAATAACAAAATAACATTAATTTAACGTCACTAAATTCAACCTCTAAGAGGGGTTAACAGGGGGATGATAGTTTGTCTCGGGCTTCAATTTTAATTTTAAGCTAGGAACTTGAAACTTTGTAAATAGAGAGATTTTAGTGTTTTTGAAAATTCATCCCTGAAACTGGTAAATAAGGGGTTGAAACTTTGAATGGAGATCAAACCTTTTTTCTGAGCGCGGGACTTTAAACTTTGTATTAGTGCATATAATTAGAATACAAGAAAATAAATTTCAGCGTTTTTGAAAATTCAGCCCTGAAAGTGGTGAAAAGGGGTTGAAAGTTTGTATGGAGATCTAACCTTTTTTTTGAGCGCCGGACTTGGAACTTTGTATAAAGGCATATAATTAGAATTCAAGAAAACTAATATCAGCGTTTTTGAAAATTCACCCCTGAAGGTGCTGAAAAAGGGGTTGAAAGTTTGTATGAAGATTAAAAAAATATTTGAGGCATATTATTAGAATACTAAAAAAGTGATTCAGCGTTTTTGAAAATATAGCCCTGAAGATGGTGTAAGAGGGGTTGAACGTTTAAAATGGAATGGAGATCAAACCTTTTTTTGAGCGCCGGACTTGAAACTTTGTATAAAGGCATATAATTAGAAATCAAAAAAGAAATTTCAGCGTTTTGAAAATTCAACCCCTGAGGCGGTAAAAAGGAGGTTGATAGTTTGTATTAAGATCAAACATTTTTTTGAGCGCGGGACTTGAAACTTTGTATAAGGGCATATTATCAGAATACAAGAAAAGTGAATTCGTTTTTGAAAATTCAGCCTAGAAGGTGGTGAAAAAGGGGTTGAAAATTTGTTTGAAGATCTAATATTTATTTTGAGTGCGGGACTTAAAACCTGAGTTCATAATGATTCCGCGTAATTGGACCAATTTAGCCGAAAAAGAAACTAAAAAGAGGCCAAGAGCGAGTCGAACTCGCGTACGAAGTTCGGTACCATTACGTATAAAATGGCAAAAAAAAAACACGTTTGTTGTATGGGAGCAGCACTTCAATATTTATTATTATTTATTTTTTGTTGAATTACAGTAACCAACATCAAAAACATCAACTTGCAAAAAAAGAAAATTAATTTCAACATTGTTTAGATCTGAAAATAATATAATAAAGATGTAAACTGTTCAAGATAAGATTCCACGCGGACGAAGTCGCGGGCAACAGCTAGTATGTAATATATATAAAAAAAATCTGCTTGAACATGCGAATTAGACGCCGCACCGATGTTCAATCTGCCAACTCTGGCGACTCGCCGCGACTGATCGGCTCTCCTGATGATGCATCGCAAACTGATTGGAAACATGTCGAGCAATATTCGACTTCTACGACGTGAGTAAACCCGTTAGGTAATTTAATAATTTTGAAAGAATTAACTAACTATGAACAGTACATAGTTAATTAATTATTTTTCGAATAACACAGTATAACTTAAATGTAGGTACCTACTCTCCGTCATATTATACGAGTATACCCGTCCCGGTGTGAATTACGAAATCCCGACTCGCTGTTGACTGTCGTCGTCTTATCTGGTATAAAATAGATGTAATGCGCTTTAAAATCAGATTATTTGACCATTGAATATTGATAAGATGGTAATAATATGCGTATCGGCTGCAATAAAGCATTGTAGCGATGCATTCTCACGTTACGAGTTTTACCTATGACTAATGAATATTTATTATTGCTCGATATATTGTGCATAATTTCATAAATGTAACATTCAGTGTGTTCCCGTAACGTATTTTCGGTGCGCTACTTACCATGATCATGGGAATCGGTAGCCACCCCACCTGCCCTCAGCTTCCGATCACTTATTTTGACTTTGAATGGGGACCCAGTTCGGTTTTCGGCTCACACAATGATCATCTCGACAAACAATTAAAATACTGGTTCCAAAGTTGAATAATATGATAATTAAATTAAATAGGGAATCCAAATTGTTGGTATAAATAAATAATACATATGAATCACAACCAGAACGCATGATTTATTGTATTAAATTAAAGTTCCAAAATGAACGCGGAGCGCGGACAACACAAAGATCATATTGCATAGTCAATAAAGAATCGGAAGTCTTTGGCAGGTGTGTTTATTCGATATCCCGTCGCTTTAAACCATTTTAGTGACACGGAGGAACCCGAGGAACCTAGTAGTTTAACAATTGTGACCAGCTCCTATTTTATATTTCATCTAACTTCAAAGTTTATTGAGTCCTACTCCTAAGTATATTCCATAATTTGCCGTATTCTTCAAAAACTTCATCCAGGATTCGTAGTAAATTATTGCAAGTTTACTTTAAATATTTTGTGAAACATTATTGCTTCAAGAATTACACCGTTCTAAATATAATATGTTATGATAATAACATAAATATTCATAATATTTATATTAAATATTCATAATATTTATATTAAATAATAAATAATATTTATTTATATTCAATAATATTTAATTTATATATGTAATACAATATTTCGTTTACTTAAACACATATTAAAAGCGTAAAGTTCTATTCGTATACCAATGCTTGCTATAAGTGCTACGTGTCTGAACTTGTGAATATAAAAAAATTAGGGACAATGAGATTTACGATTACAATATATTATGCAAATAATATGAACCGGTACCCAAATCGTCACCAGAGCATACGCCGGCCTCCGGATGTAAGGACTTTAAATATGAACCGCGTATTTACCCAAGACGCAAGAGCACATATAACACGTGCGTACATGGATGGCCAGGTAAAGGGGGAGCTTTCCTACAGCTGTTTCCACAAGAGTAACATTAAACCACGCCTGCTTGACTTGCGCAACGTTCAGTCGTTTGTGAGTTGGGACCGTCTGATTGTAGGCACTTAAATAATAGTTAATTTGAATCTTTAATGCGTAGGTTTGTTCATCCCTCCTTTAAGCTAGCAGCTACACTAATTTTTAACCGACTTCCAAAAAAGGGAAAAGATCTATGTTCGACTGTATGTATTTTTTTTATGTACCTAAATATGTCCATCTATTACTCCGCCAATTGTAGACGATTTTAATTTATTTTTATTTTTATTTGAAAGAGTGCTCCTGAGATGGTCCCATTATAACCGAGTTGGGATCTGATGATGGGATCCCAGGGAAATCGAGGGCAACCCTCAAATTTTATAGGCACTCGTAATGTTTTTCATATATTTTCTAAAGCTATTTAAGTATTTGCATATGATATAGTCATCATCTTCCTATGCTGAGCTGATGGTGGAAGGAATAACTCCTTAACGGTTAGGACTTAGGGGATAATTCAAATGAGATGCTTGCAAACAAGACTCCGATCACCCCGCCATAAGTATTTTATTTCATCCCTAAAAAGCACAAAAAAAAAAAAAAACCGACCAAAAAACTGAAAAGCCAAAAACAACCCGTAGAACCTCACGTAAACTATAATATATAACTATCGAACAAAAATACTCGTAAATACCAAATACCAAAATTTTCATATCATAGCTGACTGCTTTGGCACCGACTTCAAAAAGTGATTCAAATGTAATCTGTACATCAACGTCGGTATGACTATACCGAAAATTTTATACACCTATTGTGGGATGGAAATTCGTCTCATCAGTCTCTTTTGTCCGAGGTACCGATCAAATTCGGGAACTTACATGAAGTTGGAATTCTTTAAGGCTGCATTCGACCAAACTTTTATTCCAAGAATATATAATGCTGACTCTCGGATAGTTCTTACCCGATGTCAAACTAATATGGGTTTTAGACATTGCCCTCCGAGAGTAAGCGTTATTTTGTGGTTATTTTATTCTTGGAATAAAAATGAAAGTTTGGTTAAATCCAGGCTTTCAATAAAGCTACTTAATGATACTGTCAAATTCTGCATACAAAACGTGAACGTGAATGTATGACAGGTATATAAATTAAAATTTAACAAATTAAATTTACGTCTATAAAATTTGAATCACTCGAAATGCGTATTAGAAATTCGATTTTGATCCGACCTTGAAAAATTTAAAAACGTTCCGATGCGTGTAATGACGTAAAATTTAATAAAGACTCTAAAAAAATTGTCTTAATTATCTTTAAAAATTACTCAATTATAAAATTATGATATCTTACACGTAAAGCATATAGTTAGGTACATTGTTGTTAAATTTAAAAAGAGTTTTTAAATTTTATATTGTATTACCTATTGCTACGGGTTAAGGTTGAAGGTGTGAGCTATTGGGACACTGTTATATTTAAGTCATGTTCACTTGTATTGTATGTCTGTTTAATGTACATAATTGAAGAAAAAGTCGTTGTCCAGTTAATTACAATTAATCATACCCTTCCAAAAAAAACCGGCCAAGAGCATGTCGGGCCACGCTCAGTGTAGTGTTCCGTAGTTGCCCATGCAGAGAAATTTCAAGCTCTATAAAAAGGTCGTAAATGCCAAAGTAACTGTAATTACTTATTACCTTCTGGAAGTCAACTTACGTCCTTTTAAGAAAATTATGAAATGTTGCGATAACTCAAAAACGGATCGACCGATTTTGTTCAATATAGTTTTCATTGAAAGTACTTATAAAGCCTCATGTTCATGAATTTTTCCATATTTTTTTGACCCATGGTTGAAACGTTAGAGGGGGGGACACTATTTTTTTAATTTTCGGAGCGAATATTTACAAAACTGCTAACATTATCAAAAAGTAATGTTTGGAGACCCCTATTATTTTTAAACGACCTATTCAACGACACCCCACATCACTAGTGTTGAAACGAAAAAAAAATCACCTCCAGTTTAGGTGCTCAAGAGGTACTTACCCGAAAAAAATTTTTTTTTATAGTTTTTATTTTACCGTTTTGTTGGCGTGATACATACCCATACTCATACCAAATTTTAGCTTTCTAGTACTAATGATCACGGAGCTAAGCCGCGGACGGACGGACAGACGGACATGGCGAAACTATAAGGGTTCCTAGTTGACTAGGTACGGAACCCTAAAAATGGAATAATGCCAGAATTTAAATTTCAAACCGAAATCATTCGTCGAGATTTGCTCATCTGATTCGCAACGCCGAAAGGTGAATATGTTTGAAAGTGAGACCGTCTCGGGAATGCACCAACCTGCAAGGATCTATTGTTAGGGCGCAGCTGCCGGCGCGCTCAGGCGCACGGTACGCGACCTCCGAGATTACAGCGAATTGCATTGTGCCCGTGTTGATATGCCATTTTTTCGGTAGAGCCCATGAACCCAAAGTTTTATGGCTATGCCGCTTTGTAATCCATTACACATGAGCGTAAAATCTGATATCACTACATAGTAGGTATAAAACAAAGTCGCTTCCTGCTGTCTGTCTGTTCCTATGTATGCTTAGATCTTCAAAACTTCAAAGTTTTTTTGATACATAGAGTGATTCAAGAGGAAGGTTATATGTATAATAAATGCATAATACAGCATTACACCCGTGCGAAGCCGGGGCGGGTCTTTAGTATATTATGTATATATATATCACGTAGGTAACGATTTTTCTTCAACACAGTATCTTACTACGAAACTACGAATCCTACGATTCGTTTAAAATTTTCAAATAGTGTTCAGTTTAAACTAATTTCATTAATTTATATCACAGAGCCCATACCTTTTTTTTTACTATACCGACTAGTTTTTAAAATATTAAACAACTGTGAAAGCAGCTTCATCTAAGAATCAGCAATCTACATGACGTCACCTTGTGGAAAATTTGACAGTCGCAACACACAAAAAGAACAGTGGTATAATTTCAATACTAAATCCGCATTAGTAATAGTTCGACGTTATGATTTTCTGCGCTGTGCCCAATTATTGGTCGCTTACGCTCATTTGGAATGAATTTTTCAATGACAAATTGGGATATTTTCGAAAATGTAAAAATGTGATAACAGTTCCTTTATTATCCTTTATTTGATAATATCGATAAAGCCTTATTCAAAAATGGCTTGTTGTCATTTGCATGGTAATGATAATTGCTTATGACTGATTAGTGATTAGGCATCTAAGTCTAGCACTTGCTAACATTATAGTATCTCTTTTGATTCTGAATATATTTGATTTACCTAGCTGCAGTTATAAATGTCATTTTTTATAATATGTACTTATTTATCTATATTTATGTGTGTGGTAAATAAATCGGTGGATATGATAATACTCCAATCTTCAAAGTGAACTTTTTACAAGCTTTGATTACAACGTACAAATTGCAATAATCGAATTAATGACAGCCAACCAAGAAAACGATTATATAACAGATTTAAAGATGTTCTCAGAATTTCTCCTAGCTTTTTTTCTATGGTTCACTTGTCATGATTTCATCATCGCTTTTCGAGCCAAACAAAAAGTATCAGAGCATCAAGCCGATACTACTTTGATACAGCTATCTCGCTTTTATCTGCCCAAATTATCCTGGTTAAAACGGGATAAAAATACTTATGTGATGTGCCGCTTTGTGTAAACTATTTTCATAGAGTTTACATAAATGGATGAATCGTGAAAGATGAATGAAGGTCGCCGTTTTTTGCAATCCGGAGCTTTGTGTATGAGCGGAACGGTCTTTGTTATTTTGTCCCCAGAACATTTTAATTTCATTGTATAGAGTACGCTGCCTACCTGTATAAAACCCGGCTGTTGTGCAATTGTTTCAAATTTTTTTTTTAATATAAATAGTTACAGCATATTGTTCAAAATCAATGTGTAGTTAAATAACACCTTTAAAAGGGTCTATTATAACAGACAGACTCTATCGTACCAGAATCATAACTATAAATAGATTAAATGATTAATGAGTCATTTTCAAAAAACATGTACATAGTTAAAGGCTTAATAAAAACAAAATTACGATCGCGTCTTTTGTGTTACGAAAGTTAGTCATACAAAAGATATGGGTAACTATCGTTACACAAAAGAATCAATTAAGTTTTGTTTTAATTAAAGCCCTTAACTATGTTTTTTTTTTAAATGACTAATATCAAGGGACACTCTTGTAGAGGTTGATTTTAGTTTAGTCTTGGAATGCTATGAGTGCTAGACGATGACTAACTGTAGTGGCATGCTCATCAAGTGATCACACAAAAATATCACACCTTGGTTGCGCTACCACTGAGACAAACTCATAAATAAGTAAATAAGTAGGTACGTAGAATGAATAAAAAACGAAGTAATCTAGTCAACCGATTAGTTTTTGTCGAGATGACTATTAGCTTTCCTCTTGTTAAAGTTGGTTACGCAAACGTCGCGAGATAGCGGGAGCAGATACGGCGCCCGGGCCCTGAACCCGGCTAACCTAATTGACAAGCGGTGCCTGCGAGCTGCGCGCACGCTTCACATCATCGATCAATTTGACCACCTCACAATCGACTTACGAAATCCACATTCGTGCAGATACCGATCCTGTGCCACAATTACCGTACCGGTAGTGGTTTTACGTTCCAATCACGTCATTTTCATTGTTATTTCGTAAAAGGCTCAGAAGATATTGTACGAACAAACTGCTTTAGAATTACATTTCCTAGACTGCAGCTCGACTTATGTAAAGCAGTCCAATCAATCAGTTGTGTTTCCGATTTATTCCAAATAAGCTCCGTAACGGAACTCTATTATTATTGTTAGCGTAGATCAAAGCGATTGATTTCATAACAATTTAATTGTACCTAGTTAAGTAGGCAGTATAGCGGTGTGTCGGCAGCTGGTCACTGTTTCCGCAATTTTGTTGTGATTGCAAACAATGGAACAAGTGGCAGGGCGGCGCGGGCGCACCGCAACCCGTTTAATAATTTACAACTAGTTATTAGCGCGTGCCGCGTCGCGTCGCCGCCGACGCCGACTGGTTTGGCGTGTGTCACTTTTTCATTGCCCACATTAATCTCCGCTATATGTGACATAATACCTACTTATTTAATTAAAGAAATACTCGTAGCAGATTCTCATCTGATTTTTGATCGGATCAACAGAGCCTACAACTCAACTGTATAATATTAATATACACTTAAACTGATGTCTAATATTTAATTCTTAAGGATGGAATCATACTACTGAATTTGCTACTAAATGGCTGTCTGGATTGGCTTGGAGACTGACAACGAAATAAGGAAAACACATTTCGACTTAAATCAATTCCTACATTTAAATATTTAGCGAGCTTACCATACATTCTCGACGACTTTATTTTTAGAAAGTATACATTTTTCCTTCTCGAATTTTTACCACTTGTAGCATTAAGTGGCCTAAACCCTAGTAAAGTATAGTTGCGGAATCTACGTGTTTCATATCAGAGCGTTGAATCCAGTTTAGGGTTCTCCCTCAACTATTTCCCTATCTCTGATCGACACCGGCAGTAACAAAGTAAAGTACTACTTAAAGCACCTAATAACCGGATCAAAACTGAATCAAAATCTATAAAAACTAACCTACTTCAAGCCTAAGTGTAAGTAGATAATATTTTTATATTATATAAAGTTTAACATCAGTCCATAATAGGTGAAATCAAAAATCCAGCATACCCACACAATCAAATTGAAAATTTTTCCTGTCTACTGTCCGTTAGAAACATTCCGGATTTTCTTTTCAAGTTCCGTATGCTAATAATCACTTCGTAACAAATATTAACCGACTTCAAAGAAAATAAATTGTATTTCCAAGATTAGATCCTCTTGACGGAGTTACTAATATAGGTATCCATATAATACCCAAATAACGAATAAGGTGTGGCTATATAATATTTGAGGAGTGTCCTCGATTTCTCCTGGATCCCATCATCAAATCTTGACCGTGTCACAATGGAACCATACTAGAAAATATGACCTTTTAAATGAAAAAATAATTTTCCAGATCAGTCCAGACCTCTTTGAGTAATCGGGGAACATACATTAATAAAAGAATTTGTGCATGTCGATGAACTGAGAACCTTTTTTTTGAAGTCGGGTAAAACCTATCAAGATAATTCATTAGACCCGGTAGACTCAGTAATGTAAAAGTGCCCTTGTGGCCTACTTGCAGAATAAACTTCATTATTTCATTCAAAGTCTAGTACTTATTCAAAGAATCTTTTCTCAAACATGCAATGAAATATCCTCATAACGTGCGTTAAAACAGGCTTCGAAGTGTCAAGTTTCGGGCGGAACAATTCGAGAGAACTGTAAAGGAATTTCATACAAAATTTAAGGCCTAGGCCGGGAAGTAATTTGTTTTTAATTTTAATGTAAACATGGCGTCTGCGTTTATGAACAGCTGATATATATATATTTTTAGTGGCTATACCCATTCAGCCATCGGACATCGGACCAACAATATCCGCGTTAATGCCTAGTACACACGAACTGATATTAAGTATACAAATCTGTATGTATGATTCAATGTGTTGATGAATAAATTTAAAATACTGTCTATAACGTAAGTCACCAGAGACCATAGACAATATTTAAAATCCTCTGCCGTTATTTTATTTATTATAGAAATTAAAATTTTTAATATCCACAGTGATAGGATTGAAAAAGTGCAGAAAAAGTTTGTTAGAGCGATTGAGTTTCGTATTGACAATACATATTCAGATTATGACACTGCCATGAAAAAGCATAATATTACTTCCCTGAGTCTTCGGCGTGAGCGTTCTGATGTATTAATTCTTTATAAAATTGTTAATAACATTATTAATGTACCTACTCTACTAGAATCAGTCTCGCTTAGAGTACCGAGACGTTGTGAGCGTGCTTGTCGTAAGAAACCCTTGTTTTGTATTTCCCGTAGCCGGACATCTTACGCGAGAAATAGTTTTGTTAGAAGGGCCTGCAGGTTGTATAACGACAAATTTATACATTTGGATATTCTTGGACAAAGTCTGTATAGTTTCAGAAGGCAAACTTCACAGTGCATCGCAGAATGCGAATAGGTTATATTATTGTATTGTACCTATTTTATTTTGTTTTGCATTGTAATTTGTACAAATAACTTTTTAACTGTGTCAATTGGGTAGATTATTCTAGTTTATAAGATTTATATTCGTTCAGGAAACTGTAAGTCTTCAAAATGAAAAGTTTACTGTATCACCTACAACCATGTAAGACTGTTTGTTTCTAATAAAAAAAAAAAAAAAAAAAAAAAAAAAAAAAAAAAAAAAAAAAAAAATTAAGATTCTTATTATCAGGTTGTGTATAATGGCCCTAATATTCGAACACTACACACGTGGACGACTTATTAAAGAAAAAAAATATAGAGGGATTGGAGGGAAAATTAAAAATACTTTTTTTTAAACATGGCGTCTGTGTTCATGAACTGGCTGAACAGCCGAATTATGTTTTTTGAGTGGTGTATTTTTTATTTCATTGCATATGTTTGAAAAAAGCACTATACATGCCTTAGCCGTGAGAAGGGCTTGCCGGCTTCGTATCACTAGACGGCCTCCCTTCGGCCGTCTATTCCTACTCAGCCGGCAAGCCCTTATTTCCCGGCGTCTGCAGTAATCTACTATTATGGAAACCATAGCTCATAGAAAAGCATAAAATATATGTGCATTTCTATAAGCTATGGTTTCCATATATTCCATATGCGGCATGTGTGATTCGCGAGTGCAAGTGTGAAGTTTTGCAACAGAGCCGGCGTTAGAGTGCGCCTGCGACTACGTCCAGATGTGCACGTGCGCGCGCAGGTGAGGGCACACACTGCTTTTTCTACGAACTTTACACTCATTGTGTGGAGAACGATGCTTTGACTGTAACGGTCCCGAACAGCTGGCTGACCCTAGGGGAATCAAAACTCGGATGTACCTGAAGTGACGCAAACTATGACGTAACTAAATAAAATAACGACGATGCATTGATTGTGACTTGAGGGTAAAACTAGAGGGGGTACTCAAGTCTGGGTTTTATTGTAACGAAATGCTTGAATGTAAGTATAACATCAGTCTTGAGCGCTGTCTATAGGGATAATAGCTGATGTCTAATTAACTCGCATATAAATGTCCACTAAAAGCTTGTTAATGTAGTTTTAGTTGATTTATCGCTCAATGCTAATTCAACTTTCAATCACCCGCGTTACCGGGATTTGGTTCTTCTGTATTATACCAAATAACGAATCCCCTCTCGTAATCAAGTAAGAAAAACCAAAATATCTTCACAAACTTTGAAATTATTAGTTGAGTGATTGATTCGAAGTACCATAAAATAAAAATGTTTATACAAAACATTAAACTATAGTGTATTTAAGAAAGTGTCTTTTGTTGACATTGTTTGATTCCTATTTGCTTATGTTTAATTGTAGGTATGTCAAATCTGTCTAGACAGTCGCAGCATATATAAATATATATCCGCATTGTACATAAATGTAGCGGTCAATTAAACTCCGCTACTAATAATTCAGCAACAAATTCTTACGAGCGCTTGTTTACTTGGGTTCGGTTCGCGTGACAGTGTAGATCCAGTTGCGCTAAGGGCCGGTGTTTACAGCCACTTTACATTTGCGGCTGTTTCTACTGGGGACCTAGGGATATGAAGCCTTGTTGGGTCGGTATAAGATGTAAGGGATGTGGTTGTGGGATTGGTACACCAAATGGGTGTCTGGCGCGGCGTAGCTTACTCACCGTCGCACGTGCGCGCCGGTTCGCCCGCGCCGCTAATCGCTGCGAGATTAGTACCTCCACTAACAATCATGTCGATAACTGCAACTCGTAACTGACAAGTGACAATTGAAGTGCAATGTGCATAGCGCGGTGATATGGCAAGCGCGGTCCGGTCTTTAGAAAAGATTTCAACGCACACCAAATAGTCAAACGGTACATTTATGATCAACTGATCATATTTACCTCCATATAATATAGCTAGCTATATCCGCAAAAACTGTGCCGTATATAAACGTGCTCACTAAAAAAATATCTTAATAATATTTTAATAATTATATTGACACTCAAGAGACGTAAAAACGGCTTTAGCTGCGGAACGAGAAATATACACCTGAAACTAATACTGTAATCAATAAAATCTGGTTATGAATCATCAAGAAACATACACCTTCCATGAAAGCGCACAGCTAAACAAAAGTGAACCCGGTCCATCGATAGGTCGCTCGATAATCGCAAATAGGCTCTATAGCGCAGGCTCCCGTAAATATCGCACATAACATTGAACACACAGTGGTCGCCGCAATTATAAATAGATTGTTGCGATACAGGCGACGTGTTTACAGGCCGTATCTGTCGATAGCCCGACCGACCGTCGTGCAATTAACTTCGCGGATTTGACTCCCGATCCGACAAATGAGCTGCGATTGTGATTGAATCGAACGTTTATGTTACGTCACGAACACGCATCAACATCCATACTAATATTATAAATGCGAAAGTGTGTCTGTCTGTCTGTCTGTCTGTCTGTCTGTCTGTCTGTTACCTCTTTACGCTTAAACCGCTGAACCGATTTAGATGAAATTTGGTATATAGATAGTTTCAGTCCCGGGGAAGGACATAGGATACTTTTCATCCCGAATATCCCTTTTAGGGACGAAAAACGGGATTAAACTTTGTATGGAGAGCAAATCATTGTAGTTGAAACAACTCCCTACATGTCATCGTTTTGACGTAAACTAATCTACCTACGATAGACCTTGACGAAACGCATACCAACCTATTCTTTGTAAAAAAACATTAAATTCTGATATGGGAACATGTTTCCGCAAAATTCGATTAATCGCGTAATTTCAAGAATCATATACATAAAATTTTACAAATTTGAATCAATCACATTTGATTTGACAAACGTCACACACCCATCTGGCAAGACATGTCAAACCAGTGATAGCAGAAGGGCTACTCCGATGTTCAAAATTCGACTGTCGAATAGTGCCATCCCTCTCGATCTCCTGTCAAGGTATATTTGAGTGAATGGAATAGCACTATACGAAAGTAAAATTTCGAACATCGGAGTAGCCCTTCAGGTAGGTATCACGCTCCGATACGCACATCATCTGAAAATAGTGCCTAGACGAGCTTTGATTATGTACCTCCGCTTGGTAACTGAGTATAAATAAAGTAGTAAATAACTCAGTATGCAAAGATAGGATACTTAACATTAACAATATTATAAACGTGAAAGTATTTACGTTCGTTCCCCTTTTAATTTTAAACGATGATTGATGGACGGTCGCCAGTGTTCGGAAATCGTCGTAAACAGCCAATTGTTGAATTGCCTCTTTCTAACCCTTAATTTGGCGTGTATGGCAGGGTGAACAAATTCTTTGGCCATCTTTTTCCATATATTTTTTTCGAACCAGAATATTTTGCTCTATTTTACCATAACGAGGCTTGAACCAGCGACCTTCATCATCTTTTTTCAAATTAAGGGCTACCGATGTGCAATATTTATCGCCGAGTACAGTATTAGTGCATAAAGTTTTTGTATTTTTCGGATTTTAGACTCGGATACTCGACAAGACCCGAATTGTCAATCAACTATTATGCTACATAATCGACGTGCTTAAGTCAAGGGCCTGACACGCGTTGATGGAGAAGGATAGCCTTATTACGATACTTATAAGAGGAAATAGAAAAAAGTGCCATTTTTTGACTCTATCACCGACCGAGCATTTTTTCATGGTCGGTTTATAGGCACACTTTATTCATGACGAAAACTGGCTATGTGAAAGAACCATATTGGCACCAAAACTGATATTGTTTTCAAAATCAACAAAAAAAGTACCAGTTTTGTTAATGCGCAACTTAGACGCACCCAAATTTGGCAACGGCGCTAGATTGAGAATCACCTAATTAGGGAAATACATTGTGAAGGGCACGATTTTAACGGGAGAAGCCAAGGGACAAAGT
The DNA here is from genome assembly GCA_947623375.1 of Apotomis capreana. Lineage (NCBI taxonomy): Eukaryota > Metazoa > Arthropoda > Insecta > Lepidoptera > Tortricidae > Apotomis > Apotomis capreana. Next base: position 13,785,073 of record OX392504.1, read on the forward strand.
GCACTTATACCACGTGTTCCAATTATACCGTATAATATAATTTACCATTTAATTTTAAACGTCTACAGTTTCCATTAACAGTTTTTAGCATTTTCTATGACTATTAATAAATCATAGGGGCAAACGTTAAAAGTAGCAGCAATATATTTGGGCACGAAATGTTTTTCTCATGAACAGTATGTAGCTTATAAATTTATGAAACATGTAATGTCTCTTTTTTAATGTGGGTACACCACAATTTTATTTAAACCATGAATACAAAGATCAAAGCTATGAGTATGTAGCTTGCTCATGTCTCCAAATCAAAAAAATTTCCTGTTTTTACTGACCGAAATAAATCATTTAGGATAATTTATTGAACTATACTTCAATAAACTAAGTTGTAAAAACCAAGTTAGAAAAATAATAGTACCTAATAATTATTTTGTCCCAATTTCATAATGTGACTAAATTCTTTGGGGAATAGAACCATACCTTCTTCGTCAGTTGATTATGGACCGTCACCATCTCGAGCCATTTCTGAGCATAGCTTATGGAATCGAATGGGACTTAGCCTCGGATAACTTATTGAATCGAATGGGACTTAGCCTTGCAACTCCGAAAAGATTAAAAAAAAGGATGTTTTGCATTTTGTCCCTGACTTTCACCCAAAAGCCCAGAACTAAACTACTAACTACATTCCATTCGAGTATTGAATACCAGAAAGCTTTTTTTTAAATTGTCAATATCAATTAACGAGTTCTACGCGTACGAAGCCGCGGGCAAAAGCTAGTTTATAAATATTTTGAATCATTTTTGAAAAAACTAATCGATCGTTCCACGACTGTTAATATTTTTAACTACTTAGTGACATCTTGCTAACCCAGCAAGAAGTAAAAGCCACAGAAAAAAAATACTTAGTGACCCGATCAGAGTCTAACTTAAAAGCAATAAGATAATATTTGACATAGAGATCCAACATGACATGTTATTGTAATCGAATCAAACAGTTTCATATACTACAAAGAACGGGACCATTCGTTTATAAGAGCAAGACTTGAAAGTTTCTTTTACAATATCAAACCTTGCATTAACACTGACACTATCAATGCTTTCAACAATCAATGTATAAAAAACAATGAACGCAGAAATGTATTTTTTCTTTCAACTGTAAAAACAGGACCGTGTCACTTAACATCTTCAGTGAGTTAGCTGGGCTGTCAGCGACTAGAAATAATGATGTAAGTGTATGAAGGCATTGCGTGTTGGAAACGAATTGTAAGCAATACCATGGTGCTTAGGTTATGGTGCAATCTACAAGAGGCAAAATTATGTCAAATATATAAGCCCACTTCCAGAAGTTCGGTACTTCTAAGTCGCAAGTCAATATATTAGTTTTATCTGATGTATACCTTCATCAATGTAGGTATACTTATATCAATGTAGGTATACGTACCTTCGGATTAGGACACAATGACACACCCAGTTTCAGGTCGGTTCTGTCGGGAGGCACTGGATGTTCCAAAATTAAGTATGTTTATACGTTACTGTTAGGTATCAATTTTCATTTGGGATTTTCATTGTATTATCATAACAAAACGGGACTTAATGGCGTTCAAAAACGGTTTATTTAATTACCTCGACGTTTCGAACGTGATGCTACGTTCATGAACGTAAACGGAACGTTTTGTTATAACTAATAATGTGTAAAAATCGTGTAAGCTTAAATTAATATATTTTCATTGTAGATTAATCCGAATTAATCGTTGAAATGTACTTTCAATGAAAACCCTTCCATAAACGATGTCTGTTTATGAGCTGTGACGTCGGTAAGCAATAATCTGCGATCTAATCTCTTGGGCGCCACCGGCCGTCCATACACACACGACGTAGCCCGCGACAAACTAACCGAGAGATACGAAGATGTCCCATTATACCTAATTACCCTTCAGCTATACCAATGCAACTAACTACCCTGAATCAACAATAGGAAAGCCTTTCATGATTATTTCAAATAAGAAATCTCCTTACGCCAAGCATCGTTAAGATAGCATTTATACTCGTATTGCACAAGTCATATTTTGTTTGTTCCTGTGTACGTAGATAATGTTTATGTAATAAACAGTATTTGTATTATATTGTAGTGTCATAGACGTGGGACATTAGGATCTCTTTTTTAGTTAGCCTGTTTGAGTGTCTCTCTGCTGGGCAAAGGCCTCTCGGTTAGATCTCCACAACTCCCTATAGGACGCTGCTTCCGGCAAGTTGGCTAGGGATGGATGCATCTAAATCGTCCCGCCATCTCCGTCTCGGTCTGCCTTGACATCGACACTCACTTGTCATTAATCTAGCTCCAATAAATCGGTCGACACTGTAATATGATGATGACAATGAAAATGTTACCTTTACGAAGTCTGCTTATGACTTGGGCCGTCGGTAATAGTCTGCGATCGAATCTCTTGGGCGCCGGCCGTCGTCGATTGTTCTACTGTCCACGTCGCACGCAGCCCGCGACTAACTAACCGAGCGCTCATCAAACACGGTGAGGTTCCATTACGCCCGTCAGCTACCAATGCAACTGTATTTAATCATCAATAGAGGTTTCCATGCAAACTGATGTTGCTTGATATAAATATAACATATAGTAATCGTATTGGAAGATGCGAAAAAGGTAGGTAGGTACTTGACTGGATACAGTAAATACAACTATTTATTCAATGTTTAAAAGGTTTATCACGAGGACAAGATTTTTTTTTTTTTTTAACTTATGATATGCTTAGGTATGTTTGAACTTTTATTTTGTGTTTTGTGTCAAATGTTGACTAGACTAAAATCGAGCATTTCATTAAATCTTCAGTTTAAGTTAATTTCTTGAAATTGGTAAGTTTTGAAAATTGGAACAGTTTTCGTTTCATTAGCCGAATAAAGTTTAATTTAACCAATAAAATAGAATAAATTGCTGGATGTGTCCCACATAAAGTACGAATGACCATATACAACTCCTTAGTAAAATCTCACCTAGTATCTTATCGAAGTGTGGGGTTGCGCTGCGAAAACCAACTTACTAAGTCTACAAAGGTCGCAAAACAAATTAATCAAATCCCTATTTAATTACAATTATCTTACGGAAACTAAGACTCTGTACAAAAAAACAAAACTATACAATATAAATCAAATATATACGTTCGCAACTTGTCACCTAGTTAAAAAAATCCTTACACACAAAATACATACAAACATTACATTAACAAAACGACACTTTAGACACTGCTTGAGAAACACAGATAAAATCAAACTTTATAAACACAGAACTGGATACGGCAAAAGAAACATCATGTCAGAGGGAGCACAGTTGTACAACAACTTAACTAGTGAAGTGAAAGAGTGTCAATCATTAAAAAAATTTAAAACCAAACTAAAACAATTCATTAGTGATAACATATGTTAAATATTATCGATAAGTCGGATGTCATTTTTATGCATATGAACAATGTTATAGTTTAAGGTCATTGTAAGTGAACTTTTGTTCTTAATGAGTAATAAAGATCGTTAAACCTAAACCTATTTAAAAAAGAGATAACATTTCATGGAAATCGTGTTAATTATTTTTTTTTTGTTAGATATATATTAGTTCGAAATAAATGTTTCTTATTGGACGTTTTATATAGGAATCTTATGTAGTCGATACGATTCTTGTAAGATTGGCTATTTTAACAAGCTTTTATTTAACTTGCAATATTTGTTTGTTCAGGTCCAATCTTGCAAGGAAGATTTAAACCCCTTCTTGGGCACTGATGATGATGATAACACGATAACATGCTACCATGGAGCTGGTCTGATGATGGAGCCGGTTGGTGTTCTTTCTTTCTTTCTAATAAAAGAACGAAAATCTCCCGATTTCGGGCTCTCGGTGCATTATCATTATATTCGAGGAAAAAGTCAGCAATAAAAAGCTATTCACAAAAAAGTAATCCAAATTTTTGTGGATTTTACAGATTGTATACCGAAAATGTTAGCCGTCAAAATGGTCGGATATGGAATAAAATGTCACACCCAGAAATTCAATTTAATGAATCCCTTTAGGAAATTACAGGCGTAACAAAAAGCTTTGTAATAGAGCATGTGTGCTACCTGCGCGGTTCGCCACGCTCATCACGCCACTGCTCCGACCACCCTTTAGCCATGCTTAGCGGCCCGGGAACTTTTCCATTAATTTCCATTAACCAATACCCATTTACATCTACTAATGACTATAAGATGATTCTCCTCTATTTCATTAGCTAACTAAATTGTAATAATGATATAGGTAATTAATGAGAAAAACAAGAATCTCATGTTTGAAAGAAAAAAAAACAATGTTTTAATTATTATAAACTAACGTTTGTAAAACATAAATGGTCGTTCCCATTATTAAATGATATCGTTATAACCGTTATGTTATGATTAAGTCACCCTTTACTGCTTTAGCATATATTATAGAGAACTTTTGAATTAAGTAATAGTTAACATAAAGGCAGTGAAAACGTAACCTGTTATTACATAAAACGATCCCCTCATTAGTGCATTTAGTGCACTCAATAATAGCTAAATAAAAGTTCCCATGAAAGAGTCGGTTTCTGTTAATTTCTTCATTTCTCGTTCACAGGGGAGAGCGATTACCGATCAAGTTAACCCCATTATACCCGTTATTATTGTGATTGTGCGTTATGAGCATAGACTTATTACACAACCGATTGGCACCTACTGTTCACTACACACAATAAAATAACTTGTCAGAATCGCAACTGCACCGTACCTATTATTTGCGTGCTGAATATAATTCATGTTCTTTGTTCAAGTCGAATTATGTGAAACTTACGCGAAACCGTAAAAGTATATGGCCTGGCTCGGTCCTTCTTTAAACAGATCACCCGTATTCCTTACAAAGTAAATTAATTTTATGCATTCGAGTCCACAAAATACCAGACATTTTTGTGAGTCATATCAGAAACAAAACTTTCTTTTAAAGTTTATTATTTCGCGGCTAACATTCTTTACCTGTTTATATCCGTCGATTGAGAGAATCTTAAAGTTCTCCATTATATTTCTGCTGCATTATTTGTATATACTTAGACCAAACACATATACAGAATTTATTTTTATCTAAAAAAAATAATGATAACTTTGTCAGACTCCGACTCTACCACACTCTACTAACATTGGTAAACCTGCACTGCTAGTTACATGTACTGCATATTGTAAATGGTAAGAGAATGTGCAACCATGATTTTATAGCTTTAGTTTTCCTATCGCATGGTAGTTACGAAGGTCAGATCAGATGGAAGTCGCTTCAAGGTAACCGTATAAAGTTTGTATTATGGACCGAAACTTCTGTACCTGGCACTGGCAATAGGTAGGTGTAGTATCAAATCAAATAAAAAATACTTTATTGGTTGATAGTGTTTTTACAATTAATTAAAGTTTGGAACCTCCTAGTAAGCATAAAAGAATACTTGTGGTAGGAGATCCCGCTCTTCCATCTGGCTATTAACCAATGTAAAATATAAAAGTAACAGGAGAGTAGGGAGAGTGACGGTGTCAAAGGCTTTTTTGAGTTCCATGAATATTGCCAGATATACCTACTACCTATAACCTTTGTCTGGTATATCTAGTAGCCAATGCTAGCGAATTATGTCTTCGGTTTGCGATTGGGACTTTTAATTAGATCCAATCGTGTTACTCGTAACCATAATAATGTTATATAGAATACTCTGTTAACTGTGCAAATCGAAACGTAGTAAAATTTAATAAAGTATGCGGTTAGTAAAGTGCAATTACCCGCTCCGTTGTCAATCGAGATAAAGGGGTGAGCAGCGCGACACTAAATAAAAGATAGAAAGTAGCTTTATTACCATTACAAGAATAGATTGGAAAGAGCTCCTGTGTCGCGCGATACCGACGGCGCACTCTCGCATGTCTAATTAGAATCCATTTATACGAGTCTTCTGCCTTACTTGTATTTTGTTTTACTAGAATTGTACTGCTACTTGAAATTCTACTAAGCGGCGATTTTGATACAATTTTAATAATCCTCAGACAACATTTTATAATAATTAAATCTGTTTGTAAATATTAAGGTTTCTACGTTTGCGAATCAGTAATTTGCTGTTAATTAGTTTTGGCTGGGTCACTTTAATTCGTACGTTTTAATTTGAAAATATTTGCCCGTTGCTGGGTTGCGAACCCAGGACTGTCGCTCGACTCAGTAGGCGGCTGCACTACCACTGCGCCAACCAATATTTAGAACATTTGTGATTGAAATTAAGCTTTAAGACGTATAAAAATGAGTCTACACGGAGATTGTGTATCGCGGTGAATTAAGTGAATCTTCCCCGTTAGCAGCGCGGCCGGCGCAGGCGCCCTACGATACGATAACCGCCCGCGCAAGCCCTGCTAAGTGACCCGATAGCCACTGACGAGTCAATCGCGCCCACGCCACGCCCGTTCGGATTAATCTCCACCAAACAAAACGATGTCTCCGTCTCCCCGTTATTGAAAACTGAACTTAATTTTCGAGACGTTGCTATTTATCAGATAGTTTTGATGAAACGATGATACAATTCTATCTAAAAGAATCTTGGCGTATGGACGCAATTACCTATTAGTTGTATAAAAATCTAATCTGCTCAAAATATAAATAGTGTCTTACCCATCGTTAACTAGTACCAGCCCAGGTCTACTTTGTTTGGAATTCGATGGATTACTGTGTTGTGAATGTAAGATTTCCTTCTGTCATACGGATACGTCATGGAATAAAATTATGTTTCCAAACGGAAAATTCAATGTTCAATTCTCTAATAATCATGTAATAGCACCATCATTAACAATATAAGTAATTTCCGTCTTACCATATGAAAGATATTAGGCGCCGACGCACCATCGCCATAGCAGGTCGCTAGAAAATAATTAACAATCTTATGCCTTCTTTTATTCCTGTTTTGTGCACACAAAAGAGAAATGCAAGCGTGATTATATGTTAAATGCGCTTATGGCAGGAGCAAAGGAGCCGCCCGGGGCGGGCGTAGGAGCCTAATGCAGTGTCTGTGTCCGCGGATAGCTGCGCCTGCGGCTATCGCCTCGTCGCGCCTTCCCCGCTACTACTCACACGGAATTGCAATCGATAATCCTTATTGACGTTGGTTAAAAGGACTCATTTAAAAGGCTTACTAATCAGGAGCAATTTATTTACGCGGACTGCCTTAACACCGGCTTATTTTAATGAAGCGATCGTATCGTATTGTAAATATCTACACTTGTACAGGGAAGGGGAAGTTACAGCCTGGGCCAAAAGTGTTGAGCTAATATAACAGGCATTCAAGGTTTTATAGGTGGGATACTCTTTGCTCCACTGCGCTGAAGCAAGTTTCGGATACCTTCTTGTTTCATAACATAAATATTACTATCCATGAACTTCTAACAGGGAAGCTTCTAGCAAGGTGAAACATCTTAAGATGAAATAACATCGATAGTCGCGGTCGTTGCAACCGGAGAATAGTATAAATACTTACTATTTAATTATTATTGAATCTTTATTGCACAGCAAAAATCTTATCGTACAAAAGGTGGACTTCATGTCATGAGGCAATCTCTACTAGTCAACCTTAGGGTGTAACAGAAAAATATTTTGACGTGATTATACTTTTACCGTGCGTGTTCTAGATATTATTTGTTTGCATGTACAAAATATTTGAAAATATGTACGTGGAAACAATAGGTACTATATTTTTCGTAAGTCATTTATTTTAGCTTCGCGAAGCGGGGTGAAAGTAGTCGGTTTAGCTCCTAGGGTTTGTACGGAAACCATATAATAATTTCTGAGAAAATAAAAAATACTCATTAGCGGCCAGCGAATAGTTCAAACCAAACCAACATGATGAGATCGGTCAAAATTTCTGATCGTCAACCAGGTCCTTCATATTAAAAATTGAAAAATGCATAAGAAAACGTTGGGCGCAATTAGACGACTGTTTACGATCCAACGTTCTGAGGCATTTTACTGATCTTCCATATGTCTTAAATGCCCGCTTATTAATTATAGTATAAAAACCGAAAATATTATATATATAAAAACCGGCCAAGACCATGTCCGGGCCACGCTCAGTGTAGAGTTCCGTAGTTGCCCATCCTTCACAATAGACGAAAATTACGAGAAACGTTTAAATTACGAGAAAGATTTCAAGCTCTATAAAAAGGTCGTAAACGCCAAAGTAACAGTAATTACTTATTACCTTCTGGAAGTTATCGATTATACGCACCAGATTGAGTGAAATGTTTTAATACAATATGGCACTTAACCAATATGTATAACGTTCGAAGTGTAAGGACATCGCGCGGCACTTACGTAATTTTAAAGAAAATTATGAATTAAACTATAAGGGTTCCTAGTTGTTTACCTAACACGTGGCTAAAAGCCACTCAAATAGTTCGCTTGGTCAAACAAACACACTTACTATAATATATTTGTTGGACCATTATTGCTATTGTGAGAAGAGCGAAAAAGTGACGGAATTGAAAGGTGTTTTATTCCGGCGTTTTCGCGGTCGGCTATCCAACACCATGGATTCAACTCAACACATCGTGACCTAGTTATTTTAATATTTTATATGTATGTTAGATTGTAAGGTATTTATCTATGGGCCTTTGATGCCTGAAATAAACGAATTATTATTATTATTATTATTGTGGAAGGGTACTTATTTTCAGCAGCTTACTTAATGGTAATAAAGAAGTAAGATATTACATACCTATTTATATAGGTACTTATTTAATAAATTAAAACATATTTTGAATGGTGTTTTATTTGGAATAATAATCCCTCTACTGTATCTGATACCATTCGAAGGAAAGCCCGAAAGCTCTCTGGCTGTAAAGGCTGAACTCTAGCTGACTCAAAAACGGCTCAACCGATTTAGTTCAATATAGTTTTCATTGAAAGTACTTATGAGGCGTCATTTTCATGAATTTTTCCATAATTTTTTGACCCGTGGTTGAAAAGTTAGAGGGGGGGGACGCTATTTTTTTTATTTTCGTAGCGAATATTTACAAAACTGCTGACTTTATCAAAAAATAATGTTTCGAGACCCCATTTTTAAAAGACCTATTCAACGACATCCCAGTGCACACTAGTGTTGGAACGGAAAAAAAATTAACCCCACTTTAGGTGTTGGACAGGTACCTACTTACCCGAAAAAAACATTTTTTTTAGACTTAATTTTACCGTTTTGTCGGCGTAATACATACACAGCATACATATACTCATACCAAATTTCACCCTCCTAGTAGTAATAATCACGGAGCTAAGCCGCGGACGGACAGACGAACAGACGAACAGACGGACAGACGGACATGGCGACCCTGAAAAGAAATGAAAATGAAAATGTTTATTATTATTGAAAATGAAAATGTTTATTGGTTTACATAAATTTACATATTACTGGTTTGGGTTAACCCTAAAAACTAAGTACATAAAATTTTAATTTGATGATTTGTTTTAACAAATCATTGGCGATTCACGAGTTATTTATTACTTTGTGCCACAAATGGTCATATCGAAGAATTGGATAATTGTGTACATCATAAAATGAACTTTTTACTCTTATCACCTTACGCAACGTTTTTGCTTCCTTAACGGAATTTCGGATTGGGTAAGCGTGTTGATTAGTCGTATTCTATACTCTATAACATAATGATGACACTGAACTTCTTTAAATACACCTCTTCAAGCGGTTGTATAGCGATAATATTTATTAGAATTTAGCTAATAGGTACAGCTAGTTACACATCACGGAAATATAGTTTGTGTTTCACTGTTGCGACTACCTACTATGTTATGATTTGTTAGAGATTTTAATTCTTGGTGCCCGCTACTACTAAGTATTATTATATTCATTATACTAGATAATCCAATTAAATGAATAGCTAAGAGAATAATGAAATAAAGCGCCTCGACATGCTCGCGCGAAATGTTTCACAACATGATGATAGCTAAACTATTGTGCTAAAGTGTACTACGTATTCATTAATTGAAAACCAACTGCAATACCGCATGTGGCAATAGCGCCTCTCCGAGCCATAATTATCTCGTCACAGGTCCGAGATCAATCAAACCATATCACGTTATGTGGGTCATTAATTACTATAAACAGTAATTACTTTAATTATTCCTGACAGTCTTTGTGTAAAGTCGTGAAGTCGCGGCACGCCGCCGAAGGTCGTCGAAGTCTATTATTGTAGGGAGAAAGGTTGATCAAATGCTCCCGTCAAAACCATCGTTGCAAAATACCTCGACGGCTCTGGTGCCTTGTGTGCCTTTGAACACAAGGTAACAATTCGGAATATAATTTAATAAAATAAATTATTATTGTTCTATACCTGCTTATTTATAAAGGAGGACGGATAACACTCCTAGAGTGTTAGTCCCGAGGTAGAGCAATGCATATTATTTTTGTTTTATTGATGGTAATGATGATCATTACACCTATTATGAATACGAATATTCGGTGGTTAGTTTGTCCTTCTTTCACGCACGCATGATTTATTTGCGAATAGATACTTAGTATAAAATAAACGAGGCAGGGTCATTGCTAGTGTGGATATTTTGAAATCCCAGAAAATTACCGAATTCCGATTTAGGTGTATAGGTAATAAGTGAACTTGCGATTATATAAAAGTATTACAACATATTGATAATTTATAAAAAAACCTCTCAATCTCAAATTGGGCCTCGCACTAGAAGAACAGTAACGCCCTGATATTTATTTTTTATGGCCTCGAGTTTTTGTTTAGCAAGTAATCGTCAAAATTGCTACCTTTTGTTATAAAAAGGTGAGGATTTTCGTGCTTTAGCATCTTCAAAAATGCAGTAAACATAATGATGTGATGATTTATGACGGTGAATCGCATCGAGATCTTACACAACTTCTATATATTAGAAAAATTACGAGTCTGCAAAAAGAAAAAAAAAAACTAAAAAAAAAAGGAAAACTGAGGAAATGGCTTTAAAACAACAACACATCTGCGGTAGTTTACACGAATTTGATATATTTAATATAATTATTTATTTTGATATATTAAAAAATGTACCAGACATTTACCCATGATAGATTATTGCGCAACGACCATTGAATTTTGTGATATTTAACCACTGCAGCTGCGAGTATTTCTTATTGTAAGTATAAATCGAATGCAGATATTAACTTAAGCTATAAAATAGACATTTCAATAAGCTGAAGTAAATTGCACGTACCTACTCGTAGACATTAACCGGGCCACACCACGCGGCATGGCTATGCGGGGCGGCCCGCGCTTCAGATGAGAATCATATCAATATCATTCCCAAACAGTGGTGTAGAGATGAGGTAAAGCGTCCCTTTTTAATCGCCGTGACTGTTGTTCCAGTTTCAATAATCTTACAGTGAAATATTAGTCGATAAGTCACGCTACTGTGATCGGATCCTTGTATTTCTCTGCAACTGTGCGAGCGTACGATTAGAGAACTGCGATTTTAGAAAAAAATGTCACACAATTCATAAGTTTACTTAAAATACACTTATTAGTGTGCTGGGACATGTGGAACAGATATCACCACCCAAGGAGCATAGCAATATCATAGTTTCATGTCAAGTAATAGTGACATTTTTAGACGGTTGATCACTTGATTTTGTATCGTGACTTATCAGTTATCAGCCAGCTTTACAGTGTGTGGTGCAAGCGGTCGCGTGCGTGCTGCGTGGCCTGCACGCCGCGCGCCGCCCGCATCTCCGCCGTCGTAGGCACCCCGTCAGGTGATCTTTGGGTCCGTGACTCAACAGTTACACTAACGAACCGGTGCGCGCGTGCTTCATTGTGCCGTATTATCTATCATTATCTCGCTAGCCCAGATACAGACGTATTCTATAACGCATGTAGCAATATCAAATATAAAACAATGAGCTTTTAATAAAGCGAACGCCCGCTCGTGTTGAACCGGATTAATAAGTTTTGTAACGTGTCACGGTTACATTACAGACTAATGTGTATTGTCCCTGTAACAAATGTACAGTTAGCAGAATTTGCGCTTGATCTATTGCGCAGAATTCATAAATCAGCCGCAATACGTCTAGAAGTCGAGCGGTTTTAATGGCGATATCTGTCATAGAGGGAATTTATATTACATATTATTCTCGATTAGAAATCCTAACAAACGACCTAATTATTAAATTGATATCGGATTGCTTCGCTGGAACGGCTTATTTATACATAATCGACGTCGGCTTCTGCTTTGTTAGCACAAGTTTCTTACGCCTCGTTATTTAAGTTATGTGCATACCACCTACTTCCAGAGATTGGTTTAATTGGTAACAGGGATATACATACGAGTGCCCAATATATCAAGTGTAAATTTATTTGTTACAGATTTCATGAACATACCATAGATTTTGGAGCGTTAATTGACTGCAGATAAGTGTTGAACTTGTTTGCTTTCACGCTGATTTAGCGCATTTCTTTAGCGACTGTACATGGCCCATATTGGCCATATCTCTCCGTCGATTTATAGCTGAGCTGCAGTGGCTGAGCGAGTTCCGCAGCAGGTGAAAATAAATCACCCACAGATTGGAGATACTTACCCACTTGTCGGAGCTAAACGTTTACGGTCCATGATTAATTCCATTAAGTTCACCTTACGATACTTATCGATAGTTATTATGTTTCATTAGTGTTGTAAACTATCTGTACCGTCAAAACGATCCATCAAGGTGTTAAGTAGAATCATCGGCGTTTCGGCCGCGGCCCACAGGCCTATCACGTGTGTTTATCGCTCGAGCACAGGCCGCAAACACCTGCCATCGACACCCAATAGAACATGTTCGATTATAGCGCATTCATCGCATCATATCATTAAATCATCACCTTTCATAACAATTTTGATTTTGGACCTTTGAACTCACTCGCTTTAACAGGCTTGGCTTTACGATTCCGACGATATTGTAGTATTCGTATGAAAATAGTAGTATCTGGGGGCATTGCTATTAATCGGTAACAATCTCTTTAAACATTAAACTCTTGGTCTAGTCTGAAACAGCGGGAGGTGGATAGGTCATGGGGCGTAGCCCAGGGGGTCTACTCTGAACATCAACAATCGAAACGTCTTTACTCTGTCTCCTTTTCTACGCTGTTATAAGAGGCACGTGTGAAGGAGACGGCGTACGGGCGGGTTGCAGAGCTAGAAGTGCATGCGGGGTGGTCGTCCTCGGTGACCGCGCGCGTGCCAGCGCCGTGACACTTGGAAGCCTTGCGACATAATTGTGCAGCGTGCAGTACATTCTGTTGGTTTTATAGCTGTGAATTACTTGGACAGTTTTGAAGAATTAAAGCTAGTCTGCTATGAACTCCGAGTCAACAAGGGAGGGTATGCGTAAGTCATAGGGCAAGTGCTGGGTGGTCGTACCTACTCTGGTACTGGTATTATGCGCGAGCATTATTCTGCGGTACTGTGACGACCTTATGACATGATTCCGTAATATGTATTTGATAGGTACATACACACGATATGATATTTACAGTTAGTTAAGTATATTGTAGTTTATTAGGGACTAGATTGGATAAACAACTCACAAAGGACAATTTTACAAACTAAATTAACAAATTGTTTATAATAATCTTGTCTGATCTAGGTAGGCTGGAAACCTGCATTACTAATCTCCAGGCCCTCACCCTGGCAATACAAGTAGATTATTTATACCTAGTACTTAATAAAGTGGTGACAATGAGATTTAAGATTACGCGCGTTTAAGAAATAAGGCAAGTATACACATGCCTATTTTAATACATACAATGCAGGCGTGTGTCCGTGTGTGTTACATTCATGAGGGTGTGTTATCTGAAGTAGAAGTTTAACTAGGTACGAATCGCTGGCTCTATAGTATTAGACTCTGCTTTGCTGACCAAATAACGTGATTAATGTACATTTAATAAAGTAAATTTCTGTACACTGGCACAACAGATACATCTAATAGTCTGAATTCAGCATTATGCGACATAATTTCTGTCGATAGAAATATTATGCTCCATATTTCGAATTTTTCACTCTTCCCCTGTAATATATTAAAATGTAGTGATAGGTCTTTAAAGCGATTAAATTCATATGATCAAATCTCGTATTTTGCACCCCATTAAATTCATATCAGACCGGACATTCAACCTCCGCTCGACTTAGCAAACGATTTATCGAAAAAGCTAGTCACGAGCAGGAGATTAATAATTTGTTTATGCGATGTCGCCGCGATTATCGACAGTGAGCGACGGACGGGGCGTTTTCACAACACGGGACTCTGCGACTCAGTGACTCTGGCTAGGCCTATGTTCGGCTTTGCCTTTGTGGTTTTCGGTGATAATGGCGTGATATTTCCTTAATTTATTTTTCCATTACGCGATTATCGACAGTGAGCTGACAGATGGGGCGTTTTCACAACGTGGTGTACGAGCGACTCTAGTTCGGCCTATGGGCTTTCGTTTTGTAGTTTTCGGCGAGATTTCCTTAAAATCTCACTATTTAAAAAACAATTTTAGCGGTCTGCTCAAAATTACTAAACGAATCGTACTTTAACTTTGGTTCATGATCTCTGAACGAAAAGTGAAACAACACCCGGTTGTCATATTAAAGCTAAGTACTTGTATGTGTTTTTGCGAGAACACAGTTCCAGTTTTTATACTCAAAATGTAAACAAAATGACACAGAACTCTTTTTAGAAGTGTGGATGCTTAAGATTTCTTGAAACACTAGCTATTTAGGTGATGTTTCGAACAGCAATTAAAGCACATGGTGACACAGTGAGGTGAAGTGGATCTGTCATGGAGATATCGCCAAAAATCCCAACGTCAAAGTGGAGTAGGGGCCTCAGTCAGGCACACACCGATAGCGGTGCGAGGAAGGAGGCTAAGTTCGGCATCACGATGTCGCTACTCAACTTTCGACTCGGCCGTCGATTAAGAATCACTTGCGACAACGCTGGATTGATCGATGTAGCCCTTGGCATTTGTGCGATATAACTGTACTCTTTATAACAAATAGATGACACACTTAGTTAGGGAGTTGTTGAATTGACACATGTTAAATTGATTTAATCTCACGAACACTACTCGCGTTACTCACGCGCGACTCTACTTATGCCGTGCGCTGCCTGGCATCTCAACATTTATGAAATTGCGAGATGAGTAGGAATGTTTTTTCTTCGTTGGGTAAACAACCGTAAAACGAGTAGCCTCGCTTAATAAGCTTTACTCGAGAACGGGTTAAGGCGACCGCACGTGGATAACCGCCGTGGTCGGCGGCACATCAAAGCAAACACTCGTTTAAGCCAATTGTGCGTGCCAGCGCGCCGCGCGCAACTACAACATGTAATTATACGGTTATAGGGCGCACCCCCGCGTCCTATACTTTGTGAAATATACCATTTATAGCATACACCTTAAGTCGAGTAAGTAAGCGCTATAATAGAGTCCCTTCGTTAATTTTGAAGATTATATGAGTATACGCGGCACCGGCCCTCCGACTACAAAAAACTACCATCTGTTGAACCACAATCGGGATAACGCCTGCTGGGTCAGTAATTGACCGCCGACACACTATTTCCTAATAAACTTTTTTTCTATTGTAAAATTTTTACTAGCGAGTAAATATTAGATCAATAATAAACCTATTAAAGGATCTCAACGGTCAATTAAGGAACAATGTTGTTATTTTGTTATTGACACGGCCACTTAAAATGTTCGTCTCGGAAAGATATTGTACAACTGATTCTAGGTACTACGATTGATTACGAAATCTAGTTTAAGTGATAAGTACTTTATGTATTAAACAGCGAAACAAAAATTTGTAAATACAAATACTCAAATAAAATATTCTTCGTGATAGAAAAGGGGTTGTTGTAGTAGCGAGGCGTGTCATTTTCAGCTTGGCCAACATTCCTTAAGTATGTCCGGATGTTTGTGTGTTTGAATGTTCGGATCGTCAGATGTCCGTATTTACGGCTGGTTTCGACTACAGGCCACATTTCTCAACCGAATCTATACAAAGGTAGGCATATATATAGAATGTTTTGGTCGATTCAGTTATTCGAAATGTTTCAAAGTTGCGGAGATATGAGGGTTGAAAATTAAAAATTTCGGACATTTTGAAATAAACTTCGGCTCACAGAGTTACTAGTTTAAGAATATTTGATAATCGTGAATTGCTGTCATAATGTATCTCTTATTTAATCAATAAGTATTTCGAAATACATATATAAATATAACACAATTATTCTATTCAGGTGGTGATACTTTAGTGCCCAACTCGCACATAACTAGTTTTTTTCATGTTTTGTATTCCAATCTAATAACTAACACAAAGTAAACATATAAATCTTAAAAAAAACACCAAAATCAATAAAACGTAGATTGGTAACATATAATTAAATTAACCAAGTTCCTTTACCAGTTAACTGTTATTTAAGACAGTCGAACAAAAACCGACTTTTTCTACAAAAAACCTGGTGGCCTGATATATCACATTAATGTTAAAACTGTAATTTAAATCAATTTCCGCCGCACGGGTTAAGTTAACCCTTCAGCCGGGGCGTTACCGGCGTTTATGATTTTATATTTTAGTGTGTAATCGGTTGGATCTCGGGTGCCGCCAGCTGGGTTCTCTCATTTGTGTTCGTCATCCAAAATATTAACAACCGTATTAATTTGATACATATTCATACTGAGGAGGAACGGATTGCCTAAAGAACTTGGGAATGGCTATTAGTAATATCCATTGCCATTTAATGGCTATTAGGAGTTTAACGCCTAATGATCTGAATATGAAGTTACTGAATTTACTGATTTTAACGTTACGTGTTTACTGCTTACGTTCAAAGTAATAAACGTTGATACCAAAGTAAGTAGGTAGGTAATATGTCAAAATAAGTAATCGTTTTAAATTGTATTATTTGCTCTAAAGCTTTTTCCCCTCAAACTATGTATTTCATAAACGAATCCTAACCTAACATAAAAAGCATTACACGATGATTTTAGAAAAAAAAGCTTATAGTTATTTAATTACCTACAGCGGTTTTAGAAAAGATGTAAAGCAAATATTATACTTATTAGGTACCTAAACGTTATAATTTTCTTACGCCAAATGCAACTAAGTTATACGAAAACATTCGGTTTAGTATAAAAAAAACGTCATTAGATCCGAATACGCGGTTCACACGGTCCACCGGATATAGAAGCGTCCCGCAGTCTAGTTACTGTGCGTGTGCGGGTCTATTCTATAGAAGTTGCACTTGTTGCTTGTAAAGCAATTTAAATCAGGTGCTGCAAGCGATCCTTATTGAGTAAACTACGCTTGGACCGAGTGTTTTAAATAACAAATTTATACCTACAGTTAGGTGTTTGGTCCATTGTTTAAACGCATAAAGCGCCGCCCGGCTGCGGCGCAGGCGCAGGTGGCGCGCAGATTCCCGTCGTTTCACCAAACCCGATTGTTTCTTGCTTTATGGTTATTAGTGGAAACATATTTTCAAATCATGTCTTTGTCGAGTATTATGCACGGTATTGGGCTATGGTTCTTGAATATATGAGAAGCAGTAAAATGCCTTAGTGGTTTCGTTTGTACCCGGTTAGGACAAGAAGATAACTTAAAATTCTCAAAGTGGAGAGACTCCGTGAAACAGGGCGTTTATACGGCAAATATATTCTGTTTCCGGATGTGGATCTCAAAAATAAAGTTGAACTGATTCAGTCTACACTACAAGATGATACAGATAAATTGAATATACATATTATAAAAACGTAATAAGAAGATGACACAGTAACATTATTGTGAGCCGGCCGGTGCCGCACCGGCGGCGGCGCACCCGCAACTATTACTTACCTAGATATTTATTAATAAATCGTGGACCATCAATCACCGGGAGGTCAAAGCTGTACGCAGAATCAGAATGTTCGCTCTTAGCAGTTTTTAATGAATTGTTTTTGTGGTCGATACATATTAAGCATAGACGTGTGGTGGCCGACGTTGGTGGGCGCCGTAGTGACACGCAACAACGGATTATTTCGACGGACTATTTATAATGTGGGTCTCGCAGACCCGGATCGCGGACGATGGAATCTGCTCCTTTGTCATTGGGGCAACCTGTTCGGTCGGGCTCGAACTCACGGCGAGCACAATGTAATGTAACGGGCCACCTGATTAACCGCCATTCCGCCCGTGAGCTATGCAGATATCGGCCGACGCGCCGCCACCACACCACGCCGCGCCGCGCTGTCGCACCGCACCGATCATATTAATTTCAAATGATAGATTGCTTTTATACTGTTAATGCCTTATTACGATACAGATAACAACATCAAGGTTACTGAACTTTTGATCTATTCAAGCACCGGAGAAGAATTGATACAGTTAGGTGAGTTGGTGTGTATTGTAGTAAGTAGGAATCGTAAAGGTCAATACGCGATATTTAAATTAATGGTGTATGGGTATGAGGTATACGTTAGGTAGGTATGATAGATAGTTGTGTGAACGTAGAACCCACTGAACAAGTGAGTGTACGTTTTTTAGCAGTTTTTTATGCAGCGCGCTCATACCGGTAGCGCTTACTTATGTTTCTCTTCCTTCGTTTGTTTTTTGCGTGGTTTTTTTAGGAGGTAATCTTAGCCGTAACCAGTAGCAGGTGTAAGGAACAAATATTTCACACGGATATGTTGCATTAATTTTCTAATGTCGCTGTCGGGGGAAGTTATCTATAAGTGGCTTAAATGTATAGTGGTATGGTAGGTGCATTACCTATTAATTATAACCGGTATGATATTAAGTTATTGTCTAGGCTATATATATTCAACTATTACAACCAAAAGAAAGATAAAAACGATAGCGCTATCTCATATGTAAATCTATACTGCTCAAAAGAAAACAAAGCACTAGAATTTTGCACTCTTTATTTCTAGTTTAGGTTACCTAGATCAAAGGGAAAATTGGACAGAAAACTACTGTGTCTGAGGACTGTAAAAGATAACACACATATTCAGTATGTACCGATTTTCCTGTTCTTTGAGTGCAAAATGCAATAAACATAGTCAAAGTCATGCAAATAGAGCTCGAACGATGACGAGAAAATCACTTGTCTTATAGGTCCTTTTAGTTTTATTCAATTTTACGTACCTAATTTAATAAAATAGAATAGATAGTAAAAGCCAGGTAGATAGACGAAGAGACAGCAGACGCGTCTTCCGTTAGTACCTCCCCTTTAGGTGCGGAACCCTAAAAACTAAGCCGAAGTGAATAAAAACTAGTTTCGGTACCACAAGGACAATATTATGCTCTAAAATCATCATTCAAAGAAGATCGGTAGTTGACACAATAACCCCAACATTCAATTACAAGCATTGAACCACTCAAAACTCTCAGCATCCGCTGTCAGTTCTCACGAGACAGGTAGCTGCTTCCGTTCGTCCATGCTACAGTATAAAAGGTCGTATCTTTAAATGGATTTTATAGTAAGATACGGTTTTCTACCATAACACAGCAGCGCTCAGCGCTCGGTCCCTTACTATGTAAATAGAACTCGGATTAGTAATTATTACAATGCGTGCAATGTGCATGCGTCGATTCACTGACATAGTCAGGTAGACGTGTTCTCAGGAGATACTACACGGCCGGAAGAAACCATTAACCCCATTTAAGTGTCGTTCATCAAAAAAGGATACAGTTTAAAATATATATGATCAAATTTATGCTTAAAAAATGGAAATAAATAGATATGGAAATAAATAGATATGCAAATAAAAAAAAATATTTGTTTGATTTTCAACCGTGCTCTAAGTATAATTTAAATGCAATTTTTGCACGTGTATAAATTCTAATTACACAGATTATTTTAGTATCCAAAGTAAGTTGACAGGTTCACGTGTCATGTCGGACCTAAGTACTGCGGTTGTCGCGAAATGGCACAATTGCTAGTTGGACGTCTTGGACGTATGTAATGTTTAGGGGAAATTAATTTGTTTCGGCATACGCTGCTGAGATCCATGCATCTACTGGCAGTTCTCACGAGCCAGATAGTTGCTTCCGTCCTCTTACAATATAAATGAACACGGACTACGTAATACTACGTAATTATTACAATGTGCATGTAAAACGTTCCAAAAAATAACAGTTAGACGGAAGATCAAGCGTTTTATAAAAAAAATATTATATTATAAATTTTCACGAATATCTGGAAACGCCAGTTTATGAATCGGGCCAATCCGAATTGGGTCAATCTGAATCGTCTAAGATCTGCAAAAAGGTTAATATAAAATAGTTTACCGCAGCCTCTAACTGTACCAATGTATGACTTATCATTATTTTTTTCCTTTGTATTGGAAGCGACACCATGGTATCAAAATACCTATAGTTAAATGCGTTATGGTCGAAAACAACTAGCTCACGTGCTTATGACTGACACTGGTCGTTTGAATTTGATCAACATAATTAGAAAAGCTATTACAAATTTTACACATTAACCCTCCCAAGTGTCATATGTAGACAACATATAAATATGGTATATTAACTACATCACAAGTGTCATAATATGCATTGTAAGTAGTCTTCTTAGTTTTGCAAATAGCCATTGAACAATCCGACATAAGTACAGCGACGAGGACTGGTACCGAGGTACCGAGGACCTTATTGCTTCACTAAAATCGTCAGTACGACGTGTTCTCAACAGTTATTGCAGGGCCAGAAGAAATTGTTACCAATTTTACGGCTTTAATAAAAAAATATGACGGCGCGAATAAAATAAAATATGATAATTTATGCCTAAAAAATTCACAAGGATGCAATTAAAAAAGTTTCTCAAGATTTGCATTAGTGCTCTATGATTCAAATGCGCTTTTTACACGTGTGTATTTTTTTTAGTGTGGATTATTTTAGCATTTGTAATTCAGGAAGTAATTTGACAGGTTCACGTTGTAACTGGTTCGGGCTCGTCGGGACTCTGGGCCCTGATGGGAGCCTAGTCTGGTATAGTGCAGGCAACATGAAGTGGCACAATTGCTCATTTGTACGTTCATAGAAAATTTTCAGCATAATTATACTTATCGATAACTTTATTGTTTTCAACATAATAAAAGGTGACCTAGTTTAGTACTCTAAAATATTACGTAAGTAACTTTTACCTACCTTTTATTTTTGTTTACTGTTATGCTGGTCAACATATTAAGGAATAAAAATAGATATGAAAGTTCTTTGACTAGTGTCTTTATTTATAATATAGTGATGTGAGACTTTGGAAATATAATATATCATACTATGACCTCTTAATGATAGTTTAGAGCAAGACAATATAAAATATTAGCGACATGACGGTAGTTTTTTTATTAGGTACTGCAGAAAATTGACATGTCGTGACAGGTTAACGTGAACCAATCCATGAGACGCGCACACGCAAGCGGCGACGCACTCACATCACAACCCTCCATCCGCGCTCAGTGATCTATTGTTTGCCGAGAGAAATGAAACGAGAAAAAAACTCGTTCCCAAACCTATCGTGAGAAATCATGAAATGTGCTCCGCATTCATTAAGCGACTCGGGCAGAAATCAATAAATATCATATTACGCTTCGCTGCCCATGAAAACGGCGTACGGTAGTTTATTGGCCTCCGTTTAGCTGCAAGATAAACATGATCCTGATACTTTAGCAGTTAATCGTAGTTATTAGTATCGGTATCCGTATACGTACAGGTGAAATGTAAGGAGCATCTATTTGCTCGGTAAATTGATATAGTAGGTATTTAAGTTTTCAACGTAACGATGACGGTACGAACATTTATATTGCTATACTGAAATTTAAAAAAAATATATAATTTATGCTGAAATACAAATATGTATTTTCGGAAGGGAGGAATACGGAAGTGTTATACCTACTTGGTTCCATACTGGGTTGCATAAGATAATTGCCATCTGGCATAATTTTTGTTGCCGTAATTTTTACTTTTCTCTGAAACTGATAACTTTCAGGATTTTTATCAACCAAACCTAACTTAACCTTATCTAAGCTAATGGGTTTTAGTCTCAAAACTTTTGTAAAGGTACTTATTTCTGAATTATGGCCAACGATTTTATGCCAAAAAATACGTTATGCCAGTGGATAGGATCCCGTTATACGTAGGTACCTCTACTTTGAAATAAATGTGTTTTTGGTCAGCGCACGATTATATCTTATCAACAACGGGTCTGGATCATAACTTTACATTACATATAAAATGACACAAAACCTAGTCAGTAGGTATTACAAAATTTATATAAATCATTCAGTGTTGAAATGTAAACATTTGAGGGATGAAACCCCTGCATCTAAATGCGCCATCCGATTATGAAAACTAAGGTTTGCAAAGACTTTTACGTCACCCTTGGCCGTAAGTGGGATTTTCTGCCCGCTACGCGGGGAGAAAACCACACTTCCTGGCCAAGACAAACCACGGGCAGTAATTCGTAAAGCCCCAGGTCGCATATTTATGGCCCGCACCTTTGGTTCGGGCCACGAACACCTGCGATCTGGGACATTTACGAATTCACCGCCATTCACGTATGAAATGTACTAAAAATGGTCGTTTTAATTTGTACTAGGTTAGGCGAAATATAGCCGAGTAGCCTCTAAGTAATATTTTCATGAAAATTCAATCCCAATGTCGATCAATTAAAAACACTTATACTCAGTAGGTAAATGGTATTAATATTTCATTCTCTACGTTCGTGAAACCGACCACACAGGCTAAGACTGTGCATAATTTTTTTTGTCAGTCGATGTGATTTTGATTTTTAGGGTTCCGTACCCAAAGGGTAAAATAAAAACGGGACCCTATTACTGAGACTTTGCCGTCCGTCCGTCCGCCCGTCCGTCCGTCCGTCCGTCTGTCACCAGGCTGTATCTCAACAACGGTGATAGCTAGACAGTTGAAATTTTCACAGATGATGTATTTCTATTGCCGCTATAACAACAAATACAAAAAATAAAATAAAATAAATATTTAAGGGGGGCTCCCATACAACAAACTTGTTATAGATTATATACCGGGTGTAACCGACGGTGTACCGAAAACTGAAACCATGGCTTCAGACCAATATTCTGGGCTGGAAAATCATGGAAATTTCTTTGAGAAAATTCACAAATTTTCCTCGCGAGTTTTCATTTTTTCTTTATTTTTCCGTTAATCGAACTCTACCGGTAACAATTTTTCATGAAAAATCGCATGAAAATAGCAAGATCCGCAAAACACGCAACGTATAACAAACAGTATTATGTAAGCGTGTGGAGTGGGTCAGATAACGGTACTGGCCGGTCATTGATCCGCCAGTACGCGCCCGTTGGCCGTTACGGTCGGACGCATGTTTAATGTTTACCTACCCGCACATTTGATTTGCTTTACTTGCTTGAATGAAAATAATCTTGTTAGACTGTTTTAATTTATCGGTCAGTTGTTATTGGTGTTAGGTACTACATACTAGTTATGATCTGTGGTTGCGTTGTTTTTGTGGTTGCATTCATTCATGTCATTCGATGCGCATTGGCGTAACGGTATGTTTTGCGCCAACGCGTGAGTGGAGTGGGGAGTGCCTTGAACGGTCGATGCTTGCCGCGTGCCCCCTCCCCGCGCGTCTGCACCCGAGAGAATTGGACGCAATACATTGCGCGTCGAGTTTTATAATTTATTTTAGAAAATCTTATCCTTGAGTTTTCCGAGGAAATGAACACTCGTTTTCAGTTCGTTATTATGGTCTAAAACTACACTTTTCGTTTTCGGTACGCTGTCGGTTACACCCTGTATATTATAGGTACGGAACCCTTCATGCGCGAGTCGGACTCGCACTTGCCCAATTTTTAAAAGATTTACTTCATTCTTATAGACATAGTCTTAGCACGAAACGTAGTACCTACCATTCCACTCGCCAGTGCAACTGAAATCTAGCTGATTATGAGTAGATCTAATATTTACTATCATTTTTTAGGAAAGTTTATTTAGTAGTTACGGTCTCTAAATAATATTGTATGTGGTGTCTGAAGCTGTGTTTCTGATTATGCCAACAATGGGTAGTCGCAGATGTGAAATATGATTATTGGCACGGAGGTGACGGACGGAGCGGGCTGCGCCGCCGCTGTGTTGCGGCGCCGGCGCCGCCGTGCCGACCATTGCGCCACCGGCCGCCGCCCGCCGCCCGTCGCCGACGACGCCAGTTGACTCATGCCCATGGATTCTTGTTTCGTACTACTAGTACTATCACCAACATTATGCCCAAACGATCCGCCAACGCATTGTCTTTGAACTTACTGTTTAGCTATAAATGTCAGCGCTGATTTACTTTCAGTCTACTAAGTAACACGGCGCGAATGTTGGGGCTATTACGCATACAAACTACCTGTGAACACTATCGTTGAGGCAGTTGTCATAATTATTACCTTACAGTTAATTGCTTGTGGTAGTGTGGCGCACTGGTTATCTGTTATTCACTAACATAACTTATTCGAATTAAACCTCAGAGTAACTAACAGACCTCTACTTAGTCTAATATAACATTAATTAGTTAACAATCATGCATTGCGATAACATTTAGTATGTACATTATACCTAAAAATAAAATTAATAGGTACCTACCTATCGTTAGATAGTCGGTGCATGTATGCGTGCCTACGTTAGCTTTTGAAAGAAACTATGTTAGAGCATAAAAGGCCATTCAATAAGTCAATGGGACCTCCAGTCTAATGTCGTCGTCTCGTTGTCGCAGTCGTGCTGCAATATGCCGTTACTAATAAAACCGAGACATGACAGCTGATCGTGTCGCAGTTTCAAAACAGTTAATAATTAACAAGAGCCTTTGTCATGCACTTACATGTATGAGGAGACGCACTCGACTTGTGTGCGGCCGCACGAGATTCAGACGAGTTCAACTTATACGGTATCGTTTGCAAGGAAATAATATATAGATATTTTGTATGTTGTCGTATCGCCATATATCGCTCACGGCAGGTATGCCGCGAGTGGCGCGAGTTTACCAGCCTGAGTAACAACAATTCACCCACGCATGGTTTTGTAAATGTCAGATTGCATCTATCCATTTATTTCTACGTGTGACTCTCGTCTATTATTTGTCACTATTAAAACTTTCGCAGTTCTTTGTGTACCTTATTGGGTTTCGAATATGAGGCTACTCGGAAAAATAATTTGTGTGTCAGAACAAGTGAACGTAAGTGGGCTGGCGCTCGGGCCCGCGGCGCGCGTATGCCTGCGCCGTACCGATTTTATTGCAATCTTGATTAATATTTATGATTCAATTCTTTGTCCAGCTCGAGAAATACACTTGGCTCGTGCTGACCATAAAGTGATAAATCGCTTAAGGCAAACACTTTGAGTATTAGTCCAATTCGCGACGCATCTCCAGAGCTAGGCCGACTCCGGCATCGTTAAACTCTACATTAATCACAATGCGGTTTACGGATCATAAATTCGATATTAGTGCTCTTTTGCAGTGCCTCGTAAGTACTTATCCTAATTCATTCGCGTAAGTTATTATCTTTAAAAAATATAAGTACCCCACTAAACACGTAGTTATTATACAAGAATAGTTGCCTACGCAGTCGAGAACCATGGATACTATAGCTTCCATACAGACCACCCACTTTGCATCATATTGTGATCAAACAACTTTCTAGTATTTTGGTACAGATTAAAAGGTAATCTGACGTGCACGAATGATTCGCGACAATTGTCAATCATAGATCGACTTACACCATTGTCAACTGTCGCAGAACAATCAAGGAAGATAAATCTGAGATGCGAATAATTATTTGCCTAAATACTTATGCAAATTCTTCGTTGATCATTAGAAAGTTGCACGAGGAATAGTATAGTGTCGGTACGTAACTGACGGACGTCGGACAGGTGATGGGTTGGGTAGTTCAGGAGGAGGTTGGGTGGAGTATGGAGGTCGGCGCGGGCGCACGCGCGGTAGCGGCGTGTCACAATCACAAACAAACGCTCCTGTTTGACAGATATGATCAGTGTTGTGCGCCGCCCGTCTGTCAGCGCTCCATCTATTGTGACAGCTAAGAACTGTGTTAAAAAAGAAAATAATTAATTATAATGAATGGTTCAGATACCTAGATAAGTTCATTGAGCACGAGACTAGTTTTGCTCGGAGTTCCGGCTCATGGAAATAGAGTTAGTGCATATAATCGGTTGATATTTAGTATTAGTATGATTACGTAGATTTAATCAATTACGGTTGTTATGAACTTTAAAATTTATTTGAGGGATATAAAGACACTATTTTATAAGTAAATTGTAAACAAAATGTTCCATGGCCAGGTCATGGCAAAGATGTTCGTGTCCGGTAGAAAACCATAATCTTTTCCAAAATGGGGATGAGTTTGCAGATGCATTTCTAGTCCATTTTTATTGTATAAACTAGTAACGGGGATTTGGCACCAAGTGTATCAACCACTTTAAAAAGTTTACCACGTCAGCTACAAAACTTTCAAATAGAATATAAGTCTAGGCGTATAACAAATTAATATTCAATTAGCAGATGTCTATGCCGTTGAACTAAATACGGACGTCAGGATGTCAACGATACATAAACTAATTGATCGACTGTCTTTTTGCCTGGTGAAGAGGTGTCGAAAGTGAACCACTTCGTGATCGACTCCCCCGTGTCCTCAAATCGACTGAGTGGTTGCGGATTCGATTTTTGAATTACGCATCAGGTGGCCTAGTATGTATAACTTAGCCGCGCATTCACGTGACATTTCGTCACCCGTCTTTTTTACACAGCGTGAAATGCAAAGGGACGAGTGTACGATTCCCACTGACCGGGTGGAGTCGGCGCGCGCTGAAGCGCATCTAAATAGTTGCCAAATGAATGTAGAGCTTCTTTACGACAGTCAGATCCCATATTCGAATGTTATTGGCGCCGCTGCCGGCCGATCGGGCGTTTGCGGACGCGGACGGACGTGCTCTGCTGTCGTCGCGCGTCATCGGCTACGTTCAGTTACCGCCGCGCGCCATCGGCTCCGTTCGGTTACCGCCGCACGCCATCGACTCCGCTCGCACGTCCGTCACCCTAGAATTTAATCGCTCGGACAGACGCAGTCGTCTACCGCCGGGCGCTCCAGCGTCCGCTGGAACGTGGCGGCAGCCGAACCCGCCCGACCTGTTCAGTGGACGCGGTCGGCCGCTGCCGGCTGCCAGAGCGCCTGTTGCGACGCGGCGGCAGCCGACCCGGCCCGGCCCGGCCTATGTGAATCTTACATAACGTTTGTTACGCGATAAAGTTGCGTCGCTTAGTTGTGCCAAAGGTACAGAAGCGGTATTTTGAAGAACTGGAGCTGAGGAGCTGTTGACTTGTCGTGTCATAATTATGCTCGTAATTGGTTGTATAGGGTACTTGTCTAAGGTTTTAAATGAAGTGAAAAATACATTGTTTCAATTGAGGAATGATTCACGTGTGAACTAGGACTGGATCCTTCATGTGAATATGCAAACGGTTAACCGATTTGTTTGTAAAACCCGCGGTTTCGGTTAATTTTTTTTCCATAGGTAGTCAAAATAACCGATTAGTTGAAAATACGGTAAAGTAAAGTAGCCAATGTATCGACCATCTCAATCTGACATTTGACTTATTTACAGATACATTTTTACTATAGTCGGCAAAGTATCATTATAATTTCATAATGTGAAGGATAACTATTTATTTAACTAATTATTATTAAAATTGAACTTGACTATAATTCTTACTTACCTGCTGGCTATATGTTATTGGTTTATCTATAAGTATATTATAAACAATATGCAAATGTTTTAAATTTAACCATTCAAGCAATTCTGTTCCTTACAGCATCAAGTGCATGGTTCCGTTGGTCTTGCATCTTACTATTAGGGCTAGGTGCGTATATTCATCGCTGTTTATTGTTTTTAGCATCAAGATATTTCCTTAAGTATCTCACTGCCATGTAAAACCAGATTATTGCCGAAGATAAAGATACCCAGCCATTGACTTTATCTTTATTGCCTTTCTCTGTTTGTTCGGTGTTTGCTTTCTATCAGAAATCCAAATTATTATTATGTTTATCATAATAGGTACTGTTTTGATTTTGTAAATCGAAGTATTTATTTAAAAAAAAAAGTATCGAGGTAGGTAAAACTAATTGGCTATTAGATTATGATTATGATATAGTATGTACCTTTATGACTAGTTATTCCCCACATGCTTAGTATAGGATGTTTCTTGCCCAATGTATTTCCACTTGCGAATAAGATTCCAAAACCATTTTTGGTGCGGATGCCGATTTCGAAGCAGCAAGCAAATAAGTATACGTACATTAATGGAATCACGAAAGTAGATTTTGATTTATAAGGAATCCTGACCGTGACGGGGGATTCCACGGCATGAGATGCATTACTGTTTCTTGTGTGTTTCTTTTATGAAAATTTCGGCAGACTTGATACCTACCTATGTCTTAAAGTTTGCTTTGCTTTACTTGACGTT
Source organism: Apotomis capreana (assembly GCA_947623375.1). Taxonomy (NCBI): domain Eukaryota; kingdom Metazoa; phylum Arthropoda; class Insecta; order Lepidoptera; family Tortricidae; genus Apotomis; species Apotomis capreana. Next base: position 13,813,626 of record OX392504.1, read on the forward strand.
CGAAACAAACTCACCTCTTGCACATTGTTTTCAGGCAGCAAAGCGTCTGGTTTGAGCTGTTGTAAATACTTCCGTTAGCAATAAGTTATCAATTTGAACTCTCACAAGCATATCTTTTTAGGTATAATTATTGCTCATTATTGACTCGACACATAAGTAGGTATATTACATTTTGCATTAACAGAGATGCCCATAAATCAAAAATGAAATTAATGCCATGAACCGCCTTATTCAACCAAAGGTTGCTCAATACGTGCCCACGTTAGCTCCAGCACGGCTCGGGGTCGGGGATGATCGGAAAAGTTATCTTCATTCGAACGCTTGAAGAAACTCGTATTTTGTACTCTGTTTTCTCGCAGCAAAACTTTAGGTTTGAGCTGTTGTGGTAAAAATAAATTTTACAAAAAAAGAACCGACTTCAAAAAAACATTGGCGGATTTAATGATTATCATTTGGTATTTACGAGTATTTTTTTTCCATATTTATATATTATAGTATACGTGAGATTTGGCACCAACTTCAAAAAGTGATTCAAATGTAATCTGTACATGAATGGGTTATTTTTGGCTTTTTAGTTTTTTTAAAGTCCATTATTTTTTTTATATTTTTTTTTTGCATTTTAGTGATTCAAATAAAAAAACTTATGGCGGGGTAATCGGGGAGGTCCTGTTTGCAGGCATCTCGTTTGAATTATCCCCTAACTCCTAACGGTTAAGGAGTTATACCTGCCATCATCAGCTCAGCATAGGAAGATGATTACTACCATATGCAAATACTTTAGCTTTAGAAAATATATGAAAAACATTATGAATGCCTATAATATTTGAGGGTTTTTCTCGATTTCCCTGGGCTTCCATCATCAGATCCTGACATGGTGACAAGAGGACTACTTCACGAACACACTATACAGAATATGACTAAACAGTCTTAACGTATTATACCTACTTACCTATAATACATGTATTTTTTAAGAATTATCCTCTAACTCTTAACCATTAAGGTGTTGTACCTTCCATCATCAGCTCAGCATGATGAGATGTTGACTACCATATGCAAATATTTAAATAGCTTTAGAAAATATATGAAAAACATTAAGAGTGCCTATAAAATGAGAGGGTTGCCCTCGATTTCCCTGGGATCCCATCATCAGATCCCAACTCGGTAATAATGGGACCACCTCAGGAGCATACTCTTTCAAATAATAAAAATATTTTTAAAATCAGTCCACAATTGGCGGAGTAGTTGGTGCACATACATAAAATAAAAAATACATACAGTCGAACATAGAACCTCCTCCTTTTTTGGAAGTCGGTTCAAAAGGGCTAACGTTTGTAATATAGAATATCAATGACGCGGCTATCATTTAAAGGAATTATTGCTTTTCATCACAAACATATGTTTTGATTGACTATCATCATCCTCCTAGCCTTTGTCCCATTTTTTGAGAATGAATTCTCAATCGGCGTCGGCTACCTAAATCCCAAGATGCGGCGTAGGCACTAGTTTTTACGCAAGTGACTGCCATCTGACCTTTCAACCCAGAGGGGAAACTAGGCCTTATTGGGCTTAGGTGGTTTCCTCACGATGTTTTCCTTCACCGAAAAGCGAGTGGTAAATATCAAATGACATTCCGTACATAAGTTCCGAAAAACTCATTGGTACGGGCCGGGTTCGAACCCGCGACCTCCGGATTGAAAGTCGCATGCCCTAACCACTAGGCTACCACCGCTTCCTTTTGATTGACTATATAAAACGAAAATGAAATGTCCGACATGGAACGCCTTACCCAACTAAAGGTTGCTCGATACGTGCCCACATTAGTTCCGTAGCACCGCTCGGCTCGCATGCCGCATGTTTCCTCGTACGTGGGTGACCGAAAAAATTCAAAGGGTAACATTTTGTATAGGGTTGTTCGCGCACGGTCAACGCATTTACATTCCTCACGACTCGGGGTCGGCGTGTCGACGGGTCGGGTCGATTTGTGGAATTGATTGACCGCAATAAAAAACTTAACTAAAAATGTGTGGACTTCTTCAAATTGAATACTATCAAACTTAATTGAATGCAACCAAGAATCAAATAATGAATATACCTACCTACGCGATATAATCCGTTTAAATTATATCATTTAATTTAAATGTGTAACAGTCGCGGAAATTTAAGACAAAAATAATTGAGATCATATTAGATGCCTAACTTTTCACCTCTATATGACAACTACAGTTAAATCATCATGAAGGGCATAGAGTAATCTGATGAGGGCACGAGTAACAAAAAGGAAGCTGGAAGTGAAACAGAAGGGTCGGAGGTCACTGCGGCGCGGGAGATAGCATACTGTGCTGTGCGCTAATAGCTCCTAATTCAAGGCTTTGTGATTATATAGCCAATTTAGCAATGTTTCAGCTTTATAAAAGTCATATTCTAATGGCTTTGCAAGAAAATTACGTTATGGGATGTAAAATAAACCAGAAGCCAAACGGTTACAATATTTATATTTATTGGTTAGTGTGAAATCTTCTACCTTGACTTTCCATTCATATTACGGTAACTGCAGTTTTCAAGTAAAAACGGGTCTTGTTGTAGTAGTTTCATGAGGCCCCGAATAAAAAAAAATGTCCTTAAAGTTCCTTATCCGTTCAAAAAATAATGATGATTGTTTTAGACATTTTTCTCTATGATCATATAGGTATGTTTCTTAACATATTATGAATCTTACTACCTACTTAGAATGGAGCCAATGCGACTTATTGCTATACATTTGAATTCATTGATAGGTAATATTTGTTTCTAAAACTACTAGACATTGACAAAATATGGTACGCAGAAAACTATTTTTTTAAACTTATTTTCGACTGCACGCAAAGAAAGCATGAAGAAGCTATGTTACTTTCTCAAAAAGTATTATTCTCTTCAAAAAATTGGTCAATAATTTTCATAAATATGAAAAGCATTAATATATAAAAAAAAGGAATAAGGCCTCTAGTCTAGTGCAGCACAGGGCTCAAGAGGTCGCCGCGGAGATAGCGCACCGTGCTGCGCGCGCCCGCTGACTACTGGATCCTGATCTGATCCTAATTCGTCGAGGCTTTGTTAAAGGCTCCAAATCTCGCATCATTAACAACAAAATATTGTAATTCCTAATCTCAGTCTGTCACACAATAAATTCATTTATTAATCTATTAATTCATTCTTATTAAAGCGAATTTACCATTCCATAAACGCACAAAAAATCTAGTAATTAGGTAAATAAAAAGTGTAATTCAAATAAAAAATATAATTTATAATTAGGTACTCGTAGTTAGCATGCGGTTATGGCCAAAAATATGTTTATAAAAGTAAAAAGTTATTGTATTTGGTTTTGTTTATCAGAATGAACTTGAACCTAAAAAAAGTACTTTAAACTAGTTTACAATAAAAATTAAAACCACTAAAATATATGCTCCAGGTGAGGCTCGAACTCACAACCCCGGCATTACTCACGAGCACTGTCTTATAAGTACCGTGCGCTAACCAATTGCGCCACTGGAGCGACGGGCTGACTCACGAAATTACGGTATGGCTACTACGGCTTCCCTTCCTCCCCTCAACCCGGCCCTACCTCTTCTGTATCAATGGATGGCGTCACTATGTGGCGTGCGCGTTCAAATTATGTAAATTATATTGCCTTTAACGTCAAGTTACGTGTTTTAGAATAGCAATGTAATGGTATTTGTAGAAGTTAAGATGTTATTAAGTAATTAAGATAGGTAAGTAACAAGATTCTAATCAAATTGAAATAAAACCGAAGCAACTGTACAGTTGCCGCCGACTTGAGTTGAGGCGAGATCAGATATAGGTTTATAAGGCACTTCTGTGTCATTAATGTACCCAGATAATCTTAACATTGATTATAACGTTTAATGAAATGAAAATGTGAGTAAGTAGTTTTTATTTCGCTTCGAGTTTAATTTTCACGTAAAGTAGCTAAATAAATAACGTCAACTATTTGAATTGCTTTCATGACGTTTAATGTGACATTGTAGTTGTTATTTAGTTTGTAGTTGTTATTTAGTGTTACTACGAGTTATTTGGCATGAGGTATACAATTTATACAGTCGTTTTATATTTGCAAGAACCCAAAGTTGGAAATTATGTTTAAAAACAGAAAACCAGCTCGTTTCTCAAATGATTAGCTTTACTTAGGTGAAAAAAAATATATGGTTTTCTGTTTTTAAACAAAAAACTAGGATCAGCGACATTGGTAGGTTTCAGAAAAATAAGATCAAAATTTGAGACAAAAATTGATTACGTCATACGCTCCTGGTCAAATTCAAATCGAGATAGATCTAAGTAAGACCAGCCAGACCACCCTGCCATCTGACCTCTCGATAGTCAAAGATCATATTGCACTTTTTAGTAGTGAAGAATGTCCACTTTTCATATGGTATCAATTTATTAAGATAAAATATTTTCATTTTTTTGCTACTTTTTTACTTTAGGAACCAATTCCTGAATTTTAGAGATTTGAAATAACTGAACTATGAAAGTAATCGTACATTTTAACTGGCAAAAAAAAGGCGGTGGTTCTTAATTTCGTCGAGTGTTTGTTTTTTGTATTTACTTATATTCCCCGATTAATCGAAGACAACAGGACTGATTTATAATAACACTTTTTATCTAATAGTACCTACGTTTAAAATCCACGTTTTTCACATTTTTTGATGATAAGTTTAATGTCGTGCCTAATTTTGATCCCAAATAGATTATTTATCCTACTTTCAAACGCAAGTTTAAGTTAGTTCAAATACCAATAATTTAGTTCCATGTGATCGCGTTTAACGTATTAACAACCGTTGAGACATCGAATCGTTATCTCCGAATGCTGTCCATGTTATTAGTCTAAAACATACTATTATCATTATCAGTTGAACTACAAGTATAATAGTCGAGCGCACGTGGCGGAGCTCGCGGCCATTCGATTAGTGCTCGGCGAAATGATTATGTTAATCGCCTATCGAGAAATATAGTTTATTGTTCTCCGTTCTCCGCTCCTTACCCTGTGCCGCACCACATAGATTATAACAGTAGCGCAAAATAAAGCACTATAGAAGGTTCTTTTGATCTTTGCTAAAGTCGCCGAAATTTTATGTTATTGGTAGTCTGTGGAATCTTAGTTGAGCTGTGAGTAAGGTATAATATTCAAACGCGTGGCGATTCGATCGTTGCTCGGCGAAATTGATGATCTATCAAGAAATAAAGAGTTAGGTAGGTATTATTGTATTCCGCTCCTTATCTGTCCCGCGCCACCAAATTATATGTTTTTGATGTCGTCATCGTCAACGTCTCTTTTGAATTTCGTAAATGCCATTTGAGACCTAGGTATATTTTTATGGTTAGGTACTTGTGTAAAATGCGACGCAAGTGTTGTGCCGCTACGACCGGCTATATGATCAAAATCAAGAGGGAGAGCCGAATACCTTATTAGTTATTGTACGCCGGCAAGTCTCCTTTTCTCACTTGGTTAAAATTGTTTCATGACCAATTCATTCTCTATTCAAGTGGCTTGCCTCTGGAACGGTCTTCCTCTCTCAATTAAACAAGCACCGAGTAAGTTAGCGTTCAAAAAGTCCGTGTGCAGCTTCTTTGCTGGCAGAAATGAAGTCTCCTAAGTATATCTGCTTAGTATGTTTCATCGCTGTATATATATATTTATATTATATATGTACTTATATAATATTAGATATATGTATATATTTATATGAATAGCAAAAAATATGTAGGTATAAGTATTATAATTATGTTTTGTTACTTATGTGTACCTAAGTTAGTTGCACCACCTAATTTTTTTCTAGAATGCCTCATGGCATTAAGTTCGCCTTTTGTACGATAAGTTTTCATTTGTGCAATAAAGATTAAATAAATTAATAAATTAATTAAATCACTTTCTCATAAATGCTCGTATACTGCCGATATGAACTTTAACAGACAGAACACAAGCTAAGCCGCTGAAGACAGGACTATGGAATGTAGCACTGATAATTTATGCATGAATAACATAAATACAGGTCTTCCGGTTTGTGACTTAAGATGGCCGCATGCCTTTAAGTTTAGTTATTCGTTATTTATTCATTTTGCTTGTTCAATGTGTAGTATTGATAGCGTATTGTGCAGTGATCTAACGTATGAGTGAATAGCTAATGAAGAATTCAACTTGAAGCGTTCATAGCCCTTCCTGGGTCAAGGCCCGGTAGTCCGCGTGGTTTTTTGTAAATCGCTATCACTTTACAAAAAGCAAAACCTCACCGAACAACGGCAAGCTCTACGAGCAAACTTGAAATTGGCGAAATCATCATTAACTGATGGAAGCCATATTTTAAAATTAGAATTAGACATAAATACAACAACTACTAGGTACTACTTTCTATTTATTGTACAGTATTTCATTGCAGAGCTCATAAGCACTATAAGACTTAGTCCAGAAGAAAACAATATCTGGTAAATGATCATATTTTGAGCAATGTTGCCGTAATACTCTTTAATGATGTAACTTTTCATATGATATTTAGTAAACATTACTTACTCAGCGAAACAGTGTTTTGCGCATCTGTATGAGCTAAGATTATGACGTACTGTTCCTAATCTGTACGACAGGGCAGTCGAGCCCAGTCGAGCCACTGCCACCGGCACCGCCCCGGCACGGGCGCCCGCGCTTCCGATCTCTTCGAATATCAATTAAACCCAGCCTCGATCAGTACCATTTATCCCTGTGAAGTGTAATTATATACACCCCTATTATTATAACTTTCTTACTAATCAATACTATGAAGGGTTTGTTTGCTTAGCATATGGACAGTAAATCATTTCAGCAACCGAAAATAAAAATGCTCATAAATGTTCGACTGACGAGACATTGGCGTCAGTGGAAGGAAACATGCACCTGCATAACTAAAGTTATATCTTGTTATGTTATTATTTTATGTTTTCAGGTGACAGTATTGACTTGCTTCTCGTATTTCATCCTCGGGATATCCATGAGTTTCAGCGGAGGAATGTATTGTTTACTCTATTGGATCGGAACACAGCATTTTGGGATATTTTACATACGACGGCAAAAAGCATAAACGCTGTAAACGCCAATGAATTCCCTTGGCGTTTACAGCGTTTACGCTTTTTGCCGTCGAATAGGAATGGCTGATGCAAGCACTTATTACTTTTGTCAAAAAATCGAGTATATATGTTAATAAATAAAACCATAGCCAATGATGATACCACATGGAGACAAGTAAAGAAGTCAATTTGAATACACATCAATAGAAACACCATTTTCGTATTCGATTTTGAGATTCGATCATAATGATACATGTGGCATGCATAAAAAGTAAAATTTCACCTGCATACCAAGGAAAAGTTTTTTGTCAAACAATCGAGTATATTTATGCTATATGAGAATATTTATGCTATCAATCAAAACGTGTATTTACAAATTGAGTAGGTATACAGTTAGCTCCGTCCAGCAAAATTGCAAGCGCAATGCGCCATTCACCTGCATTACCCGGTTGCGAAATTACCGACAATGTCATAAAGTAACCCTAGACCTCAATTATACCTGAGATAAGCAGCCGACACAACTCACGTAGCTAATAGCTGTTGCGTCGTTGAGACGTAACATCAGAACCTGCGTAGATATGAACACTTGTATTAAAAATATAATCTGTTACACTTTTTAACACGAGTGTATACATATTTTCCACAAGGGTCGCTATAATTACACTATAATTCTATAAGTGACATGAACTGGATGTATTTTTTTGTAAATACGTGTAGGTACATACAATAGGTACACCTGTTATATGTATATGTAAATTTAGCTTAATAGTACGTAGTAGTAGGACCGCAATATAATATTTGGACTGCATTCAGGCACTAATTTTAAGTTTTTGTAAATACTTTAGAAAATAACCTGAATGAAATTGAGTTGAGTTTGTTTGTATTCCATATTTACTGTTTGTACGAAATTTGAGATTGTACGAATCGATTAACTAACTTGTACCTATTAACAAGCTTATCTTTAAAGTTGATGCAAATATTTATAAACAGATAGAAACATTATCTCTACAATATGTGCCGCATCAGGATTACGTTACATAAAATGGTCATCAGTGGCGTATTTTACCTGTTAGAAAAATATAGTTAAGTGTCGATTCTATAAGAATATGTTTATTATTTGATCTCTAAGGCGGTCTAAAGGTGGAAATATCGAGTGGCGGCAAACTGACTGATCAGTTCGATCGAGCAGGACAATTGCCCTTAATGAAAGTAATTAACACGACGCGATCGGCCGACATCGATAGCGGCGGGGCCCCAGCACGGGTTACAGTAGGCAGGCAACATTGAATACTTACACTTGGGTAAGCCTTGCAAATAATACTTATTTAAAATTTGTAGTATAGGTACCGTAAGGACGGGTAAGTTTACCTTGGCTACATTTGGGGTTATAAATATAACAGGCAGGTTTCTCTGAACTTTTGAGCCCAAGTTGCCTTTTAGATAAGTAAGTAAGTAACCCAACCTCATGGTCATGGTAAGTAGCTTCAGAGATATGGCGATGTGATATATGGGTCGAACACGTGATAGGCCATTTTCAGTTAATTTACAGACAGTTCTCTTTTTGACCGTTCTGATACGAATACGAAACCTTAAAGTAGCATCAATTTCTTTACAAAGTAAGCAACGATACCTTTGCTTATACGTAATTCGATTGAAATATAGTAGCCAAATAACTAAGTAGATCGTCTCAGGTGCGGTCCGTCGCATACTTTTATAGCGCAGATAAATCGAAAGATCTGTAGGTGGTTTTATGTTACTTGGCTTTAAATGTCTTGCGATTGATATTACCTCCAGATTTCATTACTTTGGATGCATAAAATGACAGCTTGTTCTTACATGATCGAAGATCTATGGAACCATTGACCGTTTTTATTTCTTGGACTGCACTATAAGGACTTTGTCAACCAGCTCTACTATAAAATAATCGCTTGAGACTATTTATGTACTCGCATTTCCATTTTCACATCGTCGAATTGTTTTTTTAAAAGATACTAACTAATGAATTGGCACTAAGCCAATTGTTTGTGTTTTATTTGTTTAGAATTAATTCACGTTTAGTAAAATCTTAACTAGTTGTTAGTCGGTGACAAGTGTTTATTTTGCTTTATTTTACACGTACCGACACAATGTCTTGAGCCGTATGACTATCTACAGACAGGTATCAAGTACCTACGTGGCTTATAACATTATAAGTAAAATAAAATAGCATTTGATAAACAAACTATCACTTATTTGAGAGTTTGACAACGGCAACCGAAAGGTTATTGAATCGTTAGGGTCAAATAATGAATATATAGAATGCAGTACCATACAATACGACAATTATTTATTGCACACCAACAAAAAAAAATTACAAAGATGAAAGTGGATGAAGGTGGCTAATGTAGAAGAAAGGTGAAATGGCGGCAAATTTACGGACATATATGCGAATATCGTATTCGGGTACTACTGTAGAGTTGTCTCTGTTATAGCATTGGGCGCGGACCCAGTGCCGCGGCGCCCGCACAGCGAACAGACACCACAATGCGCGCCTAAATCAACTTACACACCCGTTTTAATTGATCAAATAAATTTAACCATCTCGTACCTTCAATAATAAAGAGTCAGAACAAAGGTTTACAATTAAAAAACTTTAAATTAGTCACGTTAAAAGGCTAGTTTCGTTATGAAGCGGTAGTTATGTAACAGATATATACGGAGTGAAATATTGTGTATTTAACGGGCAATTGCCATTACAGCACTATCATGTGTGCTGTAATGGCATTAAGGTTTAACCACAGGTTTAACTAAGGCTTAGCAAGATATTATATTTCATATTCTAATATTTTTCATATTAATTTACTAGACACATTCGAAATACCAAATATCATTTAAATAAAAAGCACCAAAACACCTTTATGAAGAAACGTGATTGAAACCAAACCGTAGCTCCTTACAAAATCAGCTGAGCTGAGGCCCAAAATAAACTTTCTCACGAGAATAACATAAAACGTAACAATTAAGGTTCATTTGACGGATGTGCAACTTTCACGCAATTCACATGTCCAGCCAGAATAAGAAACAATTTGTTGGAGCGCACCTGTGAATCCTTCCACCTTTATTCGAAGACGCCACAGATCCACGACGTAGTTATGTAGAATCGTTCCAACCCTCAAGTCACTTACAATTGAATTAAACTTTACTACCTATGTTTTATAGAGTTCGAACTCAATATCGAGTGACTTGCGGTATGGAACGTTTGTGTCCAACTATGTCCCATTGTTGCCCGCTGCGGGATCGGCAAAATCAGCTGACTCAGGTAAAGAGATTCTTTCATGTAAACACATCTCTTTCCGAGTACTCGTGTGAACCAGTTCAAGGCGATTCAAATATGATTGAAACTCAGATTACACCTTTCGAATGTTTTTTACAAGCCCACCTTTATTTACCTTACGTGTGAGTAAGTGTAGATCAAGGTTACGGCTGCATTCATTTTATGGGCTACAGTAAATCAAGAACAAATTTATCGATAAAATGGTATAAAGCTAATAGTGCGACTTGTTGGTGTGTTTGCTCAAGATATTTCCCAGATACGCCTATGCATATGTAAACAACTAGTACAAATACAAATATTGTCACCTATATCTCCTCCAAACTTTCAAGGTTACCTTCATGCTGTCCAATTTCACATTCTACAGCGGTGTAGTATAGCATCTTCTTTGGGGATTCACTTATGACGACTTAAAAATGTGAAAATAAACATTATACCTACATAGGCATTAGGCATATGGCTATTTAAATAGATTATCCTACTATATTGCTCTACATTAGGTACCTAAACATGTAGAAATATATAAGAATATGTGTATTTGTATCATTGACCTTAATTTTATTGTAACCGGATACCTATTTTGTACTATTAAGTATGTACGGTACATTATTTACCTGTGATAACAGAAGCTGTAAGGTAAAGTTTCCGATACGCCAGGAAACTAAAGTAAATAATGAATTTAAAATAATCTCTTTACATTGTTTAATTAAATTATATAGTGTCAATATAAGCCATTGCCCGTACCCATTCACGGTAGTGTAAGTATGGCATGTATATATTTAGAGTAATTTTGTGGTAATTTTAGCAGATTATGACTCACGAGTTGCTTATAGTGTTAATGAGCATGTAAATCATAAGTACCTTTACCTATTACACGTAGGAGCTGATTTGCAAAACTAATAAATTACCAACAGGACAATGTTAAATCAATTGCATAATAATGATTGTATAATATTAAAATGCAGCGTAGACAAGGATATGAACTCGCCTCAGTTACGCAGTCACGTGGAAGTGTCGAATTTATATGGGCCATCGGTATGCACCGGAGTCGACCCAAGAGAGATTTCGATTGTTTTGCTTTCTAAACCTCGTCTTTTATAAGGTGTAAGGTTATGTCGCAATATGAACTGTAATCTTTAAACCTCAATATTATATATTTTGCTTTTCAACTGCTTTAAATAGTACTAGAAGATGACCCCAACTCGTTCGTGCGGGGAAGAATAAAAGTAATGACAATGACTATCTCAAGAAGCAAAAGCTTGACTAAAAAATGCAAAAATAGGGGAAGGCAGGGCATAGTGGATACCTTTACCTTTGACAGGTACCAACAGAAAAGTTTTACAAGAACGAAATAAAAAAAATGTGTATAATCAGTCTTTATTTATTAAACTTTAAAAACGAAACATTTTTAGCCTCTAATGTTCAACATTTTTTTAAATATCAAGCAAATAATCAAAAAACATATTTTAGTCGCTTTGCCCAAGATGCCGGGCAAAGTGAAACTGATTCGGGGGCAAAGTGAACTGGGCCCGGGCAAAGCGAATATTCAGTCATAAAATCTTAATAAACTAAATAATTCAGAAAATTGTAATCAGAATAACAACGTCTCAATAATATTAATTAGGAACAGTTATCACTCTAAGTAAACTTTGCATTGCCTTCATAAGCTGTACAGTCTTCATGGCACCAGTGAAGGCATTTATCACAGTGAATCCAATTTTCAGTCGGTTGTCCACCTGCTTCGATGCTGTTTTCACATGCCTATATAAAGTTGCATAAGGCAATCCATATCTTTGAGCCGTCGCTTTAATTGATTCTCCGGTTTTGCACTCTTTACTAGCCTTATCCATAAGTTCTGATGACCAGGAGCCCTGGTTTGTCTTTTTCTGATATTTGTGCACCATCTGTAATAAAATATTATAAATTTAAACCCTTAAACTCATAAATTTAAACCCACGGGCAGGGTATCCGCTTTGCCCTATCCACTTTACCCAATTACCACATTTACGAAATAAATTTCGAAAAAAAAAATCGTGGCTTCACTCTTATAAAAATGCACTGCAAACAAAAGATGCTTTAACAGGCAATAGAAGCTCTGACAATTAAAATTTGCGCTATTTACTATAACAAAATAACGGACAAATGTACTTACCTTAAAAATCGATCTTTTTCCGCAAAAAACACGTTTCGACTCGTCATTGGCGATACGCACCGCGAACGTTCACTACGGCGCCTGCCGCTGACTGAGCGAAGGATCCCGAACGTTGTCTAGGCGCATAGCGCGTCAAAGACGAATAGGTCAGGAGGGGGAAGCAAAATTCGCTTTGCCCGGTATATCCACTATGCCCTGCCTTCCCCTATATTTGTAATTAAGTGTCCTCCAAACACACTATAATATTTATTTTATTATTTTATTTTAATAAAGAGCAATCAAGAAATAGTTTTGAGGTTTTTAAAGCTAGCTGCGTCAGGTGACATATCATCCATATCTTCATCAGGCCTAGGGTAGGAATGAGGCGAATAGCGTTGGATGGTATGTTCATATCCACCATTTATTTTTAGACATCAAATTTTTACAGTTTTAGAGTACAGATATAGAAGAGATAAATGAAAACTTGGATAATGGCAACACGTGACGAACACAATGAAAATCGCGCAGTGTCGCAGTCGGCTGCCGCGGGAGTCACGTGTGTCGAATCAGGAAATTTTCTGCTCTTAGTGATACAATTGCAAAGATATTGAAAATAATAATCGATGTCATAATCAATTAAAATATTGAGTTTCAAATGCTTGCGTAGTCATTCCATATCGATTCGGTTCGGTTTTGATTTCAATGTGTAAAACGAAATATGAAACTACATATGTAGCTTGTAATGCGAATATTTTGGTATATCGATCGTAATTTTTTGAATAAGATAAGGCACCAATTTTTTGATTCATAGCTAAGAACGCTTTCGACCAACTCACTTCACTCACTTCACGACAACGACAAAGACAAAGACAAAGAACTAAATCAGAATTGGATCATTCGTATAAGAGATCCGTTTCAAAAGGTTGTTGTCGTGCACATACATACTGGGTTAGGTCTAGTAGCTGTCTAGATTTACATCCTGTTATTTTGAGTCAATTCACGGGACAGACAGCCACTCACCTCAGCCAAAAGCAGAGCCCAGAAAAGTATGAGTTTACCGACTCGTCAAGTTAGTAGGTACTCTACAATTCTACATAACTCGTTCGGGGATGCAAAGTTGAACCAAAACGATAAAACTGAGATCTACTTGGTCTACATAAAAGCATTCCTCGTCGGGAGATGAATGAATCGGAGCATGTCACTCGTTTTGTTTGCAATGCTGCGCATGCTATGGCAAAAGGCCGTATCTTTGTATGGATTACATAGTGAGATAAGGCTTTTCAACAGCACGGCTGAATGGTACGTTCGTAAAAAAATGCGTTTGGTCTCAGGTGCACACCTGTTGAGGCGCCGCAACCGTGGGACTTGGCAGGTAATGCTCTGACGAACATACGCAAAAACTACACAATGTACGATGCTACTAAACATAAAGTTCATTAAGGCTGATTAGCATACCTAGGATAACTCGGGGCACCATCTAGGGATAGGATATCGATAAAAAAGATGTCGATATAATTAAATTAATATATGTGCTCAATGAACATTCTGGATTACTATAAAGAGGTTCGATGTCATATCTAATTAATTATGTCACTGATTCCGTGGAGGTTAGGCCGGGTGCTGGTGTGGGACGCCACTTGCGTAGACACACTGGCCCCGTCTCACCTCCACGGAACATCAAACAGAGCAGGGGCGGCAGCAGAGGCGGCCGAAAAATTAATACATAATAAGTATAGAGGTCTCGGCCCCGAATATAATTTTATTCCTTTCGGGGTCGAGACTTTAGGTCCGTGGGGTCCCAGCGCCCACAAACTCTATAAAGACCTCGCTAAAAGATTGATTGAAACTACTGGGGACCGAAGATCTGGCAGTTTCCTCGCACAACGCATTAGCATTGCTATTCAGCGAGGAAATGCTGCCAGCGTCTTCGGGACCATGCCGCGGGGGCACAGTTTTTTACACCTTTTTTAGTTTATTTTAGTCACGTAATTATTTTATTTATAACTAATTCCTTGATGAAGTTTTTGATATGAATTGTAATTTTATATACGTTCCAAATTAGATAATAAAAGTATAAGGATGTCATTTCAATCAAAATGTCAATTTACGTATATTATGAAAATTATTTTAAAATAAACATTTAAATACACGTTTTAATATGTTTATTTTTTCATTTCAAAATGTGGAGAAATAAAGTAATATTTATTTATGTCGATGACATTTAGATGTTGACAGTAACATCGATATATTTTAATGTTGATAAAATATTTTGCTACATCACTTTCGTATAGGTGCCCCGAGTTATCCTAGGTATGCTGATTAGATGTGTTCCTATTACGAGTGTAGGTTAAGTAGGTAGGCGATCAATCCAAATGTGTCAGTATGGAGAAGTCAGAAATTATGAGAGATAGCGAAATTTGTTTTTAGGTACCATATGGTACCATGGCGTCGATTTTAGGTAAATTTAATTAAAATGGTTTTTATTTATTCATATCCATAACCGGTAATCGAATTGGGTTAAAATTCTGTAAGTAATCGCATGTCACATTAAATTTGTTGTTATAGTTGATCCTGTAAGTATCCTGTGAGGTACCTATGTTTGGGATAATAAAACAGATTCTATGCAGTTTTAATTAAATTTAAAATCGACGCCATTCTTCGTAAGAACAGATTTCCCTATTCTTATAGTTTCTGACTTCTCCCTACTGAATCATTTGGACTGATCATCCTGTATAAAAATGAATATTTCTGAACCTATTAGCCTAGCTTCGACATACTCGTACCTACTCGTAAGAATATAGGTAGTGGTTCCCAAGACAAAAATGCACTTCAGTGGGCACTGGCTTTACGACCTATTCGTTGATAAACCCGCATTTTAGGGTTTTTATGTTTCTTCATATGAGTAGTACCGTGGTCAGGGGTTACTTTGATCCGCGGGGTAACATAAGTCACTAGTTTTTTAGGGTTCCGTACCTCAAAAGGAAAAAACGGAACCCTTATAGGATCACTTTGTTGTCCGTCTGTCCGTCTGTCAAGACCCTTTTTCTCAGGAACGCGTGGACGTATGAAGCTGAAATTTATATCAATTACTCAGGTCTACTGTCCCTTGAAGCTGTGAAAAAATCAAACTTCTAAGCCAACGCAATCAAAAGATACAGCCGTTTATGCCGCAAATTTTCGACACTTGCAAGGGAATCAAAACCTACAGGGTGCTTCCCGTGAACTCAGAATCTTGAAATTTGGTACGAAGCAACGTCTTATAGCATAGATAAAGGAATAATTACGAAAACCATAAATTTTTTTTTTAATACCTAACTTTGCACCTAATTTGCAAATTTTCGACACTTGCAAGGGAATCAAAACCTACAGGGTGCTTCCCGTGAACTCAGAATCTTGAAATTTGGTACGAAGCAACGTCTTATAGCATAGATAAAGGAATAATTACGAAAACCATAAATTTTTTTTTTAATACCTAACTTTGCACCTAATTTATATGGGGCGCTATACATACCAGGTGCAAACTTAACTTAACCACTTAGGGATGGAAAGTGTTTGTACGGAACCCTCGGTGCGCGAGTCCGACTCGCACTTGGCCGGTTTTTTATTTAACTATAGGAAACCTGTTTATGAACGCGCTTATAAAATTTCTTGGTTAGAGCAGGCAACCTCGACAGAAATACATTAGGCATGCTTTTAAAACTAGACGTATCCATGCTTAAAAACCGATGATCAATGTTGCCCCGTGGATCAAAGTAACCCCTGTCCACGTATGTCCTTAATCATATTGGATAATTGAATCACATTTATCGTGTAGGTAGCTTTACGATTGTCATCCGGTAAACCGGTCAGGTATTCAGACCGCGGTAATTTTTTTATTTCTCTCGGCGTAAAGAAAGCACGAAACATTCGTTGTGTAGGCAGAGGCCACTCACACGTAATGTAAAGTTTCGTGTTTCAATTTTTGCCCATATCTGGCCTGGAGGTGCGCGCGTGTAGACAGATGCAGATATGCTAAGAACGTGCAGGGTTTAGGTTCGACGTTCCAATGACATAATATATGTCCGAGATATCGTCACCATAGTTCTGCTTTAGCAATACGCTATATTTGTTGTGCGCGTTATGATAAATATTTTAGATCATAGTTTTAATAGTCATACAAGGGAGTCATATCGTAGGCGTGAATATTATAAGCCATATCTTCGAGTTACCAACCAACTTGTCGACGTTACTTACCTAATGCATCTCGAATTGCTTAAATAATAAGAATAATTATATGTAGGTATCTCCAATATTTACTCGTGGTAAGGGCGAAATATTGCTCAGTTGTAGATATCGCCGCACCTCATTGAATTAGGACCGAGATATGGGCAGCCAGCGGAGCCCGTAGGCGTGAACATCGAACTTGGCCACTCACTATTCGCGCTACTTGGCGATTTATGCCCTTCCAGGACCTAACTGTCTGTACACACTAAAAGCTTCCAGGAACAAAATATCTACCTACATTGCGAGGGAACAAACGTTGCACAGATCATTTCACAGACGTGCTACAGAGAACGCTGAAGGGATTGCATAGGATAACGTGTTATTTATCTGTTTCAACTGCCTGCTGGGATTTTTGATAACCCATAATAATTGAAAAAAACTATCAGCCGTAGAGTCCTCCATTATAATTTTTGACTTTCATTAGACCTTGCTCCTTGCTGTTTCGTAGTAGAAAAAAATTTACATCATTATTAATCAGGGAATGTAAAAAATCGTCCAATTGGGAAAATTAAAATGATGTATATACGAGTATATATTTATATAATTTATATCTTATTCTTTCATATTTAACCACAATGAGTTCTTTTTGCAAACATTTTCTCAGTCTTTCGTCGTCGTATCAGCAAGTAGAACCCACTTGTTACCTATGTTACTCATTTCCACAATGCGAAACTGATTTTTTTACAATCCTATTGAATAATCGGGTATGTGTGATTTAGTGCCTTGTTGATTTTATCCACATTCCGCGCCGTTGTACAATGCCGAACGGCGCGCAATGTGAAATTCCATTAAGCTTTTTGAATGCGAATAAAAGAAGATTTTTGGAAAAAATCCATCGCGGCCGCTCTCGAACAGGTTATTGTTCAGGCTTTAAAGAGGAACAATGGTAATGTTGTGTTTCCAGCTAACCATGACAAACTGCGCTGTTTACCTGTGGATATGCTTATTGTTATTCACTGCATTGCGTAAGTAATCTATGTGTTACTCCGAGATTACTGCATCTGATCAGAATTTCAGAGTAAAACAGGCTTCGCAGTATTCCTAGTAATCTTTTAAAGTACCTAGATAGTCAGTTGGACATATTATCGTTGGTTCTACGCATATAACTTGATATCAGTGGTTTTTTTACTAGTAATAGTTTTGATCTTGAACGTTAAGAAAACATGTTTTTTGTTACTGGGTGTCCTGGGTTCATAGTCCGAATGAACTCAAAATATATCACGTGTTTGGCCGTGTGTTTGTTGTGCAATGCATTAACCTAGCGCTTATTCTGCGTCGTCTCGCCCGCTGCTGATTCACTAAACTGAACTAAGCAGAATAAATCAAACCTGCAACCAAATCTCACGTTTCAAAAAACGTGAACATTTTGAATCACCTGTTATACGAGTAGATCACAAGTTCTGTTTAATTCGGACAAGTGAAACTGCCGATTGCGATAGAAAGGTTAAAAATAATAATCGGAAGCCTTGTTCGGGGGAGCCGTATATCATTATGTCGAGCGAGAGTTAAGCATTTTATCACGTGGTGGCCGATACACGCCTCCGTGATCGATCGGGGTGCGATATTCAAAAGTGTGTTACTCGGATAGCGCACGTCCGTAACGTGCGGATGTCTACCGAGCGAGATAAGCCACCTTAACCTGTCCGGCTTTATCGCTCTATATGCTCAGTCAACAGTTCCTACACAAATAAGGCAACAAAAATAACTTGCACTAGTCATATCGTCATGGGATTGCGTAAATGCTGAAAAATATGTACCCACATTAATAATGTGGGTACATATTTTTCAGCATTTATACATAATGTGATATTATGACCTGTCTCATGTCTCTTTAACCATACCTAAATTATGTATTAAGGAAATAAATTTTAAAAATGTATTATTTCCAGTACATAATAGGTACAGATAGCACTAAATAGTATACATATAATTCTTGAAGGCATAATGTATTCCAGCATATGGATTATGGATGTTTTAAATATTAAGTATTAATATTAACGATAATAATCGATGAAATGTTGTCGGTGTCTTGCTCGATTAATGAACCGTTGCGCGTTGGCAGATTACAATATTACGAGTAAAATCGAGAAAAGCGCGACTATGTACATTGGAAATGACACCAAATGCTGTAGGTGAAGTTTGTGACTGTGAAATCTGACTGTAAGACATTGACCAACTGACATATTATGTTGGTCGAATCCTACCGGAATCGGTTAACGGTCAAAAGTGATAAGAGTTAACTTAAGAAGGAAACATAACCCAGCAGCAATATTATCGATAAAATTAATTAGTAGTGTCATCCTGGTATTTACACGAGTCTCGAGCATGCAGCTCATAAATCGTGGTCGTTTGTTTATATCCCCCTGTCGCACGAGCAGGCAGGTATTGACAATGACATTGGCGGGTTACGAATGACCGACCACCACCGATTTGCGTTTGGACGTAATATATCTCCGTGCTCTACTCGAGTGGCGAAAGTTTGTTTATATAACGCAAGGGATTGAGAGATGTACATAAATATCGCGAAGGTCGCCATAAGTGGGCCGATGGCGGTACTTCCGGCCGCGTGGCGGGCACGTGCGCCGCAGGATGCGCTGCATATGAGCGAGGACGCCCGTCAGTATTGCTCAATAATAATAATAATATAAATCACATACCCACGCCACATAGCGAACTTGCAGCGCTTTCCTCGTCCCGACCAGGCTCAACATTCCGTAAAATATGTGTAATATTTTACCGTATGGCACGTTACGCATTAAATATTTATTTGCATTTCTTGAGGATACCGGTGATATATTCAAGAATGCCAGCGATATTCTATTTCAAGTTCGCGAAATAGTCGTAAAACATGTCGATTTACAATTGAAAAGTGGTTACGAAAGCTCACCGTAAGAAAGAATAATTCTTCCCCAGTGTGATATACGGCGACATTCATACACGCGAAGAAAAAAATTAATTCTTGATTTCCTTAAGTTATTGGCACAAAAAAGGAAAATTTAAGACGTGCCAATTCAGACAATGCGGACTGGTGTTAATCTTGCCGCGATCAATAAACTCTCTGATTACACATTCATGGAATACTTTGTAAAGGCTCTCACAAATATATTTTGTGTGTTGTCGTAAGACCCAACATCGCACGAATTAAAATATATTGCACAAAAATAATATTTTGTTACGTGCATGAAAATATGCTAAATACTTATAATATAAGCCTAGAGATGTCTAAGTGTATTGAATAAAACAAAAAAAATATGTTGGCATTTTAGTTATCTGTCAGTCACTGTCAAGTCAAGCCCTAAATAGGGCAAAAAACAATATAGATTTAACATAACATATGCATATTTATTGAAACTCAATAATAACCTACTATGTTAACAAATTTAGCATATGTATAATTATAATTACCTGTTTTCTGTCAGCTATACATATAATAACAAAATAATGTACAATACTTTGTTTATCTATGGTCAGTAGCGCTATCTAGATTTAAATAACGCTAGCCTCTGTTTATTCTTTGTTTGAACTTTAAATAAAGTCACACTCAAGCCACTATAGGTTGTTTCATTAGGTTATGGGCCTAGCACGCTTCTACTGCGCTGTTTCGTTATATTTCCACCCCAAGCAGCACATTAGTGAATTTTGCAGCTTATCTTATAGCTTTAAGTTCTAAATGAGTGGTTTAACAGTGTTTGATACAACTTATAGCTTTAAACACAACTCAAAACTGTATATGAGTTCATCCTATCACTTGTAGTTGCATAGGAGCGTTTTTTGTTTCTACTTTATTACTTATGGTGGGATAAAGTCGATTTTGCTACTTAAAGTTGCATGCAGGTTCAAATTGTCACTCAATAAGAAGCAATAGTGCTATATAAGGCCTTAAAATCACTTATAAGCAACTTTTACATATAAGTGGGAACATACCCTTATTTGGAACTAAAAGTTCCAAATGACTAGTACAATAGCGAATTATATCACCAATAGTGGCTAAAGGGATAATTTTACGGCTCTTTTGGAACCAAAAAATATTGCAACTTTAAGGCCTAAGAAGTACCTTATTGCCACTCCAACGCATAAATAGGTCTCAGTAGAGGTTCTTGGAACCAAAAGCAGTTATTTTCACTTATTTCAAACCACTAACGAACTAAAAGTTCTATTATAGTTCCTATTTGCGCCTTGTCAAAATATATTTAATAGTCTTGCTTGTTTAATAGTCTACAAAAGAGCAAATAATTACTATTGGTAATATCATTCACTGCTTTGCCACTCGCAAGATACAAATAAGTGATTATTAGACTTGATAGTTCCAAATAAGGAACAAATAAATAAGTGAAAATAAACACTGTAGGATCTTTTTTGTTTCGCCATGTTTACAAATGGAAGCCTATGAAAATTGATTATTTTAACCAGAATTTTATCACACTCACGCATAATCACAGACTTTTGATAGTTGTGACGATGTTACTTTAACATTGTACGTAACCTACAATCATTAGGTCAGGTTTTTAACAGTTTTATTTCTTATCAGTATCTATTCCTTATTTAATTTAGCACTCTCTTTTTTAATATTCCTGATCAAATGAAGGGCGCGTCGAAATTTACAAAGAAAACATACTATAGTTTCACAGAAAAAAAAATTCGCAAGCATTTCGTGCTTATTTCAATGCTTGTATAACGTAAAGTTTTAATCACAATCAAACAGACATATAAATCCAAAATGAATATGGCAGATCACGTATTACTTTTAATAAAACACAATTTGACAGTTGCCTCGCCACTCAAAGATAATTTTGGCGACTCATTTATCACTCATTGACCGAACTGAAATGTTTTCATTCGTTCACTGCGCATAACTTTCACCCGTAGTTCTAATTACCACTTAAGGTAATTGTGAGATCTCTTATGGATTCTATTTAGCACCAAAAATAGGCTGCAATTTTTCTCCTTTTGGTTCTATACTGGTGGCATAAGGGTTCTTGCCACCTATATAGCACTTAGTCATGGTGGTAAATTTCACTTAAGCATCTAATTAGATATGATATACGAGCTATTTAGACCCAGTTGTGCTACTTGGGACGTTAATGTACAATTTTACAGAATAACATGGGATATCGTGACTACTTTGAAAAAACCTCGGAAGTAATTAATTTCACTTCAACATATGATGCTGGTACGTAGGCACGTATTGCCTTAGCCAAGGTTGGTTTCAGATACAAGCTTTTCTAAAAGTACTAACTACGTATGAGACAATTGCCGTATTAATGACCGTCAACTAAATCAGATTGTTAAAAGTGCAAAAACAACAGTTATTTAAATCCTTATTGTAACTTAATAAAAACAACGGCTAAGGCTATGATTTTAAATACGAGTACCTAATCTCTTTTGCATACATACGTTTATTCTCCCTGAACAATAGTGAAATTGTACGGACCAACAAGAGACATATGGGTCAACAGCCGTATTAAAGACCGCCAACTGATCCAGATAAGTAAAAAAAGTGCCAGCTGACCGTTTCCTAGTTCGTTGTGATAATTACTGGCGGGGCAGAACGAGGTGACACGGACTAAATTGGCGCATCTGTTATAGCGAACGGGAATCCAGCCACCGGCCAGAGGCGTCATCTGCGATTGTTTTTTCTAATACTTGATGCTTGTTTTTGTTAACTTGCCCATTTAGCTTTAATATCGTTGAGTGCGTTCTTTGATTATAATAGGTAATACATGTATGGGGTACGTAAAAAATGGGATCATTGGATTCATTAATTAAGCACCGCACCGTTTAATGTAAGGCTAGGAAAAGGAGGAGGCTCTCAAGTCAAAGTAAATGTTTTTTATGTTGTTATCTTAAAGCTCCAACGTTTAAATATGGAGTCAGTTTACTCGTAAAAATGCCTTAATATTATTATAATAATTTAAAAATAAAGTTTTTTAAACAGAAGGTATTTCCTACTTTTTAACATCGCTCTCGACAAATGTATCCGCGACTCAAAGATCGAGACAAAGGGTACTATATACAACAAATCCGTCCAAATTCTGGGGTATACGGATGACCTCGACGTGATTGGAAGGTCCCTACCTGCAATGGAGAGTGCATACCTTGCTCTTGAAAAATCAGCTGCGGGGGCCGGTCTCCAAGTTAATATGGCCAAGACTAAGTACCTGAAAGCGTCAAAAGACCAGCAAGCTCTACTACAAGGCATTCACATTGGCAGTAACACCTTTGCTAGCGTCAAAGAATTTATAATAATAATAATAATAATAATAAATTCTTTATTTCAGATATAGTATCCATAGAGTGTTAGTAACAACGAAAACTTAAAATACTTATAAATACATTAGTAATACAAACACTTACACAACACAAAAATTAAACACTATAACACAAATTCTGCGACACCTTTGACCTGCGTTATCCAAAATTTCTGGATGGGGCAGTCAAACCTAGCCGCAATGTCACTTAGGATGCTGTTGGAGCTCTGCCTAACCCGTGTCAACAGTGAGACAATCTTTTTTCTCATTATTGCTTGAAAACTGTCAACACGGGCCTCAGCAAACATACCTGATGCACTACACCACGTCGGTAGTCCCAACAGCATCCTAAATGCATTATATACCTTGGGTCCTTAGTAACCGATAGCAACGATGTGTCTTCAGAAATAAGCAGGAGAATAATGGCTGCTAACAAGTGCTACTTCGGCCTGCTAAGATACTTTAGCTCGAAACTTCTTTCAAGAAGCATAAAACTTCTTCTGTACAAAACCTACTAAGGCCCATACTCACCTACGGTTCCGAGTGTTGGGTACTTAGCAAAAAAGACGAAAATTCCTTGTTAGTGTTTGAGCGTAAGATATTAAGGCGCATTTTCGGAGCTGTGATGGAAGATGAAGGATGGCGAACGCGTTATAACCACGAGCTATACCAAATGTATGATGAGCCAAACGTTATTAAGACCATAAAGATTGGACGCCTGCGATGGGCAGGGCACGTGCTGCGAATGGACGAGGCCAGAGTACCCAAACGCCTTCTAGAAGGCCGACCGGAGGGTCGCAGAAGTAGAGGCAGACCCAAGCTCAGGTGGCTGGACGGCGTCGAACAGGATAGCAAGATCTTAGGAGTGATAAGTTGGAGAAGGAAAGCCATGAATAGATCGGACTGGAGAGATTTGCTAGACCAGGCTAAGGCCCACCCGCGGCTGTAACGCCTCAGATGATGATGATTTTCTAGTTGGTCCCCTAGTGAGGATCTAGTGATGGGAGCCTGGAGAGATCGAAGGACATAATATTACAGGCACAACATAACTTTTTTCTTTAGTAACTCGTTCATTATTACTATCGGAAAGTTAAAGTCGGCTTTGAAAAATAGCGGTGGCATTTTTACATTTTCAGAGTTGCAACTATAGTAATTTAGTCATCGTTAATAAACGTTTAGTCAGGTGTAGTGTATTTACTCTACATCTAATAAAGTAGCCGCTTATTTTCCTTATACTGTTTTTCGCGACGGATGTGCATCTATAATAAATTATATAATTATCAATGGATAAAACTATGACTTGATTTCATAATATAATATACCAGCCAGACAGCAAAGCGAAAGGCTTCGCTCATAAACATGTGAATGAAAAGTTAATAAGCCCATTTCCGAATGCAAGTCCACGCATCGCGCCCAGTCCCACGGCCGACAAAGTCGCTGCGTTTGACAAACATGTCGCTCTATACAGAATTCCTGTGACACATCAACTCTTCACTGTTCATTTCAAAAGGGTGACCATAACGTAACGCAGGCGTTAATCCCTTGTGGTATTTTATCGTTTTATAATTTCACAATGGCTTGATAACTTCTTTTCTCTTCAGTTAACCAAAATGCTTTTTATTGTATTGCAGTATCAACTCTTGATTTGAATTGGTTTACGATTTTGAATAGGGAAAGGTTTTATGATTAAAACTTTAAACAGTTTTTATATGTTGTATTATATTAACGTCTCTATTATCCGTGTGTCTGAAAAATGAGCCGTTATCGTTCATAGACGGTATGTTATTTAACATTCTCGGATGGCAAGGAGACAGACCTGCAAGTGAATATGCGAAGTCGAAATTTTATATCGCTAAACTGCGTTGTTTGAGACCTATATCATTTTCTAATTTAACCTTTCGTATGTGGCGGTCAAACTTTACCAATCAAATGACAGAGCTTTGGAAAGTATTTAAAAAAGTAGGTTCGAAAGGTTCGTCACGACCCTTATCTAACACAGACGAAAGGTTAAACGTACGTATACTATTTATGAACACCTCTTTGTCAGATCTACATTAACATCTATTTAATTTGATTAGGCGCCAATAG
Source organism: Apotomis capreana (assembly GCA_947623375.1). Classification (NCBI taxonomy): domain Eukaryota; kingdom Metazoa; phylum Arthropoda; class Insecta; order Lepidoptera; family Tortricidae; genus Apotomis; species Apotomis capreana. The sequence goes on from OX392504.1 coordinate 13,838,752, forward strand.
AAACAATGTCAATGGTATATAATTTAATTTAAGAATAAAATTAAATAAACTGATACATATTATGTAGGTAATTTATGTAATGACATAATTTGGTTAAGTTTCTTTTATTTTACCAGAGCAACGTGTAGATTTTTTTAGAAACTGTGGATACACAAAGAATTGAATTTAAAAAATAGAGGAAAAAAAAGAAAAAGGTAAACCTCGAAGACTCGTGTCATTCAATTGAACAATAAAATGAAAAAAATAATAATACCTAAGTACCTAAGGTCGAACATAACTAGAACCTTTTCCTTCTTTGAATTCGGTTATTAAACTAAACAGAATGTAGTATTTTTGGTGGAGATATACTAAGTCGAACTAACGTGTTTATGTTTAATTTATAAAATATTATTCTTTTATTTGATGTGAATGTTAATTTTAAGCTATTTATCTATGGTTCGCAGTTGCCCGAAAATAAATTATATTGATTGTTGTGTTTGTTTGTGATGTCATAATGCATAATATCTATGCAGAAATTATCAGATCAAATTATCGAAACCAAACAGTTCCCTTTTCGATAGCAACTGTAACTGACGAGAAAATTAAATCAATGAACGTCAACAAAAACTCCAGTCTTAATAGGCAACAAAGCTGAGAAGGCTGGCTTATACATAATTATAAAGTGCTTACTTAAATAACGTTATAACACGTTATACTCTCGCGGTTTGAACACATAATTAAAACTTATTGAACCAGGTCTATCGCGATATTTTGATTTACCTTTAATAACTTTTAATTAAATAACGTTACCTGTGATGTGGAGGTATTAAATAAAATCGTCTAGTCAATAATATGTTTTAAATAATAACAAATGAAAGCAATGCAAATAGAGTACGATACAGAGGAAATTGTTTTCATAATCTCAATTATTAAATTATCATGCATTGATTTGTAAAAAAATATTGAGCAATATTTATAATTTTAACCAGACTTGTAAGGGAGTACCTTTTGAGAGCGCGGCCATAAGCCTTACAACACAAGACACACCTGCTCACCATTCAGAGTTCCAAACAGCGAGTACAAAGAGGCCTATTCAAATGTTAAACAAAAATAGCGTTCGATAGACAGCAGCACCACTATATTGAATTAACTTGATGGCGGAACAATGCTTACATCGATATCTCTACCTACTTTCTTTTTAAGAAAGACAACAAGGTTCCTTCTTGAGAGGACGCTGACAAGCACGCCGCGACACAAAGAAGATCGACGGCGGTTGGCCGTAGCACAAAGGTCAACGCGGCTCGGGATCACCTTACATCGCCCTCAGCTCCGCTCGGTTCGTGAGGCGGCGAGCCTCGGAATACACTTTTGTGACTCGACGAGCATTATCGCGCGATCTGGGAGCGGAGATGCTCCTCATAATGCGTCCAGATAAACCCGCTTTGTGTCGTGTGCTCTCTATAACAAGAAGAATATTCCATGAAAGGAGCGCGCAACGCAACAGGTACATGCCCCCGCGATCATCTACTAGATTAAGTGACGTGTGGTGGCTTTTCACGTCTTTGGTTTTACATTACATTTATTTTTAAATGTGTAGGTACGCATTACGGTTGTCGGTCGAACCTGTGGTGCAGGCAAACAGAAATTATAAAAAAAAATGTTCATTCATTAGCAGGGTCATACACAAACACACGTTGCAGTCTGAAACTTTACTAACCCTAAAAATGATTATAAATCCGAAACAAAATGTTCAAGTAGTAAGTACCTAAATAACACTTGATTTGTTGAACTTTTTAAAATAACAATAACTTAAAAATTACTTATAATCCAATTATGCCATTAGCAAAACATATCAATTAATCAACAGTTACAAAGGCTAATGCTGCCACAGCTTTACCACACGTGTGTTCGAGGTACACTTTCAATAGTTTCAACAAACCATCGCTAAAGGTATTTCTTAAACTAGATTGAGTCTGACTGATGTAACAGGAGATTAACCGAGTCGGGCATGAATCAAGCTTGTTGTTGGCGCATGCGCCATGACACGTTTAGTAGCACTGAATTAAACAATCACGGCTGACTCATACCTAATACCGGTTAGCTATAAAGACAACAGAAATTATCTTTGTCTAGTTTGTTTCGCAGACAAAATGCCATGTAGCTACGATAGCATAATTCTAAATGATTTAGCAAGCTCTATCACCGAGCTGCAATACCAAATTAATTATCGCTGATTCATAATTAGTAAACCTAGGATTGGTAACTTGGGACGCGCAGAATCCTGAGATCCGGAACTTAATTGATTTCTCATAAACTCACAAGCCCAAAGAAAACTCTTTTTGTATTGCACAGGTAGAAATCAGCAGATGGAACTGCATTCTGCTAATAAAAACGTTGTGGTGCGTGATTATTTGTTGGTAATCCTTTAACCAAACAGAATTAAGAAAGCGCAGCAAATTGCACAAGATGCATTGTCTGTCTTATGTTCGTGGTGTGTGGTGCGGTATGGTGGTGCGCGGTGGTGTAGTACCTGCGCGGCGTGCAATGTGGAGCACGCGATAGAGCGGCCCACCCAGCGCGGCAGACCAACAAAGGCAGCGCGACCGTGAACGCATTCACGCAATCCGCGAAGCAACCCTAATAAGTTACCTACCTACCTAACCTACTATCTGTGTACTGAGCACCACTCCTGGATACTATATGTCACGCCTCGCCTTCATGTTACTTAGTCTTGCAGAACTACCGGCCGCCGGACGCGTACCTAACTAACCTTACGTTGCATGTGTAGCAGGCATAACTCGGTGTGTTGGTGTAATGTTACATTATGATTGGAAGATGCTGAGATAACAAAATAAGGCTCTTATAATCGCTACACGCGAGGCCGTATTTCCTCCATGTTTGGAATTTATTTGATAGCTTGCTCTATGGAAGCTATAAACACGGGGAGAATATTGTAGCTGTGTCTCAATTAGTCCATTCTGCTACCTACTGGAAAGTTGTGCGTCTGCCGGGAGAGCGCTAGTTCTTTATTACGCTCCTACAAGATGGTTGCAATTAAGTACCGACAACTAATAATGTTTAACGTGGATGTGGTACGTGTATCTACCTCATTCATAATACGCCGGCTACCCGGCCGGATACAACATCATAATGGTATACGTACTAAGATAAAGCAGTCCGAACTTAAGCAACGACTTTTAAAGGTAAATACAAAGTATAAACAGTTAGACAAGGCTCTGGTTTGCATAGATAATGAATGACTCGTCTCTTCTAGATATTGATCTAATTACCTTTAACAGCGTACTATTATCAGCGATCAAGCGGCCAGCAGCGGCTAACTAAATTGATTGAATGTGACGTGAAAATAGTACACACATTAGTATAGAATATATATATAACCAGGGGATGGCGTGAAATTGTGAAGTGATCGAGTAGTAAACCAGCCGTAAAGCTAATGTTTGTGGTCAATTAAATCGTGAGAAATAACTCCGCAATCGCCGCCGCCAGAGCAGCGCCGCGTCGGGCGTCTATCTCCCGAGGGCACCCGTTCCTTCGGGTTTTTCCAACGTTATGTCAATTGTCACTTAGAAAAATACAATTGCATTAATTACAATGTACACTATTTATTTTACTTATGATTAATGCCTAATTGCAACATTTTACAAACAGTACGGAACTTATTGATTACCAATTAATGTTATTCGCAATTTTATAGGCCCAGACGAGACTTCGCGAGATGCGGTAATTTTGCTGTGAAACATTGATTTCGTGTTTCATCTGCCGAGCATCGATAATTGTAGCTCTACCCAGTTGCACAACTGGGCACTAGCTCGATGGCGAAGAGGCCACTGTGCAAATCGGTCCAATTATGCAAGTGAATCGATTAGAAAATGAGCAGATGGCTTGTGCGATATTAGATCGCGATTGATTGTCTTACGTAATCTGTGCCGGAAACGATGTTATAGTGGGTAAAGGTTTAAATAATCATGAGTTAATAGTTTCATCTTGTTCACTGAATTGAAGATAATAATTTTAATTATACTTTCAAAGTAGAGCTGTAGTATACAAACGATTATAGTCTAAGATCCCGATATAAAACGACCTTCACCGAGATGTTTATTTGATGAAATGTATATTATATTTAATTTAATATGTCAATAAATATATTGCATATGGGTTGCCTAACAAATTTTAGTCCAGGGTAGGTATGTTTAACAAATAATAAAAAAAAAAATTTAAACAGTTTATCGGTTTGATTAATATTAGATAAATTCTATACCAATCGAAAGTATGAAGCCCATAGAATATGCAAACGTTAGGTTGCCTATACTTTTCCCGTCACAACTATCGGGTAGCCAGGTATAAACGGGTAAATCTATACCTACTAGCATTTTGCAACGGTCTGATTATTGAATTGAAATTAAATTAAATTAAAGATTATTTTATTATGAATTTATCTAATATACAAACCGGTGAAATGTTAAAAAAAAAGTTTTTTTAACTAAACATACCCTGGACTAAAATTTGTTAGGCAACCCATATGCAATATATTTATTGACATTAAATTAAATATAATATACATTTCATCAAATAAACATCTCGGTGAAGGTCGTTTTATATCGGGATCCTCTACTATTATGTTTAAAAAACCGGCCAAGAGCATGTCGGGCCACACTCAATGTAGGGTTCCGTAGTTCCCATCCTTCACAATAGACGGGCTTAAAACAGAGGTTTTAAGTCCGAAGTTTAAATTACGAGAAAGATTTCAAGCTCTATAAAAAGGTCGTAAAAGCCTAAGTACCGTGAACATGCCAACTTTGCCCGCTTTTTTCGTAAAAACCCGAATTTCTCTTTTTTTCTATGACGGGATAAAGTTTTTTGTCTAACGCATCCATCGTATTCATATGCATGCGTTTATTACGAGAAACAATTTTTAAATCTAAATTTAACCAACTTTTTTGACAATTTTCACCTCGGATAAAGTTATCTAAACTTTTGCCAACATTGCCCAAATCGTTTATTTCCGTAACTATAGCCCCTACAGCGTTAAGATAAGGATCAGTATATAATCTGGGTTAATAATGGCGTTCCACGTAAATATCGTGGTCTTACCTATACAAACACGTGTGCAATATGGGTGGGAAATGTTACATTGGTTTTTGTTTTATTCCATACAAGCCGAATCAAGCAATTTGAAATTTTCAGGGTTGTCACTTTTGGTTGAGTAAACCATTTTTACCAATACCATTATAAAAGTGAAAAATGTATGCTTAATATTGGGTACTAATAGTTAGGCGGTTATTTTTTACTTCACGTTAGAATAATCTAAATAAAAATTGTCATAATTGAATATTCTATGTTTTTGTGTTTTATGGACATGACATGACATGCAGCTACTGCTAAAAGTACAACGGCTTAATAGAAATACAATTTACCTTACCTTAATACATAACCCTCCTTTATTTACGCAGTCAGGTAAAATTACGACAAGGTGACAACCCTAACCCTTTTTTTAGTCTGGGCAATGTTAGCATTCATAGGTTAGCAAGTTACTGGATAACATTGCCCACCATCATAACTGGTTTTAATAAGTATTTTTAGTACAAACTACAGTAAAAATGATCTACAGTTCTTATTTTATAACAAGCAATAAGATACATTCACCTGAGCCTTCCCCATTCTGTAAAAAATACACCAGAACTTCACCTAGAATTGGCCCGCCAAATCACGCACCTTATTCGACTAGTCCCAACCCAACACGTTACGGAATGAAGTTGCGCGCAAATGTCATTCCCAGTGATACCACAGATATAATCTATTTTCCACTAAAAATAGTAGTGTTGCCATAATCATCTTGAAATTGTCTAAAGTTACGTTTCTTTTTTTAAGTAGCGTTTTGGGCAAAGTTCCCTGTGGAGGCAAAGTTGGCGTATTTTACGGTAACTGTAATTACTTATTACCTTCTGGAAGTTATCGATTATACACGCCAGATTGAGCGAAATGTTTTTATGCAGTATGGCACTTAACTAATATATATTGTAACGTTCGAAGTATAAGGACACCGCGCGGCACTTACGTCATTTTAAAGAAAATTATGAATTTTTGCGATAACTCAAAAACGGCTTGACCGATTTTATTCAATATAATTTTCATTGAAAGGGCTTATACGGTTTTTGACCCGTGGTTGAAAACTTAGAGGGGGGGAGGACGACGCTATTTTTTGGATTTCTGGAGCGAATATTTACAAGACTATCAAAAAATGATGTTTGAAGACCCCTATTATTTTTAAAAGACCTATTCAACGACAGCCCACACACTAGTGTTGGAACGGAAAAATTACAAAATCACCCCCACTTTAGGTGTCCGGGAGGTACCCGAAAAAGGGTTTTTTTTTTAGTTTTTATTTTACCGTTTTGTCGGCGTGATACATACACATACTCATACCAAATTCCAGCTTTCTAGTACTAATGATCACGGAGCTAAGCCGCGGACGGACAGACAGACAGACAGACGGACAGACGGACATGGCGGAACTATAAGAGTTCCTAGTTGACTACGGAACCCTAAAAATGTTCCTTGCTCAATACTGGTATAATTACTCACTTTACAGCTACGGTATCAATACAACTAAGTATGCCCAAATTTTAATTGCGCGCAGTCTGTCGATGTATCTTCATTGTTTGATGATGGCCGTAGATTAGAATTAAAACGTCACTGCGCCGCTAAGCTATAATTTGTTGATTAAGCGATTGGTGGGCATCGATAAATCTTAATTCTGTGGGACAGATTAAACTGGCATTTGTGCACTTTATTTTTCTTTCGGGTTGTTACTATTTTTTTTGAAGCTTTTGATTCTTGACCTAAATCATGTTTCAGCTTTATATCTTATCCAGGAATTTAACATGTTTTGACACCTTAAATAATAGGGGAGAGTAACCTATATTGAACCGGCGCTTAAATTGGACCACCTGTATTTCTACCAAATAACACAATTTATTTATTACACCAAATTGGTGGACTGATTGTGGCGCTGTCGTCGCTTAATTTTTTGTTGCCAGTGTAAATAAATTGTGTTATTTGGTAGAAATACTTCTAGTGGTCCAATTTAAGCGCCGGTTCAATATAGGTTACTCTCCCCTAAGTTTATTTTCAGAGTCAAAGGTACTATCTTACCCCCACACCGGAACACAACAATGCGAACATTGCTGTTTGGCGGTGGGTTAGCAGGCAAGACGGTAGTAACAATCCGGACGGACCCTGCACGAGGCCCTACTACTCCAAAAATGTTTTGACAACTTAAATAATAAGCTTATTTTCAGAGTCAAAGGTAACTAGGTACCTATGTATTTTATTTCAAGACAAATATTTCTCTGTTGGCCAGACAACTATAGAGGTATATATATATATATATTTTGAGGTCAAATAGTTACAAAATATATTAAGACATTTTCACCTAAAAAAAAACATGTACTTGAAATAGTTTCCTGTTGTTAATAAGCTCCGGTTTAAATAGTAATCCTCCCTTTCTATTTCAGTCGGAAGAAAGAAAAAGTACGGGGAAGGTCAAGAACATGTGGTTCCGATATTTTTGAATTTCGTTAGGGGAGCAGACGGCGAGGTCGTTGCCCCGTTTACCCAATAGGAGGGTTGTCACCGGAGCGTCGGAGAATGTCGCTTACGTGAGATATGAAAAGGAGGGCCGACGTGTGCGCACCCCGGGACCGGCGGCAGGTGAGGGGATGTCAAGTAGACGATCTCTTATTCCGGTGCCGTTTCTGGTGTTTCAGTTATACGTAATAAACAGAAACAAGTAATTATGTAATTAACAGCGTCTTTAATTAATCGCTTTCAATTTTATGCCGACGATTGCCTGCTCAAGCCATTAAGTGGCTGAACTGTAATAATCGTTGCTTACGATTTATTATTGAAACGAATGCCGCTCAAGATTGTATGATGTCCACAATAAAATCGTACACCATTGTGAGCAAGCATGTCCGCGATATAATCGATGGTTCGTAAGATTTCGCAGAATTGCACTTATCGGTGATTTTATGCGTTGCAGCCTCATCGTGAACGAAGAAATATAAAACCTGATACAGTTTTATCATTGTCCACTCCACACCATCTACCTTTATATACGTTATATACGTAAGAAGTAGGTACGCATAATGGGTATTAGATACGTAGGTTTAATTAAAGGCTACATATTACGTATACGTTATGTACGTTTTGATGTTGCTAAAACCAATTTGGCCCAATTCTCGCTTTGACCGGGATCTCTATTGAGAGATTGAAAAGAAATGCTACTGTAAGGCCTTAATCGAAACTGTAAGTTTAGCTCATATCGATAGATTCTAAAAGTGATCCAAATTATTTTAATTACTTTTACCTTCAGGAGCCGATAGGAACTAATTAAGTCTTCTACATTTTCCAGATGTTTCTTCACCAATTTTAATCTTTTTTTCCGGGACTATTCAAAACTAACTTTTATGTATTAAACCTCAACCTCATCTACTTCATACATTGTTTTATATAGTCATAGTTTTCGGTTTTAAGCAATTCGGAAAGTAGCCAAAGCGAAGGGACATTCAATCGTTTGGACAAGATACGGGAAAATTTATGTGCGCAAGAATGAGGACTCCGACGCTATACATATTAAAGACACTAATAGCCTAAAAAAAATTGTGTAATTTGGTTTACTTTTAGTTTTTGCTATAGGTTATACTCATTTGCTTATATTTTTTACTGTTTTACGCTTTAAATTATGTTAATTTACTACCAGAATGTTAATAGAATTAGAAGTAAGTTAAAAGAACTGTATCTTAATATCCTAAACTGCAACTACGACATTATTTGTTTGACGGAAACAAACTTAAATGACGGCGTCCACGACGCTGAATTCCTGGACTCTCGGTATAATATACATCGTAGAGATCGGGGGTCTACGTCACTCGACAAAACTGAGGGCGGTGGCGTTGCGATAGCAGTTAAAAAACACCTGACGGCTAATCGCTTGTGTGCGTGGGAGAGTGAGGTTGAGGATCTCTGGCTTCAAGTCGATGTAACTAACAATTGTACCATAATTATTTGTGTTTGTTATTTACCACTAGATTTGGAAATAGCCAAACTTAAATCGTTTTACACTCATTTTCAAAGCAAAATGTCACACTCTAATAAGGAATTTGAATTCATCTGCGTTGGTGATTTTAACGCACCCCACATTCACTGGACAAAACTACCTAACTCCTCAGACATGTTTCCTTCAATTTCCACTTGTGATCCAAAATCTGACTTATTGCTTGATACCATCTCCTTGTGCAATCTTACACAGTATAATAATGTCCCAAATAAAAACAATCGTTTTTTCGGATCTCATATTGTCAAATGTTGGCAAAGTTAGCGTCTATGGTGCTGCACCCTTAAGTCGAACTGACGAACATCATCCTGCCTTGCTGATAGATATTGATTATGTAACTTCTTCACCTAAGGCCATTATTCCTCGTAATAACGAAAGACCCGACTTTTATAAATGTAATTTTGATGAAATACGTAAGGAATTGGCTGCAGTCGACTGGGAGCTACTATTGTCAGATATCGATGTAGATGCCGCTGTGCAAATATTCCATGATAAATTAAATGAAATTATCAAGAAACACACGCCAATGAAAAAAATTAGATCTCGTATGTACCCTAGTTGGTTCAACCCGATATTAGTTCGCTCTCTAAAGGAAAAATTGAAATACCATCGGCGTTATAAGAAATTTGGTAACCCACGTGACTATGACAGCTTTGACCTTCTTCGGACACGATGCAAAAAACTTATTGACAGTTGTTACAATACATATATTAGTTCGGTACAAGAATCAATTAGGCATAATATTAAACACTTCTGGAGATATGTTAATGAGAAAAAAGGCAATAACTCTGTTCCTGTCACTATGAAATATAACAACTTGGTGTCATCAAATCCCACAGAAGTATGCGAAATGTTCTCAAGCTACTTTGGTTCCGTTTTTGAAAAATCTACTGATTCTAGCACATACACATTCCCAGGTTCCTTAAAAACTAACATCAGCTTATGCGATACTAATGTGAATATTGATGCTAAAACGCATGACGCTGGTCCTGATGGCATACCTCCAGTGTTTGTAAAAAACCGGCCAAGTGCGAGTCGGACTCGCGCACCGAGGGTTCCGTACAAACACTTTCCATCCCTAAGCGGTTAAGTTAAGTTTGCACCTGGTATGTATAGCGCCCCATATAAATTAGGTGCAAAGTTAGGTATTAAAATATAAAAAAAAAACTACTTACTAGATCTCGTTCAAAACAATTTTCGTTGGTAGTTTTTATAGTAATGTACATCATATGTTTTTTTTAGATTTTTCATAATCTTATTTTAGAAGTTAGAGGGGGGGGGGACCAACTTTTTTCCACTTTGGAAGCGTCTGTCACGCAAACTATTCGGTTTAGAAAAAAAAATGTTAGAAACCTCGATATCATTTTTAAAGACCTATCCATAGATACCCCACACGTATGTGTTTGATGAAAAAAAAATTTTTGAGTTTCAGTTCTAAGTATGGGGAGCCCCCAATATTTACTATTATTTTTTTATTTTTGCATCAAAATCTTAATGCGGTTCACAGAATACATCTACCTACCAAGTTTCAACAGTATAGCTCTTATAGTTTCGGAAAAAAATGGCTGTGACATACGGACGGACAGACGGACAGACGGACAGACAGACAGACAGACAGACAGACAGACATGACGAATCTATAAGGGTTCCGTTTTTTGCCATTTGGCTACGGAACCCTAAAAATTGTGGTCAGGAGCTCTGTTTACCTCTTTGCATCATTTTTAACAAATCTATTAAGGCGGGTGTTTTTCCGACTCTTTGGAAAATTGCTCACATTATTACCTATACACAAATCTGGAGAAAAAAGTCAATGTCAAAATTACAGGCCCATCAGTATTTTATCAATCTTCGCTAAGTTATTTGAAGCTGTCCTATACAACTGTTTTTATTCACATTTTAAAACAATTATTTCTCCTAATCAACACGGTTTTGTCTCAAATAGGTCTACCCTCAGTAATCTACTAGTGTACAAAAATTATTTGTGTTGTGCTTTTGCAAAGAGAACTCAGGTAGACTCAATATATACAGATTTTTCAAAGGCCTTTGATAAAGTTGATCACGCAATACTCGTCAAAAAGCTAGAAGGTTACGGAATTCATGGCAATTTGTTGAGATGGATTCGTTCTTATTTGAATAATAGAAGTCAGCTTATAAATATCAAAGGACATCTTTCTGCACCAATCACTATAACTTCAGGCGTTCCGCAAGGTTCTCATTTAGGACCTCTCTTGTTTGTTGTTTTCATCAATGACTTGATTGAGCATCTGTCTTGCCCTTGTCTTCTATATGCAGATGATCTTAAAATATTTTTAACAATAAATAATACTGAGGACTGTGTAATTTTGCAGGATAACCTTAATATTGTAGCAGATTGGATTGGTGCACTACAAATCGTATGTTTTTAAACTCTGATAAATGTTACATTATATCCTTTACATCATCAAAACAAAAAATCTTATTTAACTATTCACTTAAAGATTATAAATTAAATCGCACGTCAGTTATCCGTGACCTTGGTGTTCACTTTGATGAAAAATTAACCTTTCATACTCATTATGATAAATTAATTTCTAAGAGCATTAAGCTGATCGGATTCATATCTCGCTCCACCAGAGATTTCAAAAATATTAATACCTTGAAATATTTATACTACTCCCTAGTTCGAAGCACTTTAGAGTACGGATGTGCGATTTGGTCATCCTATTACAAAATTCATATTGACAGGATAGAAAGAGTTCAAAAGCAGTTCCTCAGCATTCTCTCCTATAGACTTTATCTCGGTCGAGAACTCAGACCATACATCAGCAGGCTCAAGCACTTCAATGTAGTATCTCTTTCATCCCGCAGAAAATGCAACGATTTAATTATTCTTTATAAAGTCATTCACGCGCATATTGATTGTCCTTCTCTCCTTTCGCTTCTGAATTTCATTACTCGATATAAGGCACGCAACCCGTCTCACAAATTATTCCAGCTCCATATTTACAAAAATAACACCTCTTTTTACAATCCCATTATACGAATGTGTCGACTATATAATGAAACTATAGTTAAACACCCTTCTTTGGATATATTTAATCATAAGCTACTTACATTTAAAAATATTGTTAAGAAACTATTTGTGTAACCCAAAATAGGATTTTAAGCCTAACACAACCATAGAAAAGTATAGATTAATAATGCCATAATATTATTTCCATACCCTGTTACTTACAAATACAACATATATACTCTCTGTCTAGCGATTAATTAGTAATATATGTTATTAAACTTTCTGTGCACACACTGTTTAGAATTATAGTCCAGACCTAGACGATAAGCAACAATTTGTATGTGATTGACTGTAATTTGTTGTGTGAGCCTAATAAATAAATAAATAAATAAATAAATTGGGTTGGTTTTATTTTGTAAGCCACAAAAATATGGAATTTTTGCAACTCGATGGTTTGTTTATACGCAGTAGTTTTGAGCCTTATCTGAAAATTACGTTTGAATGTTGAATCCCATATGCCTACCTATATAAATTTTCATTCGAATTGAGAAAAAAAATACATACAATAAGATAAAAATCGGCCCAGTTCGGAGAGGTGGCAATTTGGCCAAAATAGTTATGAAAAATTTAAGGGTACTGAGGAGTTTCCTTAGGTACAGGTGCCAGGTGGTGATGTAGGTGGTACAAGTGGTCTACACTGATCCTCGGTCGCGCGTCGCGCCTCACCGACGGCCGCGCCCGCGCAAGTCTCATCGAACGCCATAATCTTCGCTTCACTGCTCTTTATAATCGGTTCTTATTGTATTCGACTCCATTATATTGTCAGATATGCTCCTTCGATAAATTTAGCTGTTGTTGAGCAATATCTTGTGTGGTTGAGCGGAACAGGATACTCAATTTCCTGAGGAGTGCGTATCATTACGTGTGCGCTCACCTTATAAAAATGATGTCAGTAATAATACCGCACCTACATGTCTTTAAGTCATTGATTGTCCACACAAAATATTTGTCTTCGACTAATAATATTTTTTATGTTATGACTTTCCGTGATATATTTTCAAAGGACTTCCATAAATTATTTTTTATTTATTTAAACTTTATTGCACAAAACAAAAGTCAGTACAAATGGCGGACTTAATGCCAAATGGCATTCTCTACCAGTCAACCATAGGGCCAAATAGAGATACTAGAAGTGGGTGCAAATCAGAAATCTGATGGTACAGAGAGGTTCTAGTATACAAGTAAATACAAAATATATATTACTGTTTATACAAATATACATATACCTACATTTACACACTACAAATATATAGATAAACAAATAATGAATATAAATATATACGAAAGTCTACAACATGGGATGATGATGATATTTTTTCCCATATAAGTAGCGGTTATTTCCCGACGTTATTTTACGTGGCATATATTCATCTTCTCCGGTAATAAATAGAACACTATTTTTACTGAACTTAAATGAAAAGAAAAGGGGTAGTATAATTATGTGACTAAGTGCTCAAGTGTGTGGGACTAAAGATAATTTGTAGTTTGTATCTTTCATCAACCGGTTGTTACCTTTGTGTCAAAATAGCGTATAGTGTTAAGTTAAAACTTAACGCTATAATATTATTTTATTATCATTATCAATACAGAGATTGAGAATTCATTCTCTACAAAGATATGGGACAAAGGCTAGGAGGATGATGATGATCAACACAGAGGGATCGTATCTTATTCTTTGAATTTCATCAAGAATTTCCTCATGGGACCATCCTAAATATGGTCACAGTTGTTATTTAGGCTGCTTATACCTTTCAATCTTTAGTTAAGAAAATGAATTAGGCATACAATTTAAGGATTATTTAGAGTGCTGAACTACCGACCACAGTGATGGATAGATACAGATCTTTCACTTTAGCTGTAGGACAAGAGATCCACGGACTAGACGTCGCCGCTGTGATAACATTTCACGCTGACTGAATGCTAGTTGGTACAGCGCAGCCGCGGGTTGAGATGGTGAGGTGGGTGACAGTAATTGACAGGTCGGTGCGCAGGACACTTGACGCACGTGCGAGTGGACCCGGCCCCCGCACTGAGCAGGATGTCTTTAAATAGACTAAATGCCTTTGTGAAGGCATGCCCTCCGAAGGGTGGCGGCATCCGGCTACGATCGCGCACATGATTTGCTTCTTAAAGGAAACTTATAAATAACTTGCTTCAATTATTCTAAACCATTCAACTATGAACGTTACTCGAGGCAGCTGAGTAACCCGTGTTCCACTTTGTTGCAAGAATCTTATCCTTACATCGCTGACACACTACTACACGGAATGTCTATTGTTTTCCAATTCATAAATAAACCTTGGAGGAATATTCTAAAATTATTCCAAAACTAGAAGGTAGTTAAACTACGTTCACCAAGGAGGTTAAAATTGTGACTCCTTTTTGCTTATCTATTGCTGGGGAAAAAGTACCCGTGTACCATATTAAATTAAATTGAAATCACAAATACCTCTGCTATAACCACGAATAGTACGGATCTGTCTAGCTGTTTTGGCTTGGTAATTTGATTTAATATGAATTGGCGCAGAAAAATGATTCAGTAACGTCTACCCAGCCTATTTCATTTATTTGCTGAAAATAAATGAAATAGGCAATATAATGACAGTGGCAATTCAATTAAATCTTATATAAAATTTTAAGTTTTATAATGGCTTAGAAAATGTATAATCGCACAATTTATCCATGCTTTACACGTCGTTATTAGGCAAATTACTCTAACGAATATTTCGTAATCTTAAGAATATACATTTATATTTTTTTTAAATATGTAGTGTACCTACATCCTGTGGAGTGAATGCGCGAATAATTTGACCACTTGAATTACTTACATAAGTCATTATCATTACTGACAACTTTTGTTAAGATTCTGATCATGCTTACGTAAGGTTCATCCTTATACAAAGATAACTCTGATCAACACATTTCGTAGAACAGTGATGAATGACGATACAAAACGCGGTAGAATCCCCGGGTAAATACTGGTAAATCGTCAAGCTCTACATATAAACTAACCAATGCATTTGTCTGTCAGGCGATATTGTGTGGCAAATTTGCATCAACTGCTGCGCAAATACTGCTGTTATACATTATTTATAAGCAGATATACATTTGAAGAAATTGTAATCATTGAAAGATCAACGACGCACTAAAATCCGGATCTTAATTCTTTAGGGGCCGCGTATGAGTACATTCTTCATAATGTAGCCCTTGCACGTGTTATTCAAAAGGGTCCCTCGGGACTTTTCTCAGCATGTATGTACGCATTGTACCTTTAACGTACCTGCAAAGCGTTCAAACAAGTGTTTCCGGTCAGGGGTCTCCGTATCCGGTTCGTTTGCGCAACTACCTATCGGATTTGTGAGGCGATTTATCAAAAGCTAAATCTAGCGAGTTTGTATAATATAATGACAGTGGCAATGTTATTGTTAGAGCACCCGTTGGGTTGAAAATAGTCGGTGTGTATTGTGTCGGAACCTTAAGTACTTATTTAGATAAAAGCTTTGCTTCATAATGTATCTTAACTGTGAAAAGAATATATAATTATAAATCTAAATTTAAAAAGTATTAGATAATAATAAATAATAAATAAATATTAAGGGACAACCATACACAAATCGACCTAGTCCTGAACTAAGCAAAGCTTGTACATAGGTACAAGATACCCAGGACAAATATTCGAGTTCATCACACAAATATTAGTCCCGGCCGAAGTTCGAACCCAGGACCGCCGGGTCAAAAAATTATGGAAAAATTCATGAAAATTAGGCCTTATAAGTATTTTCAATGAAAACTATTGAATAAAATCGGTTAAGCCGTTTTTGAGTTATCGCAAAATTTCATAATTTTCTTTAAAATGACTTAAGTGCCGCGCGGTGTCCTTATACTTTGGACGTTACACATATTAGTTAAGTTCCATACTGCATTAAAACATTCCGCTCAATCTGGCGCGTATAATCGATACCTTCCAGAAGATAATAAGTAATATTTACAGCAACTTTGGCGTTTACGACTTTTTTTATAGAGCTTGAAATCTTTCTGGTAATTTAAACCTCGGGCTTAAAACCGCTGTTTTAAACCCGTCTATTGTGAAGGATGGGCAACTATACGGAACCCTACACTGAGCGTGGCCAGACATGCTCTTGGCCGTTTTTTTTTGCTCAATTTTTAACTTGACTGATCATTTAAGTAAGAATTCGCTCAAAGCTGATACCTGCCATTCTGATAATTATGATTCTTACTCGTATCTTCCGAGCATACTTAGGTACACCTAAGGGAATGCAAACGGTTAACCCATTTGTAGGAAATAACCGCGGTTTCAGTTAAAAACTGAGTTTTTCCCATACTAAAAATAACCGATTGCATACCCTATAACTATTTACCTAACTATGTATGCTACGATACCCTTCTTATAGGTCATATCACCGCGTACCTACTTGTTCGCAAAAGCGAAATAAACAAAAGTATTGCGGAACAAATTGCAATATTACGAGCGCAAGCAATGCAATGGTGACCCGAGTCGTCTAATGACCTTCCGGCCCGGTAGGCACTGGCGTCGACTTGTCCACGAATAATTTAAACGTATACATTTGTATACAAACTAGCTCTTTGCCGTACTTTTGTTTGCGGCCAAGAGAACATTTCGCATACATATGGGATAAATTTACTATCTAAATACCTAGATGACCAGATAGTTCCTTTATCCCATATTGATCTACGTAGGCGTTACCTATAGCGTATTATAATAAAGTACAGGTATATGCATCCTTTTAAACATTTAAATGAACCAATTGAAATGGATTATGGTTGCAGCGCGGCGTTGTGATTTTTAAATTAAAGTATGTAGGTAAGTACCTAGATAATAATAATAAATGCACTTCTGACACTACATGTGAACTACTGTGCACCTAATTGTCGGTACACATTATGCCCACCTGTATTTTTAATTCAGATTTTTTTAATGGGTAGGTTTTACAAATGCACCTTTGCCTGTTTTTTTGTACCCATGAAAACGTAAGCTTATAAAATATTACGTATCGAGTTAAAGACATTATTATGGCAAATGCATGCTACATTCTTTGGTTTACGCTAGCAGGTGTTAATATACCTAGCAGTTTAACCAACTGTTACATAATAAAACCTAATACAGTTACATACACTATTTTATGTACACATACATATTCATCATCAATATCATAGATATTTTTTTATATAGATATGAAGTATGCTATAGTTAAGTACTACTAAGCCTCGCGGCGCGGAGGAATGAATGAGTCGACCCCGCCGGCCACGGGAGAGGTAGTCTTAAGAGGATATATCACTGCTCCTTTCCCGTACTATCAGTTTACGTTAATACACCTGGTGACTATGGCGTCACATACAAATGAGGTCCAAACTTAACGTAACCGATTTATACAAATCGAGGTTTCGATCTATCTTCCTCTAAAACTTAACCAATAGTTACGAAATTTAAGGAACTGAAAGGGAAAGATGTTTTGTGTCGCACCGATTTGATTTTTGCGTAAACTATTATATAGAATTTGTGTATTAAGCGTCCGTTTGAGGCGGATATTCCGTTAAAAACAGCGTCTACTACACAAATTGTATAATAGCAAGTGCAACAAGCGAAACGGTCTGACAAAGAACATTTTCTTCCCATTTAGGTCCTTAAATATCGTTAATATTGGTTAAGGTTTGAAGGAGGAAGTTAAACAGGTGTGAACGAAACCTCCATTTGTATGGAAAAATGTGCAGTGGTATTTACCCCTTGAAAAAATAAATATCGGACATCCTCACCAAATCGATCTAGTCCCAAATTAAGCTCAAGAAGGCTTGTGTCATAGGTACTAGACGACGATATGCGTACTTATATAGATAAATATATACTAAAATACATAGAACAACCATGACCCAAGCACAAATATTCGAGTTCATCAATCATCACACAAATATTTGGGTGGATTCGCCTTTTTTATTATTTGATATTTTTTTTGGTAATTTTTTTTTAATTGTTGCGTTGCCTGCTTAGTGGTGTAAATCTAAAGATATAATTAAGAGCAATAAAAAACAGCAGTAGGCACCAATCCAGACTTATAAAAATAGAAGTTATTGGCTTTAAAAGTTACGTCATGAAAATGGTAATGACGCTAGGCATATGGAATGACTATTTTAAAAATGGTAATGATACCAAGTGGATGGTAATGACGAATATAAAGTAAATTATTAGAGTTAGTTAATGAAACACGCCCAATGCCAGGAAAAATGTAATACATATCAACAATATAAGTTCAATTTAAGGTAAGAGATCTGAGGCAACTTTTTTTTTTGTTTATGAACATATTTTTTTACTTAAACGAGGCAAATTGCCCTGGCCGGGATTCGAACCCGGGACCACCGGCTCAGTAGGCAGGTGTCTACAAATTGCGCCAAACGCGTCGTCAAAAAATCTTAAGAGTATTGCATTTGATGATGTCATTCGTATGCTTTTCATTTATACAGATTTTTACCTCTTAGATTCAGTGACTAGTTAGTAGCTGTCGTAGTGGAGAAATATATCCTAATCTAACACAGCCATACTGATTGTGCAAATAAAGACCTGTTACGATATACCTATTTGGACACTTTTACTGCTACTAGATGACAGGGTCATGTCTGTCATGTACATCAGTATCACAGATTACCTAATAGTTTTAATATAACATATTTGTTTGGTTGTTGTTAGTTCGGTTTCTCGCTGAATGGGTAAGCGACGCGCCTGCGCGGCCCCGGGCGCATCGCTCACGAATGGTAACAATGTAACAAGTTCTGCAGGTGGCGACTCGTATCAATAGCGCTGATTACTCCTCCATTCAACATCACTCCATGTTCCTTACGTGTACAACCTGTTCCTATTTCGAGAACTATATGATTTTTTAAATGTATAACTTATAAATAGTAGTATTTAGTTGTACATCTGTTATTTATTGGAGCGGAGCGAGCGAAGCGAGCGAAGCTCCCATGGATCGACTCGAATGGACTTTGTAACAATGCGCAGATCTCAGCGAGTTCTCAACCGATTTTGGAAATTTTTGTTTTAAAACGCACAAATTAAATTTCGCTAGGTCGTGACGAAGAGAAAATTTTGAAATTGTTCTTAATTAAAAAGTTATGATAAAAAAACAAAAAGCTCCCATGGATCGACTCGAATGGACTTTGTAACAATGCGCAGATCTCAGCGAGTTCTCAACCGATTTTGGAAATTTTTGTTTTAAAATGCACAAATTAAATTTCGCTAGGTCGTGACGAAGAGAAAATTTTGAAATTGTTCTTATTTAAAAAGTTATGGTAAAAAAACAAAAAGCTCCCATGGATCGACTCGAATGGACTTTGTAAGTGAAAAGCGCGCGCAACTTGTAGACATTGTGTACAATCACCGCGAAGACAACCGTTTCAGTGACGATATTCCAATTTGCATTATGGTGGAATTTGCATCATATTCAGGTCCGCAACTCCAGAACTGCAACATATTGCCAATACCACCAGTGACATTTTCATTCAGGAAAGGCTCAACAACGTTCTCAAGGAAGCAATTTCCCATACAGCTTGCATATGCAATAAGCATTCACCGTTCTCAAGGCTTAACTCTAGATCAAGCAGTTGTAAACATTGGAGACACTGAATTTGCATTAGGCATGTCTTATGTTGCGCTTTCCAGAGTCCGAAACATCAATGGTTTATTCTTCGAGCCTGGATTTCCTTTCGCACGAATCAAAAAAATCAACGAAAAGAAGAAATTGGCTGAAAAGCGCACAGAGCTGAATCGTTTGGTAGAGCTATCTGAACGCCAGTCAAATCATCATCAAAAATTAATTTCTATATTAATATTTTTCATGAACTTTTCTAAATAAATTATTATTTCTTTCAACTTTCTGTTGTAGTTTATTTTGTAGTTACTGCGTTATACAAATCGAAGATCGCACAACTCCGCTCCAATCTATGGTGCAAGCTTAGCCGGTGGCTGACTCTGCATCGACCTAGTTTTATTTAATGTTTTATTAACCCTATAGGGCTATACATAGAAGTAACTAGATGTAGATTATAATTTGTCTTACTGGTATAATAAGCAACAACAAGGGACAACTATGCTGCCGTCATACCGAAATAGGGCGCTTCTACATAAACTTCAAAACGGAGAAAAAAAATATTTTGTAAATTTGAAATTAAAAAATTCGCTGCGTGAAAGAAAATAAAAAATTTGATACTGTTTTAATGCAAAAACGTGTAAAAGCATTTGAGCTTTAGGGGTTGATATGCAAAATCCAATTTGGATAACATTTAATAATAAATAAATGATATTTTATCTTTTCTCTTAGTAAAAAAAATACAAATAAATACTTTTATACTACAGTAAAAAGACGTGTCTGGCTAGAAACGTCTTTTCAGCGTAGTAATTTATTAAAACGTCTTTTTTACTTAGTAATAATACCCATAGCGCATTTTAGTTAACGAAATAAAAAGGACGCATTTAGCCATTTACTGCTTTTTAACGTAGGTTGTAAGTAAAACATCGACCTACTTAAAAAGAAAAAAGCAGATACGTCTGTAACGCATTTTGATTTTTGATTTTTGACCAGCCCTAACACTTGGTACATTATTGTTGAAGTGAAGGAAGTAGGCAAATGCTTTTATTTTATAACGTTACCTACAAATAAGTTTTAGTTTTACCGCTTTATAAATGTCAAAACGGAATTCTTGCATTGACTTTTTATTTGTTTCAATAAAAAGTACAAGTGTATTTGTTTTCCGAAAACGTCAAATGCCATTTGAAGCAACTGATTTTAGCTTATGCTATGCATTTTCTATATGGCCGTTTTTAGGGTTCCGTACCCAAAGGGTAAAAACGGGACCCTATTACTGAGACTTGGCTGTCCGTCCGTCTATCACCAAGCTGTATCTCAAGAACGGTGATAGCTAGACACTTGAAATTTTCACAGATGATGTATTTCTATTGCCGCTATAACAACAAATACTAAAAATAAAATAAAATAAATATTTAAGGGGGCTTCCCTACGACAAACTTTTTATAGATTATGGTACGGAACCGTTCATGCGCGAGTCGGACTCGCACTTGCCTAATTTTTTTTAATAATTGTACCTGTCTCCTTTGAAGAAAATGTACCTATATTTTAATACGACAACCCTTTAAATTTAAAGAAAAGCAAACTAATATATTTATGTATATTTATTACTTACAGTAGACTCAAAATGTACACCAGATTTCAAAGCAAGAATATGTTTAGCAAACGTGACTGTTAAAAATAAAAATAATTTAATGACTGCAAATATATCCCAGAAAATAAAAAAATAACAAAAGAAAACTTTTTATGGGGTGCATAGTTTTCTATGGGTGTGAAAATCGATCATGACGCAAAGGTACAGGAAGGTACTGAAAGCCTTCGATGGTGTTGGCGAAGCATTTAACAGTAAATGGTTGAACACCATAAGTCCGGTCCGGTCCAGGGATAGTGGCGCTACAAACAGCTTTCATATGGCAATAATGTGCATACGTTATATTATTAAACGTCAGTACCGATTTATCACAGACTAAACTGAAAACATTGTTTACCGGAATGCTGCTCAATCCTTCGTTCTTCTTGCGAAATAATTACTGAATTCTATTGAAAAAACTTGACTTTTATCACTATGAACAGTTTTGGCTTTATTATTAAAAATACTAAAATGGAATATCTAGTCCTGTTTCCTCTTTGTTTATATCAGTGAAATTCACTGACTTTCAACGTTAGTTACCAAAAATGTGTCGTTGCCAGTAAAGTAGTACCACTAAAAATCCGCATTATGGCGTGGGTTAAAAAACACCCTGTTAGAGTATACATAACATACTATATCAGCTACACCGACAGGAGTTTGAGTCTTAAATTTATGATGATAATTTAAAGAAAACCTTAAAATTTTCTTTAACTGCCTGGACTCATCTGATTGAATTGATATCCAACCGCGAGCCCCCTTTACCCCGCACGCTTAACTATACTACGTAGAAAAGACGGTACTGGCACTTGCGCCTGACTTATTGCGACTTAAATGGTGATTTCACTAAGATGAAAAGGCGCAACTACGCAGAACCGTCTTTTCTTCATATTTTCGTGTAGAAGTGCCATTTCTTTTTATGAAAATGTCCATTTTTTTCTAAAATAATAAAACGCTTTTGCTCAGATGTGTCTTTTTATTTTAGCATACATCAGAAATGCCTTTTCTCATTCGTTTTATACGCGGTATCCCGCAGATACGTCCTTTTTGATTGTAGGTTTCACAGGGTTCTGTTCATCTTTAGTCAAATTTAAAAATACTGGTAGATCCGTCTTTTTTTGCTGATTCCGAATATGTATAGAACTCATTTTTGACAAAAATGTTAGATGCGCCCTTTTTCGATATGACGGCAGTATGGATGATTTAAGAGGTTCCTACATACGTCAAATATCCTTTAGGGGTGATATGGATAAGTACGAGTAAACGTTTAAATGACGCAATCGCCCTTTTTTCTTACAATTCATGGGGAAGTGTAGTAGGTACACAAATAATATCCAAAGTAGGTGCAAATACCAGGGGACACCAATTACCAAAAAAAAAACCTACCGATGGTAAATCAATATTTTACCTAAGTCTCTACACGGGATTCGCACCGCCTAGGTATTCTACATTATGAAAAAAGTACCGCCAAAAAACTTTCCCTCAAAATGATCTGTTTTAGTTGGAGTTATGTTTATATTATAATAAAATGGTGTCGAAACTAGTAGTCAAACACCGGTTAAACCACAGAAATCCATCATCATTGTCAGCAAATGCAATTCATTATGCACTTAATCAATCAATGCAATTTTAAAGTAAGTAACTCTATAAATGTTTATAGAGATATTTGACACGTATTTGATCGTGTCATGTTAAGGTAAGATTGGCAGGTTAAGTGAATGCGATACTCCAGTGATTCAGGCGAGTGCAGTCGCGATGGCGACGCTGCGCCCGCGCCCCTGAGCGAACGCCATTGTCTTCCACTTCCATATTATTAAGGCCATTATATTTGCTTGTTCAAGCGTGTTTTTATCGCTTGTTTATAATAACTTTGATCGGTGGCTGACATCTTCATAAAGATTTTAAATAATCATTGTTTTATGATACGCAGACAATAGCTGTAATCACAAAGTTAATAATGAACCCGGCTCTTTGTAATTTGTTTAAGAGAATCGAAAGTGATACCGAAAATACGTAGGTAGATAGAAAGTGGGTAGGTACCAGTTTGTTTCCATTGTTTCAAGACCTAAATATATACATGAACTTAAGCGGTTCATCGTCATCGTATCGACAGATACTTAGTTACCTACGTATTACCTATAGGTCAGAATTGAAGATTGAAGAATTGCATAATTATGGATAGGTATGGTGTTAAGTGCGCACATAGCTATAAAGTATTTCATGATTAATATAATTATGTAATATTTGTGGACATAGGACACCGGTTATTAATATCCTCACACAAGTTTGGCATCAATTTTATAATCTGACACCGCCAATTTCTTTGTAATAATAACCCTGATTCAGCTATACTTAACAGGTCAATGGCAACTGCAAAAGTACAACGTTATGTAATAAGTAGTAAACAAACACTCATCTTGCATAATGCGCTCAAAATTCCATCTAGGTATAATAATTGAATGCAATTCATGCTCGTCTAGGTATTTAAGTAAACAATCGCATCCAAAACCGTTAATTCATAAACATCTTGCAATTTTTTTTGATGGAATCATATCAAAAACACAATCTTATTCATTAATCGTTAGTTTGTTTTGAAGTGCTTATACATATTTTTAAAAGCTTTATTTTGCTTTTTTTTTGCTTAAAAACCTTAAAATACAAGTCCTCGTCAAATCACATATGAGTTTAAGTCTCGTCAATGTGATTTACCTTTCTTTGGTACTTAAAATTCGAAGGCCATTAAACCGAACGAGATTTCGTCGGAGACGATGGCCCGTAAAAGTTTCGCAAGAGGCGGTCGTAACCCATTTTGGTTATAACTCGCCGTGACGCGCCGAGCTCTTACACGGCGAGCGGAGAAAATAGGGAGAGGGCCATCGCCGAAAACAACAATGAGGTACTGTTACCATAATGACACTTTATGGGCACAAACATCGGCCTGTGCCAAGCCGACACGGCCGGGGCACCGCCGCGGCGCTCGGTCGCGCGATGCACGAATGTGGTCCGCATTGTTTCCGCATTAAGCCGCCAACATCGGGGACGACATTGATGCCTCGCGGACAAAGGCACCCATTGCAACAGCCGATGTAAGTACCCGAGCCGACCTCCTCTGACATTCGGCTCGATTCTTAGAATCGATTCGATTGCTGAACTCATAACTTCCTATTCGCGGTCGCGCAATCATAACATACTCGTATATAAAGCTCCCCGGAACGAGTCCCGAACGGAATGTAATTCTTTGATACCAAGTATTTTATTCGATTTCCTGATTAGTTTATGTTACGAAGTTTATTTTCGCTGTAACCGCGTCCACGAGTCTGGGCAGTAACCGCATTTTATTATGCAAGTGCGATCTCGCACCGCAACCCAGCTCACGTCTGCATTTTATGTCCGGGAAGATGAAGTTGTAAATAAATGCGTACATAGCCACAAAATTGGACGATTTAATGTATTGTTACCAGTATAGGTAAAAGCTTGGACTTAAGACATCAACTTTCTTTTAAGTGCTCGGTCGTGGGCTTTCTTGAAACTTTCTTTATTAATGACTTGTGGTAAACTTATCGACTTGAATAATAAAGCAATAAGCTTTCGGGAATTTATTGTTGCAGTGCATATAATTTTAATACGATCATACGAAGTTAAAAAGGGAATTACGTTTAATAGTTGTGACGTCGTAATGCGGTGGTTTTATGAGGTTAAAAGTTAGGAAGTGTGCCATAGTTCTTTTGCTATTAGCCTTTTCCTGTTTTTGGAGGATGTTATAGCCATGCAATAAAGTGCACCGTCGTCCGCGCTGGGCGGTCTGCGAATGACACGCAGCATCGCCGCACCGTTTCACGCACGCGATCGACGTCTAGCAAAATTCCCTTGATATTTACAGCATCTAGAAGCACTGAACGCCGGCCGGCCCTGTGGTCCCAGAAGCGCAATCAATTGCGTCTTACAACGGCTACTTGTACACGAGCATAAGTTATTGTAATTTTGTCGTTCAATTTGTTTTATGTACGTGTACGACTCACACATTTTCCTATTTTAAGCCCCGATAAATAGAAGGTCCTTATAAGTTATGAAACCTATGTGTATCACTGGAGATCTGCCTGGTGTGTTGTAGGTTGGTAGTTCTCGAACATTAAACTAAATTCGGTTTCTATTGTCATAATTATGATAAAAGCTGCATTATACTTTCAAGATCTGACTTATATCTAATACGTAGGTACACAATACACATTCCCCAACGTCTACGGAGCTCAGGTAAGGCAAGTTAAAGTTTACGAAGCGGGGCCTAGTCTCAATTAAATAGATAATATGTGTCAGAACCGCGCATAAATCAAGCAACAATGGGGTGCAACGTATCATCATCACATGTGCTAGCGGCGCTCCGCTCTACGCGCGTGGGCCAGGTGCGTCAATCTCGGCAGTCGGCAGTTGTCGCGCGCGCGCACCCTCACTGTGCTTTTAATAAATTTCAATACACATAAAAAAGGATCTATCAAAACCGGTAAATAAACCGGTGTTCGGGTGCAACTATGCAGCGCTCCGGCGCAGATTGGTCGCCCTCCGAACAAAACACCGTTTGTTGGGTGTGCAAACAAGTTTTGATTAAATGAAAAGGTGTCCCGGAACGGGTGTGTTCGCCGTTTGCTCTAAGTAATTACTGCTCTCAATTGGATACCTATGAAGTTACGAACAATACTAAATCTGCCACATGTCAATTTACTTTTCATGCAATTGCTTCAATGTCAATGGATGCAATCCGGGACGAAAAAAAGCATGAAGGGGAGGAATATTAATACCTAGCTTCTTTCATATTTGGATGAGTACAGGCAGCTTTCTGTTAAACCTCTACAAAACTCACATGTTTGTTTGGCAGGATGCTTAAGTTTCTGAATATTCATTCAAACAAGTACCTACTTTCACTGGATCATTTAATTTTTCATTGCATTTTCTCTATACAACTTTCTTAATGAACATTACGATTAAATGTGATAGTATAAATATTCTCTTTCTAAAGTTGCCTACCTCGTAAATACCTAATCTAATTCTGATTTATTTTCACGAAACCACGTCATTATGTATCTATCTACAATCCTTCCTCCTGTTGTTGTGATTGAAACTACATACACTTCTAAGAACAGGTGATGTATCGGGATTCAACTTTTTGTAAAATTATCTGTAGGAAAAGGCTAAACATAATGACGGAACCGTTACCCGTCATGTTCGCTTAATCCTACTAGCGCTCACTTGTCCGGACTACAGGCGAAGGATGCAGCTGCCCTCGACCCCAGGTCCTCGGCCCCCTTCCTACCATAACACTATAAATACCATTTGGTTGCTAAGAAGCGAAAAAAATACCATAACGGTGTTATTCTAAAAAAAAAGCACAAAATGTGGGAATCGTGCGATTTCTGTTTCCCTGAGATGTTGATGTTACTTGGTTCACCCCACGGATTTAAATTATACAAAGAACCGTTATTTTACAAAGAATTGATATCTCTTTACCTAAGATGCATTTGTGTATTTATTTAATCTTTATTGCACAAAAGAAAACTTATCGTACAAAAGGCGGACTTAATGCCATGAGGCATTCTCTACCAGTCAACCTTAGGGCAAAGCGAAGTGTAGGTATCACGATGTTATTTGAATACTATCTACATAAACGTATGAAAAAATACTTGACTATGAAAATGTTGACATTTTAGTTACGAAGTATAAATTTAAAAATAAAAATACGATTTAAACTGTGCCGTCGTTAGTTCCTACAATATACATACATATATAATTTTAATTTTACAGCTTTCCTCATCCAAAATAATTGGTGGTGTAAAGTTGAAGTACTCAAGCGGGTCGCATAAAATAACAGCAAGGAACGTGTACACGTGTGTTACACGGTCATATTCACTCACAAACGTGTCGTCTGTCGAGATTTCGAGAAGTCGTGCAAAGAGTAAAAGAGGTCAATTCTGCGAGCGTCCCTTCGAGAGCACGTCAAAACGAGGACATAAGAAAAGGGCCAGTGTCTTCGGAACCTTGCGACGAAGCGATCGTGGTACCTCATACATCTAATGGTGGTACTAACTTCATTGTATTTTCCAAGAGACCGACACACAGAGACCTTGTTGCAGTGGTAACATCTGCAACTCGGTCAACGGCTCAACGCCACTAAGTATAGCTAAATACCTATTGGAAGTTTACTTGAATTATACTTCATGAACACTTCATTATTTTGTTTAAATTTAAATAGAGTGCAACGTTAATAATCAGCAAACGCGGCGCACTATGGCGCCGCCATAAACAAAATCACTTGGCGCATCTTGTGAATAGCCAATAGATAATAATCTTCAAAATGAACTAATCCAAGAACTTAGTTCCTTAATGGAATAAGAACTTTAAATGATTGACATTTCAATTTAATTTACGCAAATACTCTGACAATAAGCGTGGTGGGTGCCAATAAAATCGTTTACCATGTTCAAAGAGATAAAAGTGTAATTCAACAGTTAAGTGATTTGGAGGAAATAGTAATAACTGTATATTATTATATTTATATCGATATTTGGATGGTAGAGCGGTTATATGAAAAGATAGAAAATTATTTGGCGTGGGCGCTACTGGAGATCGCACGATTCGTTATTTCTATTGAATCGATTGAAAGAGTTTTAAATTCTTAACGTTGATCGTACTTAGTTCGAGGACATACCTAACAGAGTAGCGACGTAGCGTGTATACAGAAAGTATAAAAGTATACGAGTCATAATCGTAAATAGGCGCACGTCACTGATGTAGTTTACAGGACAGAAATATCTCAAACTCAATGTTATCTATGAATAATTTCTGTTCAATTTGTATTTAGGTATAAGACAAAATAAACATCTTTCATCTCAAAGTAGAAAGTAATTTTAAAGATTTTTAATAAATAGGTACGCTAAATTGTCGCAAAGATGACAAATCCTCGACTCACTCAGAAAAAATATAATAGCCTTCAAACGGCTGAACCCTTTTTATTGATACATAGTTATCTATAGCCTATCACCGCTATCGATAATGTCACCTGTAAATAAATAAAAATAACTCTAGGCTTAGGAGCTATGATGTTACAGACGGACACACAGTAAGGTATATTGCACACGTTGAAATTCTGCGCACCATACTAAGAAGCATGTAAATACGAAGGTAATCGTAACATTTCCTGAGTACTACATGTTTGTAGGATTTTCAGCATGCCTCTCTGAGGCCAACCGTATATATAACAGCAAAAGCGGAAACTGAAACTTGTCCAAGAAATACACACTTAAGTAAATTAAACATTCTTATTTTAAACATTCAACACGAAAATAAGTAGGTACGTATACGTACCTACCGGCTTTAAACACTTCGCAAATCATTGGAACCTTAAGTGAATGTGCTAGGGCGGTATTCCGCGTAGCCGGCTACTCGTGTTACATTTAGTGCCGTATACCCATACCGTCATTCTAGTTCAAAAGGTCGCATGTCAGATACATAATGTATGGACATGTGTCTTTTTGAATAAGTGCGGTATGGGTACGGAGTTATTTGCGTCGCTGTGCGTATGCGCTGCTAAGGCTGCGCAGGACCGCGAGGGGTGAAAGGTGGCCGGTTGCGGCGACGCACCGGCCGCGGCGTGCTCGGCATAGCGTGTGCCGAAATCTCAGCTGTTGCCGCATGCCGCTATACAGCGTGATGTTTTTAACATAGAATTTTGCTTTTTTAGTAAAGACTTGTATTGAAATCTTAAAATATGTTGGACTAAAATAGGGCATAGTTTTTAAAATAGGGTCATTTATGGGCGAATATTTATTTTGTTGTCGATTTCTTTTTTTTTCTCAGATTTTATTCAAATTTGGTAAGTTGGTAAAGTTGCTTATTCTGAACAAGGTAAGCCCAATTTCACGGTATTGAAAATTGGCCCTTATATGGGCTCGTCCAGAAATCATGTGATCATATTTGGCCTACTTTTGACCCCCCATTATAACGCTACCCCCTCCCCCCGTTCAAGATCACGTGTATCTTTCGGACTTAGTATGAATTAAGTTAGTTAGTTAAAAAAACAGCAATAACTTGGGTTCTGGACGAGCCCTATCCGGACGTTCATAAAAAAATGCCAGTAACAAAAAAATACAGTCGATATTTAGATTTGTAAATTGAGTGTAAAGTCGTTATTAATAAAAATAATACGTAAGATTAGATTAATATGAGTTAAATAATTTGACCTTAATTATAGTAATTTCATACATTAAAATTATAAAGGCGAAAGTTTGTAAGTGTATTTGTGTGTACCTATGATTGTTACTTCTTCACGCTTAAACGGCAGAACCAATTTTGATATATTTTGGTATGAAGGTAACTGACACCCTGGATTAACATATAAGCTACGTCTTATCACGAAAAATGTAGTATTCCCGTGGGGTGAGCGGGTAACACCGCGCGCCCCAGTTAATATGAAATAAAACCAGCGAGCCTGTAATGATAGCGATAAGCGCGCGATAGATAACGCATTCATCAATCTCGTACCGGGTACCTACTCAAAGAAGGATTTTACTTTGATATCTAAGGCGCGATTAACGCAACCATCATAAGCCCATTTATTTTAATATTTAATGATTCAAAAGAGAATTATGTTTATTAAACATCCTATACCATAAATTCGACCCATCTGTGTTAAAAGTGTTTATAAAAGCGTTGAATGGCCCCTGTACGCTTTATATAGAATACTCCACAGCTATGCCATTATTCAAAATTAAACTACTCACCTACCTGCAAGCGCAGGGGTTCATGATTCAAAACGTCATAAAATCCGGTGATTATTTTAAACTAAATTCGACTGTAAAAATATATTTTACAATCGTTACCACATAAAGTTATATTCTATTGAGAAAGTCTTAGAGCTCTTTTTACGACATCCAGAAATACACTTTATAACCGAAATGTTAGAGAATTCCCCCGATGAAACGACACCGACACCTGAATCAGAGCTGTGGAGTTACGTCTTTACGGCGGTTAAATTTGGAACAATGAATGAGGGAGACCCTAATCGTTTTACTCGCAACCAAAAAGCATTATGCTAAGGGGGTTTGTTTAGAGAAGGGTGACGTTTACGTCGTTCTATGTCGCGATGCGGCCTCGGTGCAGATGTGCGATTCGGGTACAGACATGTGATTCTGCGCAGCCAGCTGCTGGCATAGCTGTGCACTGATTCAATGCAGGGTCAGGCTCCACTAGTGGGTGCCTCGCTTTGTATAGCATCTATGTATGTATGCTCTCCAAACAATGATACTAACGCACGCACACTGCCAAATATGGTAGGTCCGCTCAGGTGTGCCACGGGTTATTATTATACTTTTTAATAACAAATGAGCATTACATAGTACGTTTGCTAATATATTTTACTATGTCATAAGCACGAGGTATAATTCGTAAACTGACCTGAATAGAAAATATGGATGATTCTGATCGTTAGAACGTATATTATTCTGCCGCACAATATTATTGTACAAGAATGAATAGGTATACCTATTAGTAAAAAAAAAACTAAGATGTTCGAATGATCATGAAGAACTTATTTTGTACACATGAGTCCGTTTTTCCATCGTCTTACTCGTGTACAGAGAATCTCACTTTAAGACAAAAGGAGTAAGGTAACAAAAAACGCAAACATTTATTTACGTCAACTGTATTTTCAGTCACAAGGTTGAAATTGCAATCCTAGCTAACTCGATGGAATACTTAGAAATACTTTGACACTGAAGCCGTAACGGTTGTCGAAAATTTACCTTAGATCCCCTTCTGTTAAAGTATCATATTCAATTAGATACATTTTACACAATACAATACAATACAACAATTCTTTATTGCACACCAACAACAAAAATGTTACAATTGAAACCTTAATTTATAAATGGTAGACAATAGGCGGTCTTATCGCTAAAGAGCGATCTCTTCCAGACAACCTTTGGGTAGAAGAATGAGCAAAAATAAACAATGAAAGAGTAGGTGGTGAGATAAAAAATTCAGCGACATAAATAACATAAAATATAAGTCATAATAAATATATTTAAAGATAAACATACATATATACAAATAATATACATATATAATATAGGCAAAAAGACACATACATATAAATAAGAAAAATAATAAATACAACACAGCTGATATCAACACAGCTGAAAATTACCAATAGCACACAATAAGCTATGGGAGCGACAAGTAGTGATCTTCTAATTTAATCTTAAAAACAGATAGTGATTTAGCCTTCTTCAGATCCAATGGAAGAGAATTCCACAATAGGCTTTAACTGTAAAATAATTCGAATAAAATTTAGACTTTGCTGCCGGAACAGAGAGTAAATAATTTTGAGCGGATCTAACTGACAACAGGTAACTAAAACGATCTTTAAGGTAGCGGGGAGTTGCAGGGTCAAAGAAAATACTATAGAGAAGGGACAGAATATGAAAGTTTCGACGAAGGCGGATAGGGAGCTACTTGAGTTGTGAACGGAAACTAGAGACATGGTCATACTTGCGTAACCCAAATATGAACCTAATGCAGACGTTTTGAATACGCTCAAGTTTGTTATGTTGCTCCTCCAAAAGGGCAACATAGGAAACATCGGCGTAATCCAAAATAGAGAGCAAGCGTAATTTTAGTAGCGATGGGAAGAAAATTACGAAGTCTCCGCAGTGAAGCCACTGAGGCAAACACCTTCCTACTAACCTCGCTGAGCTGAGGCACCCAAGAAAGAGTGCGATCCATGATAATACCTAAGTTTTTAACTTGCAGAGAGAAAGGAATCAGAACTCCATCGAACTGAATAGGTGGCAAGTTTGCAAAGTCGACTTTGGCGATCATCTTAGAGCTGCCAATGATACTAACTTGCGACTTAGCAGGATTTACTTTTCAACCATAGCCTCTACTCCATCCCAAAATGCGCTCTATATCACAATTCGTTGAGCATATGACCGATGGCAGATCACCAAGCACACCCTGAGAATATATTTGAAGATCGTCGGCATAAAGGTGATAAAAAGAAGATAAGTTACGAGTAATGGAATTAATGAAAAAAATTGGGCAAGTGCGAGTCCGACTCGCGCATGAAGGGTTCCGTACCATAAAAGAAGTTTGTTGTATGGGAGCCCCCCTTAAATATTTATTACCTACTAGCATTAACCCGCGGCTTCGCTCGCGTGCCTATATAATATACATCATCCTACGGGAACAATGCTCTTTTTTTCAGGATTGAAAGTAGGCTTATTTGTTAAGTTGGGGTATAGTCTGCAATCTGCATTTCCCTCATGCATATCCGTCCAGCCGTTTTAGCGTGAAGAAGTAACAAAACATACATAGACTTTCGCTTTTCTAATATTACTGGGAAATGCTTTTTATGTTATCACAACTCCACTTTATCAAATCAAACCGAAAACTCAAGCACTCAAATCAAGCGATCTCAGCTTTTACTGTATCCAAATAAAGTTCACTTCAAAATTCATAACTCGAAGTGAAGCTAAGACACCGGGATATGTGTGCATTTTATTTGTATAAAGCTTTTATAATGTCCCGAGCCTCCGCTTATCGACTTGGGATATTCGAGATTGGTTTAATGATTCTAAGCCATGTTCTAAGTTACGTCATGTTCTATTGTAAGATATTGAGGTTCTCTGCGTTGATGAATGAAAAATGTATTACTCCGAGCCAGATAAACGTAATTCAGAATTCTGAAATGACTTAACATAACTATTGAAAAGCTTGAATGTATTTATTACGAATGCAGGAAGTTTCCCGATCATAACTCCTCCCGTCCCAATGCGCCGCCCGCCTAGGTACCGATTGACGACGATCGAGATGCCACCAAATACTATTTTTTTAATCTATTAGGATAACGCGGGTCTCTATCCATACCTCAAAAGCAAAAATGGAACCCCCTTATAGGATCACGCATGTAGCTGTCTGTCAGTCCGTCTGTTACAACCGATTTGCTGCAAAACTACTGGACCATTTAATCGGTCAAATGCTGCAATTTGGCGCAAATGCTTTCAAGAATTTTCATGTCCACAATATAAAATTTCAAAATCTGTGGCATTTTCGTAATTAACGTCCCAAGAAACCATAAAAATTACACCCATACTCATATTTAGACATTTCAACCCCATTTCACCCCAACAGGGGAGATGTTAATTCAAACGACCACGTTGGATTTTAAAATCGTTGCGGTTTTCGTAATCAGCGATCCGTTAAACCATAAAAGCATTACCAATGTTGATTTTCAGAATTTGTCACCACATTTCTCCCTTTTAGGGGTTGAATTAAAAAAGAAACTGAAACAAGTGTTTTTTTCATTTATCGTTAAAAATACTCCTGTGAAGTTTCGAATAAAATAGTTTAACTAATCTTGTTTCCCGATACAAACTTTGGACCCCCATTTCACTCCTTTGGGGGGTGAATTTAGAAAAATTCTCTCTTAGTGCACCCCTACACCTTAGGAACCTACGTGCCAAATTTGAACTCTTTAGAACCAGCGATTGAGTATTTAGACATTTCAACCCCATTTCACCCCAACAGGGGAGATGGTAGCTCACGTCCGCCTCATTGGATTTTAAAATCTTTGTGGTTTTCGTAATCAGCGATCCGATAAACCATAAAAACTATACCCATGCTGATTTTCAGACTTTGTCACCACATTTCTCCCTTTGAGGGGTTGAATTTTCAAAAAACCTGAAACACGTGTTTACTCATTTATCGTTAGAAATACTTCTGTGAAGTTTCGAATAAAATGGTCAAACTAATCTTGTTTCCCCATACAAACTTTGGACCCCTATTTCACTCCTTTGGGGGGTGAATTTTGAAAAATTCTCTCTTAGTGCACCCCTACACCTTATAAGGCACCTACGTGCCAAATTGGACTCTCTAGAACCAGCGGTTTAGTATTTAGACATTTCAACTCCATTTCCTCCAGTTTAACTAATCTTGTTTCCCCATACAAACTTTGGACCCCTATTTCACCCCTACGGGTGACGACTTTTGAAAAATTCTCTCTTAGTACACCCCTACACCTTATAAGTAACCTACGTGCCAAATTTGATCTCTTTAGAACCAGCGGTTGAGTATTTAGACATTTCAACCCCATTTCACCCCAACAGGGGAGATGGTAACTCACGTCCGCGTCGTTGGATTTTAAAATCATTGTGTTTTTCGTAATCAGCGATCCGATAAACCATAAAAACAATACCCATGCTGATTTTCAGACTTTGTCACCACATTTCTCCATTTTAGGGGTTGAATTTTCAAAAAACCTGAAACACGTGTTTACTCATTTATCGTTAGAAATACTCCTGTGAAGTTTCGAATAAAATGGTCTAACTAATCTTGTTTCCCCATACAAACGTTGGAACCCCATTTCACCCCTTTACGGGGTGAGTTTTGAAAAATCCATTCTTAGTGCACCCCTACACCTTATAAGGAACCTACGTGCCAAATTTTAACTCTCTAGAACCAGCGGTTTAGTATTTAGACATTTCAACCCCATTTCACCCCAACAGGGGAGATGGTAACTCACGTCCGCCTCGTTGGATTTTAAAATCTTTGTGGTTTCCGTAATCAGCGATCCGATAAACCGTAAAAACTATACCCATGCTGATTTTCAGATTTTGTCACCACATTTCTCCCTTTTAGGGGATGAATTTTCAAAAAACCTGAAACACGTGTTTACTCATTTATCGTTAGAAATACTCCTGTGAAGTTTCGAATAAAATGGTCTAACTAATCTTGTTTCCCCATACAAACGTTGGAACCCCATTTCACCCCTTTACGGGGTGAGTTTTGAAAAATCCATTCTTAGTGCACCCCTACACCTTATAAGGAACCTACGTGCCAAATTTAAACTCTCTAGAACCAGCGGTTTAGTATTTAGACATTTCAACCCCATTTCACCCCAACAGGGGAGATGGTAACTCACGTCCGCCTCGTTGGATTTTAAAATCTTTGTGGTTTCCGTAATCAGCGATCCGATAAACCATAAAAACTATACCCATGCTGATTTTCAGACTTTGTCACCACATTTCTCCCTTTTAGGGGATGAATTTTCAAAAAACCTGAAACACGTGTTTACTCATTTATCGTTAGAAATACTTCTGTGAAGTTTCGAATAAAATAGTCAAACTAATCTTGTTTCCCCATACAAACTTTGGAACCCCATTTCACCCCTTCAGGGGGTGTGTTTTGAAAAATCTTTTCTTAGTGCACCCCTACACCTTATAAGGAACCTACGTGCCAAATTTGAACTCTCTAGAACCAGCGGTTTAGTGTTAAGACATTTCAACCCCATTTCACCCCAACAGGGGAGATGGTAACTCACGTCCGCGTCGTTGGATTTTAAAATCTTTGTGGTTTTCGTAATCAGCGATCCGATAAACCATAAAAACAATACCCATGCTGATTTTCAGATTTTGTCATCACATTTCTCCATTTTAGGGGTTGAATTTTCAAAAAACCTGAAACACATGTTTACTCATTTATCGTTAGAAATACTCTTGTGAAGTTTCGAATAAAATGGTCTAACTAATCTTGTTTCCCCATACAAACTTTGGAACCCCATTTCACCCCTTTAGGGGGTGAGTTTTGAAAAATCCTTTCTTAGTGCACCCTTACACCTTATAAGAAACCTACGTGCCAAATTTGAACTCTCTAGAACCAGCGGTTTAGTATTTAGACATTTCAACCCCATTTCACCCCAACAGGGGAGATGGTAACTCACGTCCGCCTCGTTGGATTTTAAAATCTTTGTGGTTTCCGTAATCAGCGATCCGATAAACCATAAAAACTATACCCATGCTGATTTTCAGACTTTGTCACCACATTTCTCCCTTTTAGGGGATGAATTTTCAAAAAACCTGAAACACGTGTTTACTCATTTATCGTTAGAAATACTCTTGTGAAGTTTCGAATAAAATGGTCTAACTAATCTTGTTTCCCCATACAAACTTTGGAACCCCATTTCACCCCTTTAGGGGGTGAGTTTTGAAAAATCCTTTCTTAGTGCACCCTTACACCTTATAAGGAACCTACGTGCCAAATTTGAACTCTCTAGAACCAGCGGTTTAGTGTTTAGACATTTCAACCCCATTTCACCCCAACAGGGGAGATGGTAACTCACGTCCGCGTCGTTGGATTTTAAAATCATTGTGGTTTTCGTAATCAGCGATCCGATAAACCATAAAAACAATACCCATGCTGATTTTCAGACTTTGTCATCACATTTCTCCATTTTAGGGGTTGAATTTTCAAAAAACCTGAAACACGTGCTTACTCATTTATCGTTAGAAATACTCTTGTGAAGTTTCGAATAAAATGGTCTAACTAATCTTGTTTCCCCATACAAACTTTGGAACCCCATTTCACCCCTTTAGGGGGTGAGTTTTGAAAAATCCTTTCTTAGTGCACCCCTACACCTTATAAGGAACCTACATGCCAAATTTGAACTCTCTAGAACCAGCGGTTTGGGCTGTGCGTTGATATGTCAGTCAGTCAATCAGTCAGTCAGTCAGTTTCTTCTTTTATATATTTAGATCACCGTTCTTGAGATACAGCCTGGTGGCAGACGGACGGACGGACGGACAGCGAAGTCTCAGTAATAGGGTCCCGTTTTTACCCTTTGGGTACGGAACCCTAATAAAAAATAACAATGGAGGCAACACGCCACCCTGCGGAAAGCCGGCCAACGTGCTGCACCAAGAAGAACGGGAAGTATCCACCTTTATACGTTGCCGACGGCCGGTAAGATAACTATGAAACCAATCAATAACCGCAGGAGATATGTTAAGAGAAGAGATATGTATCGCCAGTAGAATATCAAAATCTACAGTGTTAAACGCGTTACTAAAATCAAGCAGCATCAGTACCGTCAGTTTCCGGTCACTCATACCTGACCGAATATCGTCTGTAACTTTTACGAGAGCAGTAGCCGTGCTATGACCTGATCTGAAACCAGACTGGTAAGAATTACAGAGATCATTGCGACTAAAAAAAGAAGTGAGTTGCTGGTTGCTGGAATATCAAACGATCAAGGACTTTGGACAGGAAAGGAAGAATGGAAATGGGGCGATAATCTGAAAAAGAGGAAGGATTAGATTTGTTAGGTAAAGGAATAATATCCGCATCTTTCCAGATAGTCGGGAATACACTACATGAAATTGGAGAATTTAGAATGCCGGTAATGAAAGGAACAAGGAGGTCAAGGATGGGAAGGATCACATTTCGGCTCACGTTATCGGTACCGACGGCGTTGGAATTACAGTACTTTTATCTCACGAGCGCGGGTGAGCCATGTTTGTGTGAGTAATGTACATGCACATTGACTCTGTGTGGGTGAGCCGGCACTGATGAACGCTCCCGAGCTCACCCACACAGAGCCAATGTGCATGTACATCTACTCACACAAACATGGCCCACCCGCGCTCGTGAGATAAAAGTACTGTAATAGATAGTACGTTATTCTTAACATCACTTTAGGAAAATTGAGTAAGAGAAAAAGGACTACAGTCTGGAGTTGCGAGAGATGAAAGATAACTGAGGGTTCTGACCTTAGCAGGGCCGCTAAAAATGGAAGAAGAAGAGAAATGCTGATTCAACTGATCAGTATCGACGTCTTTAGAACAGGAGTTTTGCTGAGTTTTCCCAACTCCAAGTGACTTAAGAAACTTCCACACTTTAGCAGGGTCACCGTTTTCTACAGACTGATGAATATGACGCCTTTGGGCATCTCGACATATAGTGCTACACCGATTGCGCAATGTATGATATCGTATTTTGTTTTTATCGCAGGGGTCAAGTTTGTATTTAGACTTAGACACATGCTTTTTACAATTAACGATCTAATTTCATCAGTCAGCCAGGGAGCAGAAAGATGTTTCACCTTGAATGACCGGACTAGAGCGTGCACATCGTAGAGCTGAGTAAGAAGCGAGTTAAATAAAGATTTTTTTTCATCCACCGCATTTGCACTCGAGATGACACTCCAATCAATCTTCAACGCATCGATACGAAGTTTCTCCACATCCATGCGACCAAAATTACGTTGAAATAAGGTTTTAGGTTTAAGTTTAGGTGGACAAATTTTATACGATAAGTAGAGCAAGTCATGGTACGAAAACGCATCCGCAGAGTATTGACCAGGCGACATGAGATTTTGAGGAAGTTAGGGCGAGATCGAGAAGAGAAAGAGAACAATTTGGAAAATGATGTGTTGCACTGGAAGGGAGAATATGCAAGTTTGTAGCGTTAAGTTTTACTATACTTATCCATTTTTTTTACACTCATCTGAACGACCTGCAATCGGCTATAGAAAATATTCTTCATTGCAAACACTGTGAGATACAAGAACATGGCGTTAGTAGATTTTTCAAGTCAAACATATTAGGTACGTGACAAATCTGCATTAGACAATCCGGGATTGTACGAGTCGTATATCTACTCGTAAGTAGGTAGATACTGTTATATCTTAAATGGACTCGTTATCTTGGCAATAAATTTAATGTACAGTCATGAATAAATGTTAAATCAGCAATGCCTATGCCTATACCTTGTATTTTTTAGTATTGCTTTGTGTGATAGGTTTTCCATTTTTAATGGAGTAAACGTTATGAATGGAACCAAATATAGGTAGATGATTTGGTTTCAAAGGTGGTTGTGAGCATGGATAAACGAACGCCTGAGTCAGCTATATATATGGATATGACGAAGGCATTCGACTGTGTGAATCCCAAATTACTACTAAGTAAATTGAACAATTATGGAGTTAGAGGCAATATTGTTCTATTGTTAAGATGTAAATTAATTTGTATATAAGTATGTATACCACTATTTCAAACACAATTTATATTGTTTATTGAATAAATTACTATTACCAAATGACTAGAAAATTGTAGACAATTAATATTACTGGTATTGTCAGGACTCAGGAGATAGTAGTCTACATAAGAATAGGTTTATAAGTGTTGCAATGGGTGCGCCAAAGTTCACATAATTTTTCAACCCCGATTATTGGAACTCCGAAAATGTTTCTCATAAAAATTTTCATCATAATAGTCACTACTCATACTTAGTCACTCTTACTACCGATCATAACTCCGAACCATTTAAAATCATAATGTAATTTATCATAAATATCTCTAATACTACTTTTTGTTTTCATACATTTATTCATCATAACTGTTTTTAATCCTATTTTTCACTGTCATAATTTTTTTAAGCAGACTGGTTTCTACTCATAAACTTCACTATCATAATATTTTATAAGTAGACTTATTTGTACTCTGTTGCAATTTGTATTTACGAACTATGAATTGACAGCGAAAGTGTTCTAGTCTCAAAATCGTAGGAAATTATTTAGAAAGGTAGATTGAAGGCGCTAATTTAACGGAGCTGTGCGATGTGTTTAATATTGAAATATTTCAGCTTGATGACGAAATCAGATATAAGTATGCCTATTATCCGTTATTCCTATTCCCAAGTAGCGCGCATAGCGCATAACGGCACAGTTTAGAGTTATGATGGCTGCACAGGCTCTTATAGGTGCAGCCTGTTTGCTTCTTGGGTTAGAACTGCATTGATTGACATTTTAAAGGGCAGTTACGACTTTACTATAAAATACGCTGTAGCAAGAAATTACCATCACCAATACTTTTGCATTAACATCGAATCCAATGTATGAACAGGGCTTGCAAACCCACTGCATGAAATCAGACATTGAATGGCGATGTATGCGTGGTATTAACCGCCAATTGTGCGACATTGAGCGCTGGCATATCGGCACCACCTGCCCGCGGCGCCCCTGTCCATCGCTATTTCCGCCATAGCGCACGTCCCCCTGCGTCGGCGCAGCTCGTGCCCGACCGTTACGCACGCGACATAGCACCTGGCCGACGCAGCCGCCGCCTCTCCGCGCCCACCCCGTCCCCGCGCCCCGCCCCGCTACAGATGATAACTGACTTATCAATCAGAGATGAACCTAGTGATGATGATGGAAAGTGTTGACTATAGCACCTATTTTTACATTAGTAAAATAAGGGATGTATGACTATGATTGATTGAAGGTACTCAAGAGTGAATATGTCTAAGGGTATTAGCGCGGGTGCAAGTGTTTAGATATTAAAGAACAAAGTAAAAATACTTACGCTTCAGATAACTATCTATATTTTATAGATATAACTGATATAAGGGATAAAACGAACTTCCAAAAGCGTCGCTCGTACACTGTTACCTATGTGAAAAGTTTCATTCAAATAATTCGAATTAATAAATACATAACATTTAATATTATGTCATGACTAATAAGGAAGTCGATATATGTGAAAACCAATATTTATTTCACTATATAGTTTAAACTTTACCGCCCATACGGCAAAGCAATCAAGGGGTCATTACGTCGATAGTAATTTCGGCATATTATTTACTTAATGCGTTGTTTACCGTCGAACATCTTCCTTCGAAATGTTTACGTTTCCCAAGCGTAAAGTGAGATAACAAGTTATTCACAAGGTCTTAAACTAATTGATCGTTAATGACCGACACCGCCTTTTTTAAACCGACGGTAGTTATTTGTTTTTCTATAAAGTAATGATACGCCACAAACAAGTAAGTAGTGTGCGATAAAGAAATCTGTCTAAGTACTAATGTTATTGAATCCTAATGACTAAACGGTTTCTAAAAGAAGATAATATTTGCTGATGCGCAAAAAAAGGGCAACATGACAAACATAGGTACACGTTTCTCAAAATTAACCCAGACCAATTAAGTCCGTTATAATGTTTTGATACCTAAATAAGAAATACCGCGAAGTATAATCAGGACAAGGGAACTTTTAAATTGCAGTCTGAATTAGGCGTTTATCTCGGCCGACGAAGATCGCGATTAGTCACGGCGGTACTGTATAATCGAGCAATTGATGTCCATTTCATGTCGATCCCTTGACACATATACTGGCTGAGTCATTCTGCGAATTTCTCCACACGTAGCGGGCACTCGTCATCGTGATTTTATTATCAGATCTGTGAACATTGGCCATAGTTGCGGAGTCAGCACTAAACTTTGCTCTATAACTACTTAGTCGTATATGTATGTGTCATTAGTCTATCAGTTAGGTTTCGCATTACCTCCCAAGGTTTATGAGTAACTTTTTACTTTACACCTCAGCTGGAATTGACTAGGTAATAGTAATATAACGACTGGACTAATATTGTTCCCATTATGCCATTCCTTTTAACGAACACTTCTTCTGTGAGAATTCCTAAATTAACCAGTGTGACCTGTGAGAATGAACAAGGTTGCAAAAAACATAACAAAGAACTTATGGTCGTTACAGTTCCGTGTTCCGAAGGGGTTGCCAACGTATCTTGTTTGATTTGATACACGAGGAAGTAGGTACCTTTGTTATCGTTTGGTGGCAAAAACTGGTTCCGAGTATTTCCGGTTACACAAATCCACAAATTATTATTGTTATCGGTGTCGCCGTGGACTCTCATCGGCGGCGCGGTTCCCGGCTAAGACGGGCAGCCGTATTCTCGCTATGATCAGATTACAATTATCAGCGACCATTAATAAAGTTTTCCCACAGGCCAGAGGCCTACCTCATTGAAGTTATCTTTGCTACTTAAGATAATAAATTAGCTTCATCACTTTGTCTGTCAACTTTTGTGATTGAACTTTCGTATCGATTTGAATCTTAGATCTCAGGTTGCCTTGAACGGCTACTGATAGATTATTTTATTAGAAAGTAGGTTTATACCTAGTATGACGTAGGGTAGGATGTGTATGATATAGGTAAGTATGTGGAATGCGATTATGTGCAGTTATGACTTATAGCTGTTAGTAAATATGAAGGACCTTACTTAATAATCATAATTTCTAATGTAAGGACATACATTGCACAAGATACGCACCTACCCTCCTCTTGACAGTAGTTAGCTCACGATACGATTAGTAGGTATTAAGGTTTAGATAAGATCTAAAGTAAACATCAGTTACTTATGCTAGCCTGCTAGGTAAGTACTTATAACTTATTGCGGAATAAATTTCGATCTATGTCATCCATACTATATACTATACTATTTAAGTTGTCTTTTTCAAAATTAATACATTTTTGACGACGCCTTTGGCTCGGTTTGTAGACACCTGCCTACTGAGCCGGCGGTCCCGGGTTCG
The DNA here is from genome assembly GCA_947623375.1 of Apotomis capreana. Lineage (NCBI taxonomy): Eukaryota > Metazoa > Arthropoda > Insecta > Lepidoptera > Tortricidae > Apotomis > Apotomis capreana. The sequence continues at coordinate 13,881,366 of OX392504.1, forward strand.
AATTCGAATCCCGGCCAGGGCAAATATTTGTGTGATGAACTCGAATATTTGTGCTTGGGTCATGGTTGTTATATGTATTTAAGTATATATTTATCTATATAAGTAGGTATATCGTCGTCTAGTACCCATAACACAAGCCTTCTTGAGCTTAATTTGGGACTAGATTAGATCGATTTGTGTGAGGTTGTCCGATATTTATTAATTATTTATTTATTTAGTAATAGACTCTTGTATAAATCGAATAATATAAGTGATGTCTGATGTGATATTGTAAGTAAGTAAGTACCTAGGTATACACAAATCACACAGGAAGGAGGACAAGGTCAAACAGTACGATACGATGTCCCATATCACAAAGAACATGTAATATAAGGCCGGAGACTTGCCGTGTGTCATCACGGTGTCGGATGACCGCCATTTTTGCTACGGCAGGCATATAGGTGATATAGGCATGCTCATACATCATACAACCAATTCATTGTGATGATAACACACCTTTTGTTTGAATCATAAGTTATATATTAAGTACATGATTTAAATCGTACTTGTGTAGGTAGGTATGCGTAAAAGTAGTCGATTTCGACACGAATATTATTATAAGCAAAGAGTATGTAATCACTCCATTAGGTATAAGTATAATAGACTCTTAAGCTCTTAACTAGGTATGTATTTCAATGATTTACCCAGACACACTTTTTAGATATTTCCCACATAATCAGTGCGAAAGTGTCAACTCATGGGAGACCAACATTTTAAACGATTAGGTAGGAGATGAGTTTTAACTGGTAGGTACGAGTAGGTATAGGTATGTGCTGAATTGGAAAATGTAAGATTAGCTTAACTTGTGAACTATAATTTGCCGTCAATTTTATATAGAAAACTACCGTGAGTCTCAGACATATTGAAATACATAAACGGCGAGCCTCGGTTGGCCGCCGTTGTGACTGATCGGCTCTCCTGATGATGAATCGGGTACCGATTCGAAACATATCGAGCGATATTCAACTTCTATGACGTGAGTAATCCCAATTATTGGTTGACAATTATTCGAAAGAGGTAAGAGCTGTCTTCAACTTTTCATGACTCAGATTAATTATTGTTCCACGATTATTCCACATTGCCAGAATCAAAACGAGAAGTCATTAATTGAAAATAAAAATTGTTATTTCTTTTTTGTTTCTGATACAATAAGTAATGTTTATGACAACGTACTTAACTAGGCACTAAATAAGGAAAAGTTCGTTAGAAAATCTGATTGTTTCGCGATCACACTCGTGCGCAGTTCAAAGGTGCTTAACCTCAAGATGGGCAAAAAACGGAGTCGACTGGTCTGAGTGTGAGGCTGCGACCGGTGGTGAAGCTGGGCATATCGCACGAGAGGCTGCCGGGTGCGGCTGCGCAGGTGCCGCCGCCGCCCCGCGCCGCGCCGCGCCGTCATTGGCCGCCGCCCCGCGCCCGCCGCTCATTGGGCACCAAGCACGTGCGAGCCTACCCGCCGCCACCTGGCCGCCGCTGCCGGGGAGCGCATATAAGCGCGGCCTTCCCTCACCGCACCACACCCGAGCTCCGGACGTCAACGAACGCGCACGTCACTCGCGTCCCGAACACGACTTCGCATTACGACTCCGGCGCAACTACACGTTTGGACTGTTACATTTGTGAACTTGTGATACGATTTTAAAAAGGACGTTTATTGAGAAACTTTATTTGTTAAGTGCTTGTGAAAAAAGTGAAGATGCTCGTTGAGGATTCGCAAAATTCTCGCGCTATGATGACGAAAAAGTACGCGCACTGTCCGCTGAAGAAGCGGCCGGTGTTGGTGCGGGAGGAGCGGCCGGCGACGCCGCCCACCACGCCGCCGCACCCCGCCCACCTCGCCACTACACTTTATTACGATTATCCCTGTAAGTATTTTATAGTATTATCCGCAATAATCACCAATATAACACTAAACTCAACTCAGTTTTAGAATTATACATATATGAAATTGGTTTAAAGTTTAGCAGTGTTTGAAAAATCAAGAAAACTACAGGTCATAATGAATTTATCATTAACATTTTTTTTTTCATTTCTTTTATCCTTGAATATTTATTATTATAGAAGAAATACAATAATTTTAATTCTAGTTTACTAACAATACATTTCTTTTTGTCAATAGGTGTTACGGAAAATGACGAACCAGAAAACTTGAGCACCAAACCGGAAGACTTATCGAAGACCGGCAACTACCCGACCAAGGCGTCGTCCCCTGTGGCGACTGCCGCCGTGAAGATGGAGCCCCGCGAGTGGCCCCAGCACCAGCTGGAGTACCTTGCCGCCTGTAGAGCTCGCCTGGAGCCCACTCCGGCGCCGATTGAACTCGCCCGCCCTACCCCTCAGTACGCTTATCTACCCACACTCTATGCCCCTTACCCCATGGAAGAAATCTACCCGACAGCACCAGCTCTCTCGCCACCGGCACACCCTCATCTTTACTCGAGATATTCTCCTGCGTCCCCACCGTCTTCTATCTCACCTCCTCCCTGCCCCGAAGATCTCCGATCCCCCGGCTCCGTATCATCAGACTCCGGGGTCTCCGTCTCTGGCCAGAGGCGCCCCCGCTACCAGTGCCCCGACTGTGCCAAATCTTACTCTACATACTCCGGGCTCTCAAAACACCAGCAATACCACTGCGCAGCGGCCGAAGGTAGCCTCGCGCGTAAATCCTTCAGCTGCAAGTACTGCGCGAAAGTTTACACGTCGCTGGGAGCCCTCAAGATGCACATCCGCACGCACACGCTGCCCTGCAAGTGCCACCTGTGTGGAAAGGCTTTCTCGCGGCCGTGGCTCCTCCAGGGCCACATCCGGACCCACACCGGTGAAAAGCCGTTCTCTTGCCACCACTGCCGCCGAGCGTTCGCCGACCGATCGAACCTGCGAGCGCATCTGCAGACGCACTCTGACGTCAAGAAGTACTCTTGCTCCGGCTGCGGCAAGACGTTCTCCCGCATGTCCCTGTTGAGCAAGCACTTGGAGAGCGGCTGCGGCAGCCCCGGCAGCCCGCCCTTCGAGTACCGTCCCGAGGCGCTGCCCGCGGCGCACCCGCACCAAGCGCTCGCGCCCACCGCCACTGTACACGCCTACTGATAAGACTGACTTAGCCGTATTCGTAGGAGTCTAGATCTCGTATTCAAACTATTATCACTCGCTGTTATCACCTTAAAATCTAGAGCTATCGTAAAATACGTGTAATTATTTAAACTTGGATAAATTATTTTTGAAAATGTTTTCAGAACGAATGTGTGTATAGATTATTTGTAAATACTAGTTCAAGGGAATTTGTTACGAATGTTGTAAGGGACCAATATATATCGCATACGATAGTTATTGTGTAAGTTAGGATAAGTGTGATATCCCAGAGATATCTCGCCGCCGTAGCAGCGGCTTCGCTAGTCATGTGGCATTTGCCGAGTGTCATACACTTGTTTAATATATTAATATCCTAAGCCATGTACAAAGTGCCTTAATTATAATACAATAATATATTTCATGAAACATTATAGCAGTATGTTATAAGACGGTATTATTTAAATAAAACTATATTAAAATAGGCGCCACCTACTCATGAGGCTATATTTAAGCCGACTGCCGAATTGCGTTCCTTTCTGTTACCTCTAAATCACAGAAAATAAAGTATACATTGAAAATTTATAAATTGTTTCCTATTTATCACCCTCATGCTTCGATTCCCACTCAATGAAATCGTGGGAAAGTTCCATCGAAAACAAACAATAGAAAGTTGGGGAATAAAATAAGGCCCTGGGCTCAGACCTCGGCTGTATTTGATAGGGTTCCATGTTTTGTTTGCGATATAAACCGAACGATCACTGGTGTTCATAACAGAATTAAACGTTAAAAGAAGGTACTTTCGTTAATTACTTATGCACACAAATAATGGTATTTACTGTATATAAATACATATCTTCGAAAGTAAATTGTACCTACTCAGAAGACAATAACGGGATTCAAATTCAATTCTCAAAAGTAAAAAAGTTGAACTGAAACAGAAGCTGTGATGATGATGACTCGCTACTATTTAGACAACAAGCTAATTAGAATTACATGAATCAAACACAGGAAATGGTTGGTAAAAGTCAATATATTTATAACAACATGAGCACAATGATGAAATCTTGCAAACACTAATAAACATAGTGATCGACTAAACTAGCTGCCTACTTGATAAAACTACTATTTAAATATTTAACCATTGCTGTATCGATCGATCACTGACGAATTCTCTGTGCTTCAAGTAGTCTTATTGGAGTTTCCACTTTAAGTACCTTAAAACTACTTACTAAACTATAGTCCAATTCACCCAACTATGTTTCAAAACAAAACTCATTCATTTCTGTAGAGATCCATGGTCTATGATTTTAAAAGTTTTTATTAAGTTTAATTGTCATATTATATTAACGAGTCATTTTCAAGTTCATTTGGAACATGATAGGTGTGTGAACTGGACTATAATAGTCGGTAGTTTTACGGTAGAGAAAGTAACACACAAAGAAATGTTGTTTTTTTTTTCACTGTTTCGAAGAAACTACTACTTCATTTATGTTTTTAATCATTAACAATTTATTGATGTGTTTATTTTAAGATAAACTATTGATCAACTCATTTATTGATTATATTATAGGTAGGTATAGTAAGTTTTCGTAAAAAAATAATATATAGTTATTATAAGGTACTTCCTTATCAAGAAGCGTAACACTCAGACTATATTATCAGGTAAATATTTTATCGACTGTCAATAAGCTCTGCTCACGCAACAACAGTTGTCAGTTAGCAGAACTTTCTTGAAATCTGCAAGGAAACAAATCGCACCTTTGGAATGATAGTGACCTAATTCAAAATCGTCGACACTTCCATTTTAAATTATATATTTAGAATTAAAGAGACCTAATTCTAAAACTCCAAGATTTTGAATTACGTCACTATAGCTAAAGGTGCGAAATGATGGGCAACATACTTACAATACGTAATAATCACGAATTTTATCATTGGGTTTTATTTATACCTATGCTTTAGCCAATAATAAACAATAATTAAATGTAAAAGAAAAGCATTTTTTTAAAGAAATATGTTTTATTCTATAATATTCGAGTTATCGATATCGATATATAAAAACGTATCTACCCTATGTTTTCGTCTTTCGCTATTGCTACTGTCTTACTGCAATATAATTTCTGCTATGCCCCTTTGAATTATCTTCATGTTTATTTTGTGACTGCTAATAAGTATGAGCGGAAAATCATTTTAGGGCATATACAATTTTTTGTATAAAAAAAATACATGGCCATTTTTTATAAAAAAAAAAACCATCTTAAAGTTAAATAGGTAAACCAACTAACAATTATTCAGCTGTATGAAATAAAATAAAATCTTTAAATGGAGTAATTTTTACGAATAAGTTTATCAAGTAAGGATAAGTATGTAAGAAAATAATAAGTATTAGAATTTGAAATAATTTAGAGACATTATATGAACTTTTTTTTCAATAACAAATATTCAATAAGAACAATTTAGAAATGAAGGGTGTAGGTACAGACGGGCCCGGGTCTGGAGCAGCCCGGTGACCTCGTGGCCGGGTGACCGTCGGCGTGGCGCCCACCGTCTAATGCTGTGTCCGACCCACATCCGTGCTCTAACCTAACCGCCAACCTATTGTCTCCGATTAACTCTGTGCTAGGGAGAGACATATGTATATCGATATTTACGTATAACAATTTTTATTATAAAAACATTTACGTATCGATATTTATATGTCGTATGGAGTAAAAAAATACAATTTACTGATATTTTTATACCGAATTAGTAATAGCAAAACTTAAATGATATACTTATAGATATGTTTACAGGGATGTAGCGTAATTTTGAAACAATATTGTTATGTAAAGACAAAAAGTATCGATGCATTGAATCGATATATTTTACTTCATAAACTTATTCGAGAAATAGTTATTTGTGCAACAAGAGAGCAAAGCTGTTAAGCAAAAATGCTTCGAGTACTGATTTTGAAACCCGAGCAAGCAAAGGATTCTAAATTAAAATCCCTTCGTGTTTATTTATTGTCTTAGTTGCTGATTTTAGTGATATTATTAGTAAGAAAATATGCCTAGGTACTACTTACAAAAAAATAACAATATAGATTTATTGGAGAGAAAAAAAATACGTAACAACACTGCACGATACCATTAAAACTGCCACGGTTGTCATTATTTGGTCAAATTGGAAAACTTGGAATACTTAATATAGAATATTTATTATTACTTATTTTTTATTGTTAAAATAATATTTCTAATTTTTACTCACATCACATCACTAAACAAAATAAATACAATTTTACTCCATATGTTTAAAAAACCGCATCCGTTTTTAATTATCCAAATAGGAAATTAGTTATAAAATTTAAAAACTACAATAATGTATTTCTTTTACATGTAAGACACCATCATTTTTTAATGCAGTTTATTTATAAAAATGCAGTTAAAAAAACGGGTGTTTTAAATTTTGTTGTTACACGTATCGGAACGTGTAATTTTTAGAGGTCGATTCGAAAATAGAATTTCGAATGTGCATGTTTTTGTCGCTTGATTTTTACATAGATATGAAACAAACAATGCATAGTGAATTTCTAATAGTTCAAAATTGTATAATTAACCCGTGGCTGAGAAATGTCAATTCGTCGCCCTCTAGATTGAAAAAAAAATTGTAAAAAGTTACTTTGTACTGTTATTTCGCAGCAAAACTGGCATGTTTGAGCTAGTGAGGTGAAAAATATATGATCATAAATCGATTTCATGTATCGATATTTACTTTTTGAACAGATATCAAAACAACGGTATATCGATATTCTTTACTCTACAAAAATAGATATTGTTTAATATATCGTAATTTCAATATCGGGATCAAAATATCGATGTGTAATTTAATAATTTTTGACTTCATACATATCAATACTCTTTAAAAATAGCTGTAGGATAAATATCTTTTACTAAAATAAAGTGGCCATGGATTGTGTACAAATTACGCTACAACGATGTAAAAATATAAATATATCAATATTTTTTACGAAAGTAGAAATTAATATATCGATATAGAAAAAAATATTGTTAATTTTCTGCAAAATATCGATATTTTTACCCAACCCTACTCGCTGAGGCTATAAATGATTACAAGCTTTGTTTACTAGAAATTTATAGTGCCGCTACACATTGTATTAATTGTTTGCTACAAAGATGTTGTAGGCGCATTAATTTTTGTTAGATCCGTTATTGAGTTTGGAGTTCTAATTGGTTTTTAGAGTATTCTCCTCCCAATTACTCCCAAATCTCATTGGATTTTTAACTGACATAAATTGGTCGGGTATTGTATTGCCTATACTTTGTAGTCTTCTGTACGTATGAAATCACATATAGCAAGCTTAATTACGTGTTGCATTACTTATGCATTTGTTTCATTTACTACGTTAGATTTACTTTCCCAATAAATTTAGAATCTAATGAAAATGTATCTGAGACGGATCGATATTGTAATAAGATTAAACGGTTGACCTGATGGTGTACTGGTAGGTAAGTACAAGTAAGTATATCTGTGTGTTTACATTCAGACAGTCCGTGTTTTATTTCACTTTCCAAATAAAAAGGGACCTTAAGATGGCAGTATGTTGTGTTTGTGTCACACGACGTTGCATTAATAACAATGCAATTTCGTAACCAACCAGCAATGGATGATCCATTTAATTTTTATGAAGTTTGGTTCTATTCTTGCTCATAGCAATATTTAAAATTAGTCCACTGGAACGCTATAAATGGCCTCAAAACTTAAGTGTAGGGTTGACAGAGGTCATTGATTTTTCAGCTAATCGACGCGATACCAAATTTTATCCTAATCAGAACGTAATGTCATTATCGTGTTGCTTGCCAGTAAGAAAGTTGTCCAATACGATCACAATCTCCGCAGTTAACCTCTGACCCTGTCAGGCAAATGCACGTTTCTCGAACATTTAGATATTGGAACTTTTCTGTGGAAATATTTGGAGTTGCGATATTATTTGCGACTTGTTTTTACAATCAATTACGTAATTAAGCAATGGGAAGGAACGTTGTGAATACGATATTCATAATTGATATTTGGGGACAGGATACCAGTGCACTGGATACACCTGACTTAAAATAACTATCTCTTAATTAAGAACTCGTAATTACTTATCGTAAGTATCAAACAGATTATATCTAAATGAATGGGTGGGTAAATTTCATAATATTACTTAGACTTCCACTAGTGTCCAGCTAGCTGGAGCTTATAAATGGAAATCTGCAAGATATATCATACAGATACTAATCAGATAGGTAGCCAAGAGAGCCTTAATAAAACTAATTACTTAAGATAGCACCGTCGAGACAGATAAGAGTCGGTGGGAGCAAATGAGGTGGATGGTGCATTAGTTAACACCGGCGAGCGTCGTGTTGTGAACTAGTGAGGAGTCGCGGAGACGAGGAACATTCACACGAGTACACGCACGAGTGCCAATTAGAAGCAACAAAGATGTGCTGCGTGCGCATGCGACGTAATGTGATTGGCTCGCACTGTTGGCGCGGCACGTGCGCCTTACCAATCCAATGCATTCTCATTAATTAATTCTGTTCCTATTTGCATCGTGATTATCTAATCTCAGATCGACCGGCGATATGCCGTACCAATTAGAGTTCACACCTAATAGCCTAATAGAACTTTGAACTTTTCTATTAGTTATAAACGATCGGCTGGCAGATAACGCGAATGAGTTTCGACACCGTTCTGACCTCGTTTGTGAAGAACTATTTGGTGCTATTATTTAATATATCTGTTTTGTTTGTAGCCTGCAAAGCGATAAGCGTCGATCAGGTCGTATTCTTAGGTTATGGAAGTATGGAGACGCGTTGGGTGCCGAGCCTGCGTCTAGATCCGTCTAGATTTAGGACCGGCGGCGGCAATGGGCCGAGTCGCCCGCCGATAAGCTTGATTTGTAACGTCGCGCGTCGACGCCGGCGCGTGCGCGCAAATAAACGTGATTTCAAAGCGCACCTTTCAATAAATTACCTAACCCACTCGTGATATGACGTGTTACAATTTATACTCGCACACTTTTGGTACATTTCGACGTGGTATCGATATACTGCTGAAATAACTTGACAGGTGCCATTTCCGGCATAGTCAACATCAATATTAGACATAATACCGGGTGTTTCCTGTAATAGGAGCAATAAATTAAAACATAGATTCTTCCCTTGAAACTGGACAACATTTGTTAAGCAACTTCTGAAAATAACGTGTATGAAATGATATTTTGTAGAATAATGATTAGACAAAGAAGCAATGTATTGCGAAATGTCCGATATTAGTAGAGTGACAGCTATGTCAATGCTCATGGAATGTCAATGTTGGACGACGTACATTGAAAATACTATTTAATTTGTTTGAAATAATAAAATTCTGAACACTAACTTTTTTTTAAAGTTGCTGAACAAATGTTGTTCAATTTGAAGAGTAGAATCTATATTTTAATTTATTGCTCCTATTACAGGCAACACCTGGTATAGGGTCCTTCCAAATTATGTAGGTACCGATACTTTTAGAGATGTTACATTACATCAAAACAACTAACTTTTAAATATAATTGTTGAACACCTTTTTAAGATACACTTGTGCAATCAGCCTGTGCATTTAACAGACAAGGTGTTAATTGCTTGTCATAAAATAGCGGGAAAACTGTTAGTGGATGTAAATTAACAAGTAGCCTGAATTAATTACCAATATTTATTAGAAAGCTGAAAACTTAACACGCTAGTACCTACTGAAGTCACTGAATAAACCGAAACATGTATTTATAAGAATTATCGAAAATTACAACCATTTTTAGGGTTCCGTAGCCAAATGGCAAAAATGGAACCCCTATAGATTCGTCATGTCTGTCTGTCCGTCTGTCCGTCCGTATGTCACAGCCATTTTTTTCCGAAACTATAAGAGCTATACTGTTGAAACTTGGTAGGTAGATGTATTCTGTGAATCGCATTAAGATTTTGATGCAAAAAAAAAAAAAAAAAAAATAATTGAGGGCTCCCCATACTTAGAACTGAACTCAAAAACTTTTTTTTTCACCTGACACATACGTGGATATGGATAGGTCTTTAAAAATGATATCGAGGTTTCTAAAATATTTTTTTTCTAAACCGAATAGTTTGCGTGACAGACGCTTCCAAAGTGGAAAAAAGTTGCCCCCCCCCCCTCTAACTTCTAAAATAAGAAAATGAAAAATCTAAAAAAAAACATATGATGTACCTACATTACTATAAAAACTACCAACGAAAATTGTTTTGAACGAGATCTAGTAAGTAGTTTTTTTTTTAATATTTTAATTCCTAACTTTGTACCTAATTTATATGGGGCGCTATACATACCAGGTGCAAACTTAACTTAACCACTTAGGGATGGAAAGTGTTTGTACGGAACCCTCGGTGCGCGAGTCCGACTCGCACTTGGCCGGGTTTTTTTTTAAGTGAAGTGTCCAGTTAATTCCAGTTGTTCCATAAAGTAAAATTAGGCCTTAATCACTCACTATTGAATTGACTAACTCGTTAACAGGGTAGACATCCGTATTAAAATTGTTTCTGTAATTTTCACTTCAAAATAAATAATGTACTTTTGGATTATTTATACTTAAGTTTACGTACTCCCAGAGGCAAGTTAGGTACTATCATATTAATAATAATAATTTGTAAGCCCCTTACACTACCTACCTATAGTTGGAATTGACATAGGTGTAACTGAAACGCACGATAAGTGCCTATTCCGCTTCTGGTTAAACCTTTTTTGTTGTATACCGCCTTCATTTATAAAACATATACGTATACATCACCCTTGTCTAAAAAGTTAATGCGAGTACAAATAACGGATGCTTTACTTTTTATTTATACGCGTATCACACGATAAACGCAATCATCACGGGCAGACTGGATAAAAAATATTAGGTACCATGCACATGAAGAACACGTAGCAATAGAAAAATAAAACACAATAGTGTAATACGTGTGGTTTAAAATTCGAGTTTGCTATTGCAAAGACTTACCTTGAAACTCCGTCAAATGCCAAACTGTTTCAATTAATCCAAATTATTTCAATTAAACCTAAGCCACCTCGCTAATATAACAATTAAAACTGACCGAGTCAAATAGAACAGATAACTGTTTATATGTTACGTATATGGACATACCTATTGAATTGTAATTGCGAAAGAGACGATGTCTTAATGCTAATTAAAAGTCTTAGTACAAGTACGCGCTGTTAACATGCGTAATTGCGTAGTAAGGCCGAGACTGTGTCCTAATGCTAATCACATTTTAAATGAAGGGTACACGGAAAGAACATGTCTAGTCACTTTTGTTTAAACGAAATTTATACTCAAAATATAGAGCACTCAATTGATTATAACTTACCACTCAGTTATAGTATTTACGTCACTTGTATGGTATACGAAAATGATATGGATTATTCTAGATAACTGCTACTAAAATTTTGGATATTATATATTTATTAACTAAAAGAACATCTAAAACACGGTGTTGTATTTTGACTTCCTACTGGTTTTTATTACATCATTAATTAATATTTTCTTAGAAACTTTAAATACCTACATACTTCAAAATAATAAGTACTTAAGGTACCTGCACCATGTAAGGCCACCTAACAGATTAATAGCAAAAACACGTAACAAAAAATCAACAAAAAATAACTTTTCATAATGAAAACAAACCAAAACTCTTTATAAAAATAAAGTTCCACGTATCTTCTTCTAGTTACTCTAATTATTCATTTATTCAGTCTTTCAGTGCTTACAGGTGCAGTCTAAGCTTAGAATAATAACGCCTAGAAACCCAGTTCACGCGCAACGGTGAGGCCACTAAAAGTAAGCCAGAAATGGCTTAAAGCGCCGTTCGGCTTCTCAGTTGCAAGGACGCGTGACAGGTGTAAAGAGCTCCCACATTTTCAATTATTATGACGATTTGTGCAAGGATAGGGTGTCACAATGCATCGGAAAAAAATGATAAATATTCTAAGATAACATTTCACTCGTAAATATTATTCTTTAATTCGTATTTTTACGTAAAACAGTAATCAAAAATTCGTATCTTTTATAAGCGGCATGACCACGTAGTGTTACCCGTGTAACGGAATTATTTGCCCATAATTCTGTCCTGATAATATACTGTTTACTTACAAATGTCTTGATGATGAGTTGACGACTGTGCAAATAAAAGTAAAGTCAGTTGTAAAATCATGTCTAATTTTATTTGACACTGTAGTTTTTTGTGTCAGAGTAGTTGTGTGGATTTTGGATCAACATCATATTGTTACGCCGGTGGATTAACTTCAAACGTCAATTTCGGTGATTTAGAATCGTTTTCAGCTAGCTGTAAAGTAATTTTTGGCCGTTTCAGGATTTGCTCTATTGCATATTCAGATTTGACTATACCTACATCATAACTGACATTTAAAATTAAAATAATAAATAAAAAACTTTTGGTTAATGCATTTAATGATGTTTGAACTCAGCAACAGGTCTAAGATTCAATTAAAATTTTGAAAGTAACCAAACACCACTGGCAAGAAAATTCCGCCAATTTCTGGAGAATTTGATTGCGCTAGCAACATTATTGGTGTGTTTGTGTGCGTATCGGCGCGTGTAAATACGAGTTGTTCACAACTACATGAATCCATTTTATGCCTCACGTGTGACGCTTCGGCCGTTTGAAACTATCATTCTAGGCGTTATTATTCTAAGAGTCTAAGTAAGTAATTAGTAACCAACCAAGACAACAGACACAAAGTAAATAAAGAATAGCACAAATCAAAAGAACAACAACAACGAAAAAATTATCCGTTCTGGCACTCTGGGCATTGAAATTCTTTGTCTTGTGCTGTAAGTCCAACGCAAACTTCGTGGTACCAAGTGCGATAGGTGTTGCATTGCCGCATATCCATGACACGGTCTTCTTGGCAAGCCTTGCAAAACCACACACCAGCGGAAGCAGTTGCAGACGTGTCAGTTGTTAAAGTAGTCGCCCGTGCTAGATTTCGTTCTATTATTCCTGTCTTCAAATGATTCCTTAAAGTCCTTCTCTGAATATCTTTCTATGGACAGCTTTTACAGCACTCTCCAGCTGCTGGACTGTCCAGGTTGCTCTTTTCCGAGGTATATTCGCTTGCTCCATGTTCTTTCTAAAAAATAAATTAAATAAAATTATTCTATTTTTCATTGACGTAATAAGGCCCATAGTCATAATAGGTGGGCCTTATTAAGAAAAACGGTAGGTACTCTAATTATTCTCGAAAAAAAATGCCACAGATAATTCTTGCATAAAAACAATTTAAAAAGATTCATTTACATCTAAGAGATTCCTGAAAGCAAAAATAATAAACAATTTTAGGAATAACTCAAAGAAACTTACGATTTTGAAGGTCAGTTTTTGTAAAACGTCACGTGCGGTCACGAGTGTAACTACTTTGTGACTATAGGTTTGCACAGGTTCGCGGCCAAGTGTTGACGATTTCGTGATGGCGGCTATTTTGTTTATTGTACGAACTGCCAAAACTTCAAATTGCTGCCATTATTTTTAGCGGGATTTTTTAAATGTGGGCTTTATTAGGCACTGGGCCTTACATGGTGCAGGTACCTTATAGCTGAAAAACATATCTCAAGGACTAGTTGTATGTAGTAGTATAGTGTCTGTATACCTACATTGGCGTTATCTTAGAATTTTGATGTACCTTCCATACAAATTTCATAAGTTCAATACATGCGCCAATGGTCCTTTAGTTAAGTTTTTAATCTATAGCTGATTTGATCTGTCATTTAAACCGCATTGACTATTACCATACTACATATTACCGTTATTGAAAGATATCGGGATGCGTCTTATTGAATTGAAAAAAAAATGAATATTTTGAATAGGTGCATGGATATAAATATGACTAACAATAAACATAGGCGCAAGTTGAATAATTAACTATCTGTACCTACAGTAAGTATTTTCTATGGTAAGTCATTATTTTGTGCCTGCATGTTGCCTCCTTTATTTAACTTTAACTAGATAGCTCAGTTATTTATATTTCGTAAAATCTTTACGACAGCCGTAAATACGGACTGAGATTGTTTTTAAACTAATATGCATTCACAAAAGGCGGTCATAAAATCATTGTTTAGACACAATGCCGACGCTGCTTATAGCTAATCAATATTTATGCACCTTCCGGGATTTAGTCATATCGCCCTTATCCCGCGGCGGAACACACTGACATTATGGTGGGTGTGTTGGTACAGTCAGCAGCGTAAATATATCATACTGTACAAGAAAATAAGACTTTTGGCTTTGACGCTTGAAAACAGGTCATTAAATATGGGCCAATTCCTTCAGTCCATCAATTGATCAACGGTTGTCTATTTTTAAAATTATATTTCATCTTTCGTCATCTATCTAGTTGAGTATTGTTCCTAAACATGCTATGCAATTTTGACGAGGTGTTCCTTATAATCGAAGTCCCATTCGGGTGCGGCGAGAGGAGAGGTGTATAATGAAATTCTTTTGTTTCAATAAATAAAACACAACATCACGGCCTAATTTTTTATTTTTGTATTCATCGCAGATTTGAGAAAAAAACACGTCACCTGAGAGGGCGTCATCTCACCATTCTCAACGTTGCGAGTTTTTAAGGAAATTTATTTTTTATCGTCTACTATCAACTCATCATCGAACGAGACTACGACCTAATACAAGCTGATTTGTGATTCCTCATAAAATAAACCATGTTGGCCGCATACGACACTGAGTGTATATAATTATATAGCAGCGCATAGGGCGCTGATAAAGCATATTGTTGGTGCACACAATGGCGGAGGTGCGAATGTCACGGCACGTGTGTTTATAAGGCCGAGGCCCTAAATGCAACGGTGCCCCACAACTACACACATGTGATTATGTCATCATTTTTATCACAACGCCTTTGAGCTTTACTCGTCTCCTGTCACTGTCAGTTTGCTAACGTCCTGCTGCGTCGCGACCCAACCGACGGCGCGGCGGCGTCGCTCGCGCGGTGACAAAATGCGGACCCAGTGTGCAACACTGCGCGAAAAGCGTAAAAGCAATATAATCTATTATTTTCAACACTTCATTACAGGAGAACTGGTTTAAGGCGACATGTAATGCAATACTAGCGTCACTTTCGAAATGTTCTAAATCAGATCAATTTTCGATTACTACTTCTTAGGGAAACATTTTTGATATTTATTAAATCACACTAGGGAAATTGAAAAAAAAAATATATATATTGCTTTAGAAATGTGGTGTTCGAGAAGAATGCTGGTAATATCGTGCACAGAATTTCGGAGCAATGTTTCCCATCGCTTGGGCACACATATCACGGATCCGGTGCCGATAGGTACTGCACCGCTGCCGGGCTGGCCACAGCTTATTGCGTCGCGATCCGGCCAACGGCGCGGCGTCGCTCGCGGTGATAACTCGCGGATCCAATGCCAATACTGCTGCGACTGAGGTATGCACGCACACCCATCGCTGTTGGGCTAACTACAATCGATTGCGTTGCGCGGCTGACGACGGCGCGGATAACTTGGGCAGACATACCACAGTACCACGGATCCGGTGCCGATACTGCACCGCTGCCGGGCTGGCCACAGCCTATTGCGTCGCGACCCGGCCGACGGCGCGGCGTCGCTCGCGGTGATAAATCGCGGATCCAGTGCCAATACTGCTGCGACTGAGGTATGCACGCGCCCACGCGCGCCCGACGCTTCACCTCAACAGATTATTCACTAGTAGCCAAGCTTTGTAGATCCGCGCAAATGGATTCTGATACTTCATTGCGACGACGTTCGATGTTTTCATATTCTCACTTGAATTTATAAACAGAGAAACTGCGGAGAAAGGAGGAATTGTGCGAACAGTAATGTTCGTAGCCCGTAGCGGACTGTGGACGGTGGAAAAGAGTTCAACGCGTCGGATGATGAATACTTCAACTAAGTACGTGCCGCTGATATACTTAAATTTCTTTGTCAATCAATATTATTTAGTTTTATGGTATATTTTAAACACTAAATATATGAATTACAACTTTTATCAAACTGTAATTTAGGCAATATACTTGCACCCATATTGTCTAAATCAAGATATGCGTACAGGAGATAACAAACATTTTTTTGAATTGATTTGGCAAGTACTTAAATTCCGGTTGCACATAATTGAATGTGAAGATTATAATATCTATTTATCCATACAAGTTAGTCAACGGCGGAAAAGTTTTCTCTTTTACACTTCAATAAAATAGCACAATATTCAAAGTGATTACCGTAAATTTATTCCAGGCTGCAACTAATTGAAAATCTTTACATTATATTATACTACATTAAAATAATACCAGTTTATTAAGTTTATGAAAACCGTTCCACTTATTCTTGGTAATTACATAACAATAATTATTAAAAGGTGCGTTATAATGAAAGCGTATAGCATACCATAAAGTCGCTCGCAGCTCCGACAGTCACGATCATTAGCATGGAATAATAATCACGGTAATCTGTCACCGCGTAATGCTATGCGGGTGAGGAAGAAAATAAAACACGACCACTCGTTACAAGGCGAGAGCAGACACCACTCGATGCGATTATTTAGGGTTCCTTCGACTAACATTTTCTTAAGTAATTTATAACAGAATTATAAAAAAGTAGGTATACTTAATAAGAAAAGGAGATTCACAGTCTAATTTTTTCGTATTTGTAGGGCTCGACTAAGAATACAGAGACCTATGTCAGTGAGGATGTAACTAACAGAATAAGTTAATCACTCAATCACTTTTAACATTTTGCAAGTTTACCTATTGGAGCGTCATAATTAGAAATGCGGTATGTCTTGGCTACACTTACCTAGTTAGCATCGATGGAAAAGCTTGGTGGTGCTGGGTAAGTCGTATCTGTAGCCTGTGAACCACCAAATTATACGAAAGTGTCTTGTAAGACGTCGAGTTGTGGAAATTCAGCCCGCGATACCCTATACATATACCTACCTTACATATATGTGCCCTCCACAACTTTTCCTAACTACGATAATACACTAAAAAAGTTTTTTTTTGCTGCAGTCACATTCGGTTATTGTAGGACACTCGTCCACAACTGTCATACTATTACTTTATGTTATGACTGTGGTAGCAAACAGTTTAACAAACAAACTCAAAAAACAAACAGTTTAACAATAAACTCGGGGTCATCATAATTTTACGAGCAGAATATTAATAATAGTGTAGTACGGAATATATTTTGACCGGTCGGAGAGATCAGGTGGTCTGCAGGTATAAGTTTATAGCTCGGTGACGCATCGAGCAATAGTCCTCAAAAATGAAGCAGTGTAGATAACGGTACGGCACGTGGGCCGGCGCAGGCTCTCACCTCCGACCTCCGACCCGACCCGCGCGCGGTTACATCATATTTGCGATCTACTCATTTACCAAGCCATTTCTACTGTTCATTATTTACTCGATAAGTAGTACGAGGTAAGTTAACCCCTGTGCGGGACATTTGAACTTTCTGTTAAGATATCAGTTAGTTTCAATTAGATTAGCAAGTTTTTTATATAACAAACTAGCGACCCGCCCCGGTCCGATGCTATTATTATGCATGTAAATAAATAAATAAAAAATGTATTATACATTTATTTACAATACATTAATATCAGAGGATGAGTGTGAAACGATAAATGTCTTCAAATCTAAAGTAAAGGCGTGTTTGATGGATACCTTTCTTAAAGAAAATGAGAGTAGGTAGGTAGTTGAGTAATTAGGGTAGGCATCCTATAATGCGTAAATTCGTTGTTATAATAACTGTCACTGTTATTTAGCGTGGAATATGTAGTTGTAGTGCAACTGTTTGTATTAAATACTTAAAATAGGAAGAGTAGGTATATAACAATAAATAAATATCATAGTAGTATAAATTATAATAATGTATAAAGAGTGCGGTCTTCGCCAACTAACTGCATTGCAGTTTGGCGAAACATATAAAGTGTACCAGTTTGTAATTTTTTAGCATAATAAATAAAATAAAATAAATATATAAACCTTCCTCTCTAATCACACTAATATCTATTAAAAAAAACAGCAGGTAGCGATTTTGTTTTATACTATGTAATAATGACAAGGGGCTAATTATACTGGTGCATGTTTAGCTAACTTCATATTATGAAATGCAATATTGTGTCGATAGTTAAAATTGAAAAACAATTAAGTATTTACTTAAATAGGTACCTACTTACTTTAAGTCCTTCCATAATATATTTTGTTAGGTACTTCGCTCTAGTTTAAATGCTTAGTTTTCTAGGAATCAAATAACATTTTATTACTAAACGGACGGTGTACGGGCACATAAATGCTAACCGAGGTCACTCCCACCTCAGCTATTGCCTCTTCCAATAATAGCAATAAAAAACGGCGCTCGCGCTCGATGTCGCTGCGGGCGAGATCGATTGGACTCAAATTGTATCTCAAAAAAACCCTAAAATAAAAACAATCACGATCTGACATCACGAACGTTTATTATGGTAGATACCTACCCAAGAAAGTGGACCGTAAATGGCAAATACTCTTATACTTTCCTTTTACGTGTACATCAAGAAAAAGATTAAAACTTAATCATATCAATTAAACGGACGCCGTTCACTGAGATGATCGTTACATATGTGTGTTTATAAGGAGAAATCAGCGCTAAGATACTCTCATCATTAAGCACATTCGTTAAAACCTGCAGTCAGTAAAATCTGTAACAAGCAGCGTAATAAACGCGATAACAATGAATAAAATGGCAATAATAGCAGGTGAAATCGCGACAGGTCCGGGTCTCGGGTCGTAGTCCGTAATTATAAATAAAATACGGCAAGTGTGCGGCTGCGCTCTCCGGCGGGTCCGCTTCGCGCAGCGCCTGCGCTGCGCCCGCATGCGCGTAGCCGGGCGGCGGCGCCCTGGCTATGGCCCATAGCAGATACCACACCTTACCAACTCTATAAATGTCTTTCTAAATCTTCATCTATGCCACATATCATAGGTTAGATGCAATCAGCTTCTCCGGGAATCTGGGGATAATTTTTTGTAGCTAAAATAGTGCATCATTGGTCTAGGAGGGTGATTTTATATACTCCTTATTTATTTAATAGCTTTTTTTATTGATACCAGTCCAAGACGAAAACACAATCCTACACGAAGAAAGCAGCATGTCAGGTCAGGTGTACATCGTCATTCATCGTCCGTCCATGACTGGTTCTTGTGTCTTGTAATTTTAGGATGCCGTCTTCATACGATCAAATTTATTGGTATATTTGTTACAACTGTATCATAAATACCATCACTTATGAAATCTCGATCCAAACGCATTGTCTTGTTACTGCATCATTGGGGTATATATGGCCAAGCAACTCAAGCAAGTTGTGAAAGTTACAATAAAATTTGGTAGTTTTATGTCAAGAGTTGCCACCCAAATAGGCAGGATTACCATATAACAAATGTGTAGTAAATGTTGAGTAATAAGAGACTAACTTTTGTGAGTTTATTTAGATTGGTATCGGACTATTTTTTAATTAGATGGTCATGTTAATTATTGGATTCAATTGTTATCTGTGTCTAACGCCAACTGGCGTGCACATGACGGTTAGATGAGTGTTGGTGTTGTAGTAAAAAGTGGTAATGTCACGAGGATAGGGGTAGAGGGTGTGGCGCGGCGGAGCGTGGCGGGCGCGGGTGGCGCACGCGCCGGTATGAACTGGGCACGTGTCTTGTATAAATGCTGAATTCCTAACTAACATATTTTTTCCCCGACGATGAACTTTAATGGTGGCTATGATGTTACCAAGGGTAAGTCAAGTTTCCATCAATTATTAGGGATAATAATGTTTGATTCATGCAAACGGTCGCAGTTCTCACGCAGGGTATTGTGCAATTTATTGATTAAACCAACTTAGCTCTTAGTGCACTGTATAAAAAACACGTAAGTATTCAATATTCATGTTTTGGCATTGAAATTAAAATAGATGGATCGATCCGTTTCTAAAGAGAAAGTCACATCTCCTAAGAAAATTAAAAAAAAAATTCTCTATATTGGTAGCTCGATATTGTCGGGATGAAAAGTGAAAATCCTTCATTGAAGTTAATAGTGTAAATTTTCACCATGATGTATAAAGTATATGCCTAATGCCTACTGGCATTAGTGACGTTATATTGCTTTCCTTCTGGAACAAGTTGTTTTTTTAATACGAGATAGTAGATTCTATTTATATTGGTAATAATTGGTAAGCAGGACTCATAAGACTTTTTAGGGTTCCGTACCCAAAGGGTAAAAAACCGGCCAAGTGCGAGTCGGACTCGCGCACCGAGGGTTCCGTACAAACACTTTCCATCCCTAAGTGGTTAAGTTAAGTTTGCACCTGGTATGTATAGCGCCCCATATAAATTAGGTGCAAAGTTAGGTATTAATAGGTATTAAAAAAAACTACTTACTAGATCTCGTTCAAAACAATTTTCGTTGGTAGTTTTTATAGTAATGTACATCATATGTTTTTTTTAGATTTTTCATTTTCTTATTTTAGAAGTTAGAGGGGGGGGGACCAACTTTTTTCCACTTCGGAAGCGTCTGTCACGCAAACTATTCGGTTTAGAAAAAAAATATTTTAGAAACCTCAATATCATTTTTGAAGACCTATCCATAGATACCCACACGTATATGTTTGATGAAAAAAAAAATTTTGAGTTTCAGTTCTAAGTATGGGGAGCCCCCAATATTTATTATTATTTTTTTATTTTTACATCAAAATCTTAATGCGGTTCACAGAATACATCTACCTACCAAGTTTCAACAGTATAGCTCTTATAGTTTCGGAAAAAAATGGCTGTGACATACGGACGGACAGACGGACAGACAGACAGACAGACAGACAGACATGACGAATCTATAAGGGTTCCGTTTTTTGCCATTTGGCTACGGAACCCTAAAAACGGGACCCTATTACTGAGACTTCGCTGTCCGTCCGTCCGTCCGTCCGTCTGTCACCAGGCTGTATCTCAAGATCGGTGATAGCTAGACAGTTGAAATTTTCACAGATGATGTATTTCTATTGCCGCTATAACAACAAATACTAAAATAAAATAAAATAAATATTTAAGGGGGGCTCCCATGCAACAAACGGGATTGTTTGCCATAACTTTGCACCTCATTTGTATGGACCGCTATACATACCAGGTGCAAACTTAACTTAACCACTTAAGGATGGAAAGTGTTTGTACGGAACCCTCAGTGCGCGAGTCCGACTTGACCGGTTTTTTTTTCATTGTAGGTATTTAATTTACTTATGAAACACATTTTTTACCAAACGACTCCATAGTATTAGTTTATATAACGCAATAAAAGAAATATGATTACTTTACATAAGCATTTGATCATTGAAAAAGGCAAGATTTTTATTTTTTGTTTTTAATGTTTTGTTTGGGATATATTAATTCTACTAGCGAAAGCAGTGCAAGTACCTACTAACACTAGATTTTTCTCAACCTCCTGATGTTTTCTGGCTATTCTCGCCTAGAGCTCGCATTTCTCTATCCATTCAGTTTTTCGTTTTTTTTATGGGGGTTGAAAACGCATAAATTTTTCAAACAAACTCGCGAAGTCTACAGGTCACAGAGCAACTATATTAATACCGAAAACCAAAGTCATCATCGGGTCACATTTCACTTGCTCTTGCAAGCATTAAGTATCCAAAGCCGCAATTCGGAATACACCTGTAAGTTGCGAAATCTCTTGTGCATGGTCTCATAACCTTTGGCTGCACTAAAGCGTAGGCGATCTAGTTGCCCGGCGGCCACCCAGTGCGACGTTATTACCTACATCCTTAATATTTTCGTATCCCCCACTGTGCTCTTCGACTTACTAATATTCACTCTTGGGCTATATATAAATGTCTCATTGTCTCGTACGTGCACGTAATACGTATAACAGCGTATGAGCGGCTGTATATTCCTATTAATCTAAATGCAAAAGCGTGTGTGGGTGTTGTTTTCTTTCTACCAGCAATTGCAGATCGACGCCGTTTTATATCAGTCAGAAAGTGACAGGTATGTAGGTCTGTATTTAGAAAAAAGGAAAAATCTGGAGTGTTTATTTCATAGAAGAAATCTGGAGCTTTTATTTGTAATATCTCTGAAAATCAACTGAAATTATTCAAGAAATTTGATAAGAGAGCGTCTTGAGTCTTCATGAAATACCGGGGCTATTAGGCAGACAGAAACCGTCGCAGATAATTGGCTAAATACACGTAAAACTTGATACGTGACATTTTTTAAGGTTTCTAGATGATGAGATGAGATGTCAGAATACGAGTTACATGTCACTATCGCTACATAGTATAAACAAAGTCGCTTCCTGTCTGTCAAGTGTCAGTATGCCTAGATTTAACTACGCGACGGATATTGATGCAGTTTTTTTCAATAGATAGAGTGATTTTAGAGGAAGGTTTATATGTATAATAGATGCATAATTTATCAGCATTGCACCCGTATGAAGCCGGGGCGGGTCGCTAGTATTACATATAATAAAAACTCCGTATTCAAGACAAGCACACTTTTATTTTTTTATAGTTCAAGTTACAAATAATCACAATAAGCACTCGTATCACTGCATTGCACCTTCCAGACGAACGCTCGACGACAAAATCGCCCTCGTCCGTCCTGGCACTTGATTTTTGTCGCCCATCCCCACTCCAAGAGAGAGGGATTGGCGCCAAAAACCAGTGTTGCTATTACAATATTTAAAATATTCTAAACTAGACAAATAATAATCATAACAATCTATCCTATATTTTAAAAAAACATCACATTCGGCCATCAGACATCGTGCTGCCTCTGGCGCACGTAATCTCTATCATGTACATAATATATTCAATCAGTTTAGACATGAAATAAAAGGAGAAAAAAGTTATTATTAATAGACCTAACAGATATAACTGATCTCAACTGGAATTCCAAACACATCACATTCGGGTAAGTATCCTAATTTCCATACAATATCATTGCCTAATCGTACCTACCAAATGTGGAGTGGATAACTATTAAAGCTCATTATCAGTAACGCAATATTTCCTTTTAGATGATTAATGTCTATATATATCATTATGTTTATATGTATCATAACAATCAGTCAGTACCATCACTTTGTTCACAAGAACTGCTGTCGCTGTCATGGACTTCCAGAGCTTTAATATTTATCATCCATGGTCTTATTCGATCTACTGAGATAACAGTTTCATAAGGTTTATTACCTTTTCTATTGAATCCTGGAACATCTATGATTCGATACCTATCATTACCTAAGTTTTCTTCTATTTTGTAAGGGCCCACAAACTTTGATAGAAGCTTCGTACTTTTCCCTTCGTTATAGTAATTGTTGCGCATAACTTTAACTAAATCACCAATCTGATATTTAGTAGCTGGTACTCGATCAGAGTCGTGTTTAGACTTTTGTTTTGCCTGATTCTGATCGATGGTAGAGCGTATATTATCCCTCAGTTGTTTGAAGTCGTTACTAAATTGAATAGTGTCAATACCGAGTTTATTAATCAAGTCATCGCGCATCTTCACCCCAAACAAAGCTTCCGTCGCTGTTTTGCGAGTAGTGACATTGATGGTATTGTTAATACCCCATTGAACCTTTCCCAGGCACCTGTCCCAGTCCCGCTCATGGCCACCAGAGTTTTGTGCTGCCAAGGAATATAATATAGTCTGATTAAATCTCTCTGCTTGGCCATTAGCCCTGGGACAAGCGACTGCGTTAAGGATGTGTTTTATACCATGACGCTCGCAAAATGATTTAAAGGCTGCTGATGTGAACGATGTACCACGGTCAGAGACAATACGACTCGGGACGCCAAAATCATAGAAAATAGCTTCAAGAGCCTTCAAGGTATTCTTTGTTTTAGTGTCCCTGACCCCCCTAACAAATACGTATTTGGAAAATCCGTCAACTATGGTGAGTATGTGGGTATTACCTTTTCTACTTTTTACAAATGGACCGAGATGGTCGATATGGACCGTGTGAAAAGGTATCTCCACTTTCTCAATAGGGTAAAGGCAGCCAGATTTTTGCCTACTTGCATTGTCCTTATTGTACGCGCATTCTATACATGCTGCGACGTACTTTTTAACAAATTTACGTAGTTTAGGGAACCAAAACATGCCTTGTATTCTTTCGAGCGTTTTAGCATAACCTAAGTGACCTATATCGTCATGGTTGGCCCTACATACCTGCCATCGCGCGCTACGAGGGACCACAAGACATGTTCGATCGTCTACTCTTCTATACAGTGAATAATATAATTTTTTTGTATGTCCTTGTATTCTTCGTCTGTATCGGGTTTAAGAATTTTTATAATACGAGAAATGTCGGGATCTGCTAGTTGAAGGGACAAGAGCCAGTTTTCCTTTTCTAGAGTATAGACTGTTACTAACGTCGTATCACCGCTAGTGAGATCTGCTGGTAAGGTGGTATTTCGGCTTAGTGCATCTGCATGCGCCATTCGCACCCCGGGACGATATTCTATCTCGAATGTGTATTCACTTATTTGAAGCCACCATCTAGCTATCCTCGGGATAAGGTCCCGCTTTGTTAGAGTGGTTCGCAGGGCAGCGCAATCAGTAAAAACTTTGAAGTACAGTCCTAAAAGATAGACCCTAAACTTCCTCAAGGAGCACACAACCGCCAGCGTCTCTAGTTCATATGAGTGTAGGGGTTTTTCTTCAGGTGTAGTCTGCCTGCTAAAATAGGCAACTGGTTTTAAAACTCTCGGATTGCTTCTCCATTGCATTAATATTCCACCTATACCCATAGCACTGGCGTCTGTGTGCACCTCGGTTTCTAATTTGGGGTCATAAAGTGCTAGTACGGGTCTACTAATCAGTCTATCTTTCAATTCCGAAAAGGCTTTTTCCTCCCGTTCAGTCCAATGCCAAGAAATGTCTTTTTTCAGTAAATTCGTCAAAGGATGAGCAATTTCTCCGTAACCTCTTATGAATTTACGGAAATAACCAGTAAGTCCGAGAAATTGCCGGACATCGTGTATGGTCTGAGGTCTAGGAAAATCCTTGACGGCCACTATCTTTGTCTCCCCAGGCCGTACACCAGCGGATGATATTTCATAACCCAAGTAACTTATCGAGGTGTCGAAGAAGCGACATTTAGCCAGTTTCAACGTCAATCCGAACTCTCTCAACAGCTTTAGTATGCTTTCCAGGCGGGAAAACATTTCATCTGTATCCTAAGAGGGAATAAGGATATCGTCTAGATAGGCTAAGGCATATTCAAATCGTTTATTACCGAGCATTTTATTAATCATCCGCTGAAATACAGCCGGAGCATTTGCCAACCCGAAAGGCATTCTTTTGAATTGGTAATGACCGTCTGGAGTTACAAAACCTGTTAAGTGTCGGCTTTCAGGAGCCAAAGGGATTTGATAATAACCTGATGCGAGGTCAAGCGTGGTAAAAAACATGTTGCCGCTGAGATTGGTGATTTGATCTTCTATTAAAGGCAATGGAAAGCGGTCTTTAACAGTTTTATTGTTCAGGGCTCTAAAATCCACGCATAACCTCTGGTCGCCTGTTTTCTTTTTCACCATGAGTATAGGACTGGCATAATTAGAATTGGACTCTTCGATGATATCGTTATGCATTAGGTCTTCGATGGTTTCACGAACCTTTTCGCGTTCTGAGAAGGACAAGCGATAAGGACGGTATACGACAGGTTTGTCATCTAAGACATCCAATTTCATTTCTACATCTACTGCACATCCTATCTCACTTAAGTTTTCCGCGAAACAGTCACGATAATTCTGAAGCAACCCATACAGCCTATCAGTCTCAGACTCACTTAATTCCTGACCAACCTTAATTTCAGATTTATTAAGTGGCTTTAGAGTAGACACATCCACCTTGATACGGTTAATTTGGCAACTTTCAGTTTCTACAAAAGGGACAGATCTTGCAATCATGGTATTGGCCTCAATCTCCAAGGGTTGTTGCGACAGATTGGTAACTACAACAGAACCTTTACCTCGGGTAATGTGATAGGCTCCGGAAAGCAGTCTATACTCTTTCCCGGGCTCCACTTTATTATAGCCTTCAATTAAAATATCACCGGTAAAAGTCTGATCTTCCATGTGAATGGGTACAGTGCAAGTCTGGGCAATAGAGGCCGTACCGGTAACGTAAAGTTTTAGGGCTCTACTATGATCATCGGAATTGACAGGAGTTCTGTAAAAGACTAACCGGGTACTGTCTTTCAACACAGTGACGCAAGGTAGTTCTGTAAAGTTCTGTCCAACTAGCATAGAGGTTTGCATATACGAGTCATGTATAACCAGTACCTCGATGGATGCTTCTACTTCATCAATCTTTACATCAACAACAGATTTATAGAGCGGGGCTATAGTAGAGTTCCCGAAACCCTTGACAATGGGGAGGTGGTCATATACTTTGTATAGATTGAAACGTTCTGCATCAGTGTTTCGGATGAGACTGCATTCACTGCCAAAATCGATGTATGCGGACATTGTCGATTTATTAACATTAATCGTCTTGAAAAACTTATCATTTGTATTGCAATCAGTTTCTATCTTTAGGGTTTTTTTTATCGGATGTGTTATTATACCGTTGAGAGTTATCAGACTTCAGTGGTTCAAGGTTGCAGTTTTCATTGTCATGACCAACCCTGTTACACTTTTTACATTTTATTAAAGGCTTAGGACATTTGAAAAATGGATGACCTTTTGTTTTACAATTGAAGCAAATTATGGCAGTCTCATTCGAAGTGGTTGGTGTACTCCCAGTATTACTAGTATTACCATTCCTGACTATGTTACGATCTCGCGTCCTATTATGAATGAATTGCGGTTGCGATACAGCGCGCTGAGAGCAGAGAAAATTGAGTAAATCTTCTGGCTCCGCACAGTTTTGCGCCTGGGCGCCACTCCTAACTGATCTATCACTTATTCCGTGTACAATGCAATCAACAGCCTTCTTCCCCGTAATTTCACATCTATTCAATAGTCCTAGTTTGTCATAGAAATATTCACGAAAACTCTCATCGTTTCGGGAGGTGCGTGCCAACATTTCCTCAAGAAGGCGCCCGTAATTTTCTTCACTAGGAAAAGCCTTCCGGAGTTTATGCTGCCACTCCTCCCAAGTATACACAACAGAGGGTAGAGCTTCATACCATTTTTTTGCAAGCCCACTTAGCTTCTGCAATGAAAAGTGATTGGTTTGTCGCTCCTCCCATCCGTATATAAGAGCACACTCATTAACCTTCCTAATCCAGTTTTCGATACTTTGTGCCCTATTGGCAGGATTAAACTCAGAGATAACATTGTTCATGCTATTACTGTGGATCAATGAATTCTTACTTGGTTCATTCTTCCACGAAGCTAGTAGCTTAAGCACGTCCTCCGTTGACATTCGGCTCGACTTCCTTGGAGCCTCGTCGCTGGATGAAGTCGAAGATCTCCGTCTACGGCGCCTACCCTTACGCGGTGGTGTATACGACGAAGCATCTGTTTGTTCATTGTCTGATGTCATGGTCTAACTGTAAGGAGTAATTCGTTTGTATCACCCTTTGCTCATATTTCATTTGACACTGTGCCGCTCAACGCACACGTGGCGCTATCATTTCAGAATAAAATCACGTTTATATCACTGACTCGAATAAAATTATTTCAAAATGAAATCGAAATTAAAAAATAATATATTTATGGTAAGAGATTAACTAATTGTAAATAAATGTTTATATGATGTTAGTGTTTTATTAACTATCAACCTGCCCCGGCTTCGCACAGGTGTAACGTCGATAAATTATGGATATCTGCATCAAAATCCGTTGCATTGTTTTAAGGATCTAAGCATACAGTCATAGGGACAGACAGACAGACAACAGGAAGCGACTTTGTTTTATACTATACAATACAATACAATACAATACAATACAACAACACTTTATTGCACACCAACAAGAAAAATATTACATGAGAAATCTTAAATTAAACAATGGTAGACAATAGGCGGTCTTATCGCTAAAGAGCGATCTCTTCCAAACAACCTACTATGTAGTGATAATGAAAACTGTTTGAAAGCACGGAAAGACACTAACTTGAACTTGAATATTAATAAACCAGAATATCCGATAGAATATGAAAATTGTTATAATATATCATTAGTAAGTATAGTTAATTGTAATTACTCGAAAATATTAAAGTTATCTAGTTTGTGATAGTAAATTGGAATATAATGTAAATGTGGATCACTTGTATCATTCACACGTATGTATTACTTGTTAGAATAGTGCATGAAAAACTGCTAAGTCAAAATTCATTCAGGCTTCCGTGGCGTACTAACCTAAAACAGCACACTTGACTGTACTACGAGGCGTTCATGGTATAAACAGCGTACTTAGCTGATCTACGAGGCGTACTTAGCCCGTTCAGCATACTTAGCTGACCTAATAGGCGTACATAAGCCTAAACAGCATACTTAGCTGATCTAATAGGTGTCTATAGTCTAAACAGCATACATAGCTGACCTAATAGGCGTACATAGCCTAAACAGCATACTTAGCTGACTTAATCAGTAGCGCACTTGGCTGAATCATGTTTAAATACTTGTATCATATGTTGTCATAAGTAATACCTAATCATAACTTAGTGTTGAAACTATTGGCTCAAAAACAATTCAAATAATTAAATATTTGAAAACAGTTTACTCATCATTAGATAGTACGCAACCTTCCGCTCGTTATTTTACAGGGGAACATTGCCAGGGAGTACCCTGGCCACACGTTCCCTCCGATTAATTTGACAAGTAACAATATCAGGGGGTACCCTGACCGAATGTTATCTTAAAATTTTTAAACGAACGGAAAGCTACAGGTCAGAATATTCCGTTTTTATTTGTTACTTCACTATAAGACATCACTGGGCAGTGCCCTGGGTATTTCATATAGTTTAAATCGTCGAGAAATAATGTCAGGGAGTACCCTAACCAAATGTTACCTCGACGTTGACAAACGAAACGGAACATCTTTGTAAAATTATTATAGTTATAACATTTTTATTCTATATTGTATTCAATAGGAATATTTCTAAACCAATAGCTTCAAAATCACGAAATAGATAAAAACTAATTATTTTGTACTCACGTTTTCTTTTTGGGCGTCTTTGATTCGTACCACTTCGGAGATAATAAAAACTCCGTATTCAAGACAAGCACACTTTTATTTTTTTATAGTTCAAGTTACAAATAATCACAATAAGCACTCGTATCACTGCATTGCACCTTCCAGACGAACGCTCGACGACAAAATCGCCCTCGTCCGTCCTGGCACTTGATTTTTGTCGCCCATCCCCACTCCAAGAGAGAGGGATTGGCGCCAAAAACCAGTGTTGCTATTACAATATTTAAAATATTCTAAACTAGACAAATAATAATCATAACAATCTATCCTATATTTTAAAAAAACATCACACATATACTCAATAATTATGTACCCGATTTATAAGCTATTATTATTTGATATGATGAAATTTTGAATCTAATCTCGTCAAAGTTGAACTGCACATTTCAACCAAAAAATTCAAATTAGTTATTGTTATTTAAACTTAGATCAAACTGCATCGACATCACGAACTTCCTTGACAATTAGCAAGCTGATCACATAACCCCAGGCGGCACTTTTAGGGTACTCCACACATATTTGTAGTCAGTGATCGTCATAGAAACACGGAGTGCGACACATTGGAGCGTCAGGTGCTGCGTCGCCACGGTGGGTAACGCTGGTGACCAGCAAGTGCCTCCACGCTAGTGCGCACGCCGTTGGCAGTTGCCGCGCACGCGCCGGCGACAGGTGGATGTTACGCGCCGTTACATCCTAACCTATTACGACTTAACTGATGTACACTTGAATTATTTATATACAAAGAAAGTTTGTCCGAACCCTAAACTAAGAAAAAAAGCAATGTAACCGTTACATACTTAAGATTACTTTAAAATGCCTCTTAAATATCACAAAAGTGAATCAGATCAATCGTGACCTCTCTTGACAAGTGCATTTGCCTCGATTTTTTCGGTGCCGCGGCGGCAGGTAATATCCATCAATTGGCGGTGGACACTCAGGCCGGGAGCCACGACTGTCGGCTGGGGCTTCGACCTCACGCACTCGCAATTTACAGCTTTATCACCCGTTATTATTCTTAATAACACGCTGGACCGCGACAACGCATTAGCCTCATCAAAATTCGCGAACTTTTTTTAATTATGTTACCATCTTATACTGCCAGCCGAACATACGATAAATGAATTTAAAGTGTCCCTTTCTGACATTAAACGTATTACTTATATGTAATGATTTTCGGAATACGATCATAAATCACATTCAACGTCAAAAGAATGCTTCGAAGAAAATTCGCTGAGAGAAAATACGGAACGATAAAAAGTTAAGTAAAATATCCGGCCATCTTCAATCTTCAGATTAAGATCCTGCCTGTTTGCAGAGATTTTGAATTCCACGGGCTCAAAAACCTCTTTAAAACTCATTACATCACCGTTATGGGTCGAAAGAGCGTGAAATTTTCGTAATTGGTAATGTGGTAGGATAATTTCAAAAGGCAAAAACAAAAATGCTATGCATTTTATTGCCACAAGCCACAATGCATACCTCGAAGGACGAATCAAAATTTTTACATTTGCTGTAATATATCTAAAATTTGTGAAATTGTAAGTGATGTCTACATATAAGTACGCACGCACACTTAAAATGACCAAAAGTACAACTCATAAATACAACATTGTCGCATCGGTATTTTTTGTGAGCCCCCAAGTGTCAGTATCCATTACGTTGTAATCAATCATCTTGAACATTCAGGTTTCAATCTGCGTTTGCGCCGCTTTTGGCCAGGCGAGGCTTTCGACACGGGCGCAATCAATATAGCAGATAAATGCGATAAGATCCGACGCAGCTCGCCCCCCGGGGCCCGCGCCCGCGCCGCCGGCTAGCTGCTGAACGCATCCCAGTCGAAGACGTCTTCATCCTAATAAACTTCAGACTGCTGCACACGCGCAAACAAGTGCATCTCACACGATGACTGGAGCGATAATGAAATAAACAATAATACGTGCAAGTAGTGCTGCTAATATTTGCGGCTTATTGCATTTAAATACAAGATATTTCAATTCCACCTCGATGCGTAAGTGCGTGTTTGTAGCGCGTGCGCAGTATTATGTGAAGTGCCCTTAACAACTTAAGTGTTGATGCGCCGGAGTGGGATCATTTATTATTTTATTGTATGATTGCATCTTGTTTTTGATTCAGCAATGTGAACATTTTGATACTTCGACAATAAAATGTGAATAAATACTGCCGAAGTATTAATCATAGCGGGTAAACGTAATGTTGTTTGTGATTTAAGAACCGATTGTTGAGATTTGAACGTGCCACAATGGCGCAAAGAAATGACACAAGCGACCGCAGTGCTTTTTATGGAACTACCATAACGAACTAATTGTCATACGCCGTATCACATTCACACTTATATGGTGCTCGGCAGGTTTGTGTTTTTTTATTTGACTGCAGTAAATGGAGGCTCAGTGAGTAGGATATAGAGTGGTTTGACGTAGACTGAGCGTGGCGTGATCACAATTTATTAATCTATAGGCTATAAGAGGGCATGCGGGCACAGGTGCGCTCGACGCGCCTCTGTACAGGTAGAGCCCCTATCCTTTGCTACTCAGCTATTTCTCCGTCCACCTGTGTCCTTTCTAGTGACCAGTATCGTTAAAACTAAGAGATATCCACAAAAACTAATTGCTTTAACAGCTGTTACTGATTAACAGTTTACGCTTTGAGGGCGCTATAAGATAAATATTTAAATCTCTCGTGATTGGGATCGGTCCATAAATAGCGTCGTTCGAAACTATGCGAATGTTTTACTGCTGCGAAAAATGAGAATGACATAGGTTAGGCAATCTTTTGTCGAATGAAGCTCTTAAATTACATAGTTAAATGTTGTTTGAAGTGTATTAGTAATGGATACTATCCATTAATGAGCGACACGAGACGGCCGCTATCGTCGGCCATAAGTTACACGGGCATTAGTAAGCTTGGAACTAATTGCGAAGGCGGGCCGATTTCCCGGCTAGTGCTGAAGCAATTAATACTCCCAATCTTAAAGTAATCTCGCTTGCTACTCTCTTACTGGAGTCTCATTAACAACAAAGTTTCTAGACAAAAGTCATTATGATCGTTCTCGTCGCGTGATTCTTTTATTGTTTATATTTTTTAATTCTATGAATGCTGTGATATATTTGGAGCAGT
Organism: Apotomis capreana; assembly: GCA_947623375.1. Classification (NCBI taxonomy): domain Eukaryota; kingdom Metazoa; phylum Arthropoda; class Insecta; order Lepidoptera; family Tortricidae; genus Apotomis; species Apotomis capreana. The sequence continues at coordinate 13,913,890 of OX392504.1, forward strand.
GGCATTAAACAAAATCTCTGGGGAAGACGGGACCGATTTTGCTTAATTTTCCCCATAAAACAATAGGGAATTATTTATTTCTAAAATGGATAGGCCGGTGGGAATCGGGTGCTATGAACGACACGCTATAAAGTCTGTCGTTGATAAGAATCTAGAAATCTGTTTATATCATTTTTATTATATTATTACATGGTTTATATCACTTTTGTTTATTAATATATTTTATCTACGCACATATCATTAGTGCTCTAAAATGCGTTCAGAAACCGTAGGAAATGACCAGCATTAGGTACTACAACCAATTTTACTATGAGAACTTTTTTATCTGTGGCAGTAGGTAAAATCTGTACTGTAATGTTATAACAGTATCAATTTTTGTAAGGTTATGAGTTTAAATTTGGAACAGCTGTCAAAACTAAAGTAGGTCTCTATTCTAGTATCCATAGATATTAATATTGTTATCGATACGAAACGTCAATTCAGTATGTTTTTTTATAAAAACCGCACGACATTTGATCTCGAGTGACATGAGAATATGGATACATTCGTTTGTATATGATTTAGGAAAAAAAAAACATTCGTCTTGACGGAGGTTCGAATTGCCGCCATTATTGTTGTCATTTGTTTGTTGGTTCTTTGCTGTTACGAAAGTATAATTGTGATAAGTTTATTGTAATTCACATTTTAGTTGAAAATATTGTTTCAATGTAAATGTAAATTACAACTATTACAATAAATAATCTGTTTATGTATTTGTTCAGATTTATTTCTTACTGCATTAGTATATGTCGTTTTTAGATATTTTACAGGTAGCACTAGTGGTGCCGGTCATTTCCTTATGGCTTCTGAACCCATCTTAGAGTACTTATGATATGTGTGTAGATAAAGTAGTGTATACAACTGTACATAATTAGGCCTTAAAACACTCGTGTGATCCTATTATGAAACTCGCTGACGCTCGTTTCATAAAACCACACTCGTGTTTTAATGCCTCTCATTATGTATCAGTTGCATAAACTACTATAAAAAAATGTGAGTAAGTAATAAGCTCAAGTAGCGTTTTCAGGGAGGACACGAGGACTACATTTACTCGTGTACCGTAAAAAGGGGCCTAATATTTTATTTAACGAAGTTACCGTCACCTCCCATTTCGCCTTAATTCGCTCTGGAGTTATCATTTTTATTAAAAATATAAATTTGGTACATGAGCCATAGAACAAAACATATTTTTTTTTCATGTGTTGTGTATCCATACTAATCCATACTAATATTATATATGCGAAAGTGTGTCTGTCTGTCTGTCTGTCTGTCTGTCTGTCTGTTACAAACCTCTTCACGCTTAAACCGCTGAATCGATTTTGATGAAATTTGGCATGGAGATAGTTTAAGATCCGAGGAAGGACATAGGATAGTTTTCATCCTGGAAATTATCCCTAAAAAGATTGAAGTGAGGAAGTAATTCATAATGACATTGATGACCCTGTAGAAAATGTAATGATTAAATCAAAAGCACAATTGCTCTTACATTTGCTTAGGCGTTCTTTTATTAATTAAGGTGATTAGGTGGATATCTATCGTGTTGTAGGAAATTGCTTCCATACTTCCAAGTTCCACGCGGACGTAGTCGCGGGCAAAAGCTAGTATTATAAATGCGAAAGTGTGTCTGTCTGTCTGTTACCTCTTCACGCTTAAACCGCTGAATCGATTTTGATGAAATTTGGCATGGAGATAGTTTAAGATCCGAGGAAGGACAAAGGATAGTTTTCATCCTGGAAATTATCCCTAAAAAGATTGAATAGTGAGTAAGTAATTCATGATGACATTGATGACCCTGTAGGAAATGTAATGATTAGACCAAAAGCACAATTGCTCTTACATTTGCTTAGGCGCTTTTAATAATCCCTTTTATTAATGAAGGTGATTAGGTGGATATCTATCGTGTTGTATTGTACGAGGTTGCTTCCATACTTCCAAGTTCGACGCGGACGTAGTCGCGGGCAAAAGCTAGTTTTTTATAATAACGGCTACGGTACCCTACATTAAGAATTTGATGTGGACGTAGGTACTTATATAAATTCAAAGCTCGTTTCAACTTGTTTTTTTCTACTTATACAATAATTTCGTAATTATATCGTTTTATGTACTTACTGTTTAATTGCCTTAATTGCTTTAGTAGTCTTGAGTTATCTGGGACGCATTTTACAACCCTCAAACATATTATATATATATATATATATATATTATATATTGTATATAAAAGAAAGTCGTGTTAGTTACACTATTTATAACTCAAGAACGGCTGATCTGATTTGGCTGAAAATTGGTGGGGAGGTAGCTTAGAACCAGGAGAAGGACATAGGATACTTTTTATCACGTTCCCGTGGGACGTGACATAAAACGTCATAAACGTGACAAAACGCAACTGATACGGAATAACAAAACGCAACTGAAAGCAATTTATCAGTAAAAAAAAAGTCTACCCGTTCATTTGTTAAATATGGTATAACAAAACAAAACGCAACTGACAGCTAAACGTAATGTAGTCTATGGTTAATTATAGTAGAATTTTGTAGGTGACCGGTTGATGTGTTTGTTTTATTGTGTTAAAAATGGTATAACAAAACAAAACGCTAATTACAGCTAAACGTAATGTAGTCTATAGTTAATTGAAGTTGACCGGTTGATGTGTTTGTTTCGAGTTTCTATTAGCTTATTGTGCCGAGATCTATATCAATAAAAGAAAGTTGAGTTAGTTCCGGCACTTACAACTCGAGAACGGCTGAACCGATTTGCACGATTTCGGGTTTGTTGTGATCGTCTCGGCCAAAAGTTTAATAATATGCCAAACAAAAAGGAAAAGATACACAAAATCTTTTTTGCAATTGCAATTGTGGGGTCTTCCCCACAATTGCAATTTTTTAATTACGAGTTAAATAGTTCGCCATGGTCCAATGCGGCCAACATTATGAAATTGAATTTACGCATTCGTAACATTGGCACGACGAGTCTGTTCAAGATCAATAAATAAACGCCGGTAGCCGAGTTTGTAAGTTACCATTTTCAAATAAACCCAAACGTTGTCTGGACTTTTTTTATTTTGTGTTTGTTGTGATTGTGTCTATCATAATGGACAACATCATATTTCTAACAGGTGGAAATTAATATAGAAATCTTAGAATTTATTCTGCTGTATTTAAAGAAATATAAGAATATATACATAGCCCTGCAAGGGGTTTTACTACCCACGCCATATTGCGGATTTTCAGTGGTACCTACTAAATTATTTTACTGGCAATGATAATTTTTTGGTAACTGACGTTGAAAGTTGGTGAACGTCACTGACGTAAACAAAAAGGAAACAGGACTAAATATTCCGCGTATTTCAAGTATTTTTTGCATAATAAACCGAAAACAATCCACAGTGATGAAAGTCAAGGTTTTTCAATAGGATTCAGTATTTATTTCGCAAGAAGAACGAATGATTGAGCAGCATTCCGGTAAACAATGTTTTGAAATTTGATAATCTTAATTGATTGACGTTTAATAATGCAAATATGACGTATGCACATTATTGCCATAGGAAAACTGTTTGTAGCGCCACTATCCCTGGGCGGGACTGACGCTTGCTAGGCTATAAACATACCGCAATCTAAGACAATTTAGTGCTGAGAGATTTAAGGGTTGTCGTTTTAGACCAAACAGCGAAAAAATATATATATTTTTTAATTTGACGTTGTCAGATGACAGATGCATACCGAATTTTATTAACGAGATTTCAAATGAAAATCTAACCGTGTTACTTAATTACTTACGTATTTTGCTGGGATTAATTTACAAAAATGGATAGATTCGCACGTGTGTGGGTTGATGAGGAATATACTCCTCCAAAATACACCAAGTAATGTTTTTGTGCCCGATTGGAAGAACGATTCGACGAAAACCCCCGATAAACATTGCTTTCATGTGCCACATAAGAATAAAGTATATTGGTGTCTAGCAGTGGGGAAATTGGTTGTGCCAAAGATACCATTATTTATCTGCGAAGACAATCTTGATGTAAGTTCAATAGTTACTGTTTCCAGAATCAGTAATGGATCAGTAATATGAATCAAACCAAACCAACAATTTTGAATTTTGATAATGTTATGTCAACCTCAACGACATTCCGTTTATTTTATTACTAAATCATACTAAAGTAACCGTTCCATTGAGTCAGAGTTTTGGCGCAGGGCGGACACTGCCTACTAAAAACTGAACTTGAATGTCAGTGTCAAGACGCACAGGGCTGCCTCAGACGCACTGCAACAACTTTAATTGCACATAAATATGACATAAGCTAGAAAATTATCACAACCACACGACAACGGTAGTGGTGTTGATGGTGATAGTGGTGATGATGATGGTGGTGACGGTGGTGATGGTGGTAGTCCGTGGTGGTCATGCTGGTGGTGATGGTGAATGTGGTGGTGGTGGTGGTGGTGATAGTGGTGATGATGATGGTGGTGATGGTGAATGTGGTGGAAGTGATGATGGTGATGGTGGTGGGGATGGTGTCGGTAGTAATAGTGGCGAGAATGATGACGTTGATGATGATTGTGGTGATGATGGTGATTTTGGGGTCATTTATATCATTAGCCATCACCATCGGCACCGTCATTACAATCGTCATCGTCATCATCATCACCACCATGACCATCATTATCAGAATCAACACCACCATCATCATACCTAATCATCATCATCATTATCACCAGTCACCACCATATTCATCATCATCACCACCACCAGTCGCCACCTTCATCATCATCACCACCAGTCTCCACCATCATCATTATTACCATCACCAACACCATCACTATTTCACGAGTCAATGCCCACCTATAACCCATATAGTACACAGTAAATACACAACCCTTTCAAAATTTTCTACGCAGCAAACTCGATTCCTACTCGGTGCCCTTGCGGGGTGAGGTAACTCGAATCGGGGCGGGTCCATTCTGTATGTAGTACTATAAAGTATACTGTGGTTTTGGTGTTGCCACATTTTAAAATGAGTAAGTTTTTATAAATTAATAATAAAATAAGTATATAGTTATCTCAAAAAAAAAATATAAACTTATAAACTAAATTTCATGCACTGAAATCGCTTATCTTAGCTATAAAAACAGACATTACATCTTTCGATGCAGAATTCAGAAAAGTAATAAAATTATAGTCATAAAAATATGAAATGTTGTACATTATCAGTGGTGGTAGTCTGAATGTAGCTATCTCTACCCACATTTATCGACTTTCAGGCGGTACGAAGTTCGCCGGGTCAGCTAGTATATATATATATAAAAGAAAGCCGTGTTAGTTACACTATTTATAACTCAAGAACGGCTGAACTGATTTGGCTGAAATTTGGTGGGGAGGCAGCTTAGAACCAGGAGAAGGACATAGGATACTTTTTATCACGTTCCCGTGGGATAATAGTTCTATCTAATTTTCTTTTTATCTAAAGTTCGCCGGGTCAGCTAGTAGTTTATAATAACGCCAGTGACACACACGTCCAAGCAGACATCGAGGTCATTCCAATAAGTATTTAGTTTTACGAATTATACGGAACACTAAAAAAGGAACCCCATACATGTTAACACCTCCGAATATTTGCTCCACGTGAAGCCACGCCACGAAGTCTAATTTGTAAAACAGTTAAAAAGATAAAAGAAAGGAACAGGAACTAAGGTGATGAGATGACTTGACACATTATTTAAATTTAAAACAGGTTGGAACGTCCGATTTTTTCCGGGTTGTTATTTGATTGTTTTGTCGGTTTAAAAATTCCACCATGTTTTTGCAGTAAAAAAAATATTGCGCCATATGGGGTCTCCTCTTTTGAAAGAGACTGTTTTAATGAACAACGTAACGAAAACATATGGCCAATTAATTTCTGCGCGAGCCGCTAAACGTACGCTGTTGGAACTAATTCTTCAAACATTATAAAAAGGTTGAGAAGGTAGTAAAATTATAGACTTTTATGGGACTCGTGCCGGCCTCTACCAAATGAAAAAATATGACAATTTAAAATGACTCTCACAGTGGGAACAGGCTGATTACAGCGGTAGAATAATGCCGACTGTAAACATTGCCATACACTGTAAAACGAATATGAATGATGACGGCGATATTAAATTGTATTCGTAGGTAATTAAAATGCGTATATCTGGATAAAATGGTCCTAGTGAGAAACCAACTGACACAAGGACAATCCTTAATGGTCTTTGTATCATGCATGACGCCGTGGCGTAGTGGTAGTGCAGTCGGCGGTCTGGGTTTGAATTCCGCGAAGGGCAAATATTTCTGAGATGAACTCAAATATTTGTTCTTGGATCATGGATATTTGCTATGTATTATGTAAATCTTCGTCTAATTCAAACATTGCTTAGTCTGCGACTAGTGTAGTCGATTCGTGTAGGATTGACCTTTAATATTTACTCATCCGATCAAAATATAAAATAATCCAGGAAAATAGTTAAGTTATACGTAATTAGTAATACAAGTGAGTATAGATTTAAGTACGACATTTAACAAGGTAGAACAAAAACCCTATACATTATAGTAAGACATTATTCAAAATTAAATCTCGTTAGTGCATGAATACGTAGGTATATTTTCTCTGTGGGTCCAACAAGTGGCTGACCTCAGTTCCGCTGTGATTACAAGGATATGCATAATGTGTAGTCTTTTGGTTTATTTACTTTATATATAGTCGTATTACGAATAATTGACACCGATGACCTTGAGATGTGGACCATATCATATTCATATCATATAGTGTTGGAGACATTTGTTAACGATCACATGGGCTGCTTTCCGGACTAATACTTCAGTTTAAAAAAGTTTAAAATCGAATAAGGACTTACCTACATCATACCTCTAGAATTGACCTAGGTATTAATGGAGTGACTATTAGTAATGGGTCAAATATATAGAAGGATCAAATATGGAGAACGATTGATACAACCCGATAACCCAAAGGATGGATTAGACCTGCTAAAAGCAGTGACCAAGTCATCCGCGGTTGTGAGCGCTCCCGCGACGCTTTCAACTCCTAACTGCCTGCAGTAATGGACAACTATTGCGAAGGATATAAACTACTTATACTAAATATGTCGGAAATTTACAAAAAAAACGAATGTGACGATCGCCTTGTAAGGTGCCCAAAAGTTACGTCAGGTCAGTGTCTTAAATGTGCGGCATAGACATAATTACATATACTCTACTTGCTGTGCTAAATGACAGTTTTGACAATCGTTTTTCAGAAAAGTTATCACTACTATTATTGTAAAATGAAATGACATCAAAAACATTTTGGTAATTACTGAATAGGTTATTTAAAAATCGAAAAATAATATAATCAGACTTGCTAGTTATGTTACGTCAAAGCAGCTAGACAGACAATAGTAATTATTGGCTATTTCTTATTCGCCTACAAAAGCAGAAAAGGGAATTCTACCCAGGCGAAGGAAATACTTCTTTAATTACATTACATATAATAAAAATAATAACTTACGCTTCCTGAATTTAAGTGGGTAGATCTGTCGTCTTACAAAGTAATACTCCAACGTATGTTGTCATAATCGTGTCCAACATTATAATTGCGAAAGTGTATTTGCAGGTTTATCTTATTATGGCAGAGCGACAGGGCAACTGATGACGTGTTTTTTTTAGGGCCGCTAACAGAAATAAGATCATCTGAGAATAGCAATAATCATAAATCTGTACTATTGTGTTTGCTCTACGACGGTTCTCACAACTCTCGTCCCAATAAACTGCAGTCTTGCATTCATTGGGCATGTTATGTCAAATGTGCGTTATGGTTTAATACTTTGGGGTAACTGTACTGACATGCAAAAAGTGTTTCTTTTCCAGCAAAAATGTATTAGGTTTGCCTGTGGTGTACGTCACAAAGATTCCTGCCGACCTTTATTCCATAAATTAAAAGTGTTGACATTATCCTCTCTTAATAAATCTTTGAAGTATAACACTATTTTTCAAGCAAAAAATAGGCTTATTAATAAATAAGGCATCAGTCACAGGATACCCTTCTCAACATGGCACTGTTCTTTGATATCCTTCGCACTCAAGGACAGCTTTGTTTGCAAGAAATATTTTATGTATGACAGTAAAAATAAGAACTCTGACGTGCTACAATTTAAATACAAATTACGCAAGTTTCGGTTGTAGTAAAAGTGTTACTATTTTATGAATTAGTAGTTAAATATAATTGATTTGTATAACACATAGCTCGTAAGTAGTTAAGTAATAAACAAAATTGGCATGCTTCTTTGAATAAAGTGAACGCACCTTATGACACTTCATTCCATCTGTATTTACCACTACATTTTTGGAAATAAATATTCTTATTTTTATAAAGTTGTTTGAAGTCAATGAACATTGCTAAACACGCACAAGACAGAAAAAAAACATTTAAGTACCTTGGATTATAATCAAAATTGATGCGGATAAACAGCTTATGTGATACGTACAGTAAGTAAGTACATTGGATATTGTACTACTTATTCGATGTGAATATATTATTTTATAATATTTTTGTATGGAATTACAACCGAGCGCTCGAGTTACCTGATGTACAGATTCTGAGTCCCATAGGCTTTTTCCAATGATGAGCACTCATTGAAGGACAAAAAGGCTGTTGTCTATCATTATTTAAATTATTTTATGCCTGTTTCGTTTGTTAACTTATTTTGGCGTGAAATAAAGTATTTTGAATTGTATTGAGAGATAAAAAGAGTAGAATAAATTTACTTAGGGATTGTAGAATATAGTAAGAGCAATAAAATGGGAATACTCTAAGGAGATTCTATACACAAATTATGCTAGTTATTTTTGATCTCGATTGTATTTGAGCACTAAAGTGACTAGATTATGATAGCAAATTTCAATTGGCTTTGTAATTCAATTTTCACCACATTCAAAAGCGCAAATGAATATGCGTGGTAAGTCACAATCACAACCTGCTCAAAAGCGGGTTTCTCGGCGTCGGGCGACCATCTGGTGGGCGAGAGCTTTTTTTATTTTCCAAACGTGTCGTCTTGGATTCTTGTTTTTTGCACTGGCTGGCGCTCGCTCTTTTTCTTTTTTATATTGCGGAGTTGCAGTTAACAGGTGGTTGGCTGTGTGCAGGTGAGACCTGAGATTTTAACACACATTGGATTAACCTCAGTGTGAAGAGTCGTGTTAAATGACGTTTACCCTCAAGGTAAGTCCTTGGATTACAGAATATTTTTTGGGAAGATTATTTAGTATCAACTAAGTATTTTGGTTAGCATACGTGCAGCTTCCTTTGATACTTAAGTGAAGAAGAGGGCATACAATTTGACCTTGTGTTAAGATAAAAACACAAATTGCATTTAGTTAATTTTATATCAGCAAGACATAGAGAATACTGACTGTTCCGTGCATTTTCACTTACATTGATTTCACAAGGCTCAGGTGTGCTTGTGTAATTTGATTTACCCTAACGACTGTAGGCAGGTTCCTATAAACCAATATATTAACGATATCGTTAGAGGTAGGCTAACATTTATTGATACACCATAGGTCTAAAACAAGTTAGGGATCTATACCCAATATTTCGTCAGGGACTAAGTATGTGACTAATTAGTAAAGTGATTTAGCGCATTTATTACATACAAGTACATGTACAATCGTTACAATAAATCATTTCATAGATTTTTGGCTTAACTCAACAGGTATTAGTAGAGACTTATGTGAAAGCTTGAAAAATTGTGCCTATTACTGAGAGTGATCTCAATAGGCTGGCGGACCTGCACCGTTAGACTCCAGATCACGACGCGGCGGATTATTTGAGAGCACAAAGAGAGCGAGTGCGGAGCGACGGACGGACACAATCAGTCATCGCGGGCGTTGTCATACAGCGTGCGACAAGCGACGCGCGTCGCTCACGCCGCGGCTCGGCCTGCGCAGATCGCTGCACAGTCTCCACACTCACCACGGTCGCCAAAGCCTTTGTCACCGATCGACTACGATTTGTTACTTCTGAAATCCACTTCCATTCCAACTAGCCGTGTGACAAGCATGCGTAAATATCTCCACCAAACAAACCGGACTACAAAGCATGAAATGAAGATTATCCACATGCTTATGATCCAAAAAAGCAAGTGAATGAAACGTTTTAGAGAGTTGTTTGAGTTGTACTTTCTTTCTTAGAAATATATTTTCATTTGTCTGCAAGTAAAAAAAAACCAAGGGTTTATTGCCTTAACGAAGTAATTTCAGAAACTTTCTACAGAGTCGTCGCCATTTGGATTGTCCGGCAGTAGGTTGTAAAAATCGTTCACCCATAAAGTGAAATATAGGTTAAGACGGACTCTCTCAAAAATTCATTCAAAGTACCGTAATCTCGTCCTTTTATTTTGTAATTTCTTCTTACCACCAATTTTGAGCAGTCGTTTAACATTTTAGGGCTCGTTTTATGATCTTGCGTCTGATGAACATCCTCTTTCTTTTACTTATTTCTTGTTATGGCTCTTGGTATACGACTGTTGATAACCTCGGGCCGCGGAGCTTCCTTCGCCAAAATATATTTTACGTGTCGTTTTTAGTAATTAGGTATACGTCCTGGCGATAAGTGTATCAGTCCAGTAGATCGCGATAGAATTTGAGACAGCCTCTAGATGCTGGTCCTGCATAAACTAGTAAATTATAATACAAAGTAAGGAGTAAGTCAAGTTTTAATGAAGGCTCAGAGGCTCGGTATGGTACAGCACAATGGGTTTGTAGTTTTCGCGGCGGCGGCGCGGGCGCGGCGTATTGTCGGGGCGGTACGGGAGCCGCGCGCCCACGCCGACCGTCCCAGCGCCTTGTCCCTGTCAACGGTACAGAGCTCAACCGCTTAAATATCTTACTTTCACAATTGTAATAAGCCAACGTCAAGAACTCATCATGTTCAACAGCGCACGCGTCTTGCTTCGCTCATTTAAAAACGAATTTTGTAAGTGTTAACGAAATACATAATTGGTTTGTTGCACTATAATATGCAAATTGATTGGGTTGGATTTAGTTTTATAGGGACACGTTTTAAGTATTTCAAGTAACGATCAAAATTTACTGACTGACATTTGGTTTATGGTGAAAAGTGAAACTGAACGGGATGCGATCCCTCACTGAGATCTGGTATAAGGAATCATTTCTAAAATAATGAAGTGCTTAACCATAATCACATAAATAATACATACTTAAGATAAGAAAAATAGTAATCGCATACTGTATTTTAAATAGGTAAAGGTATTACAAATAGGTTTATAAATCGATATTTTCGGACGGACAGCAATCTGTCACGGAAATATTGCCTACACAATATTTGTATTATACCTAGGGCCAAATAATTTTGGAGGTCGATATTAAACTCCTTAAATACAACGTGACTTTAAATAAGAAAGAAAATAGTTTAGAATATAATGATGTTCTCTTTAAATGGTGTTTATAATATTGTATAATGAATTCATAAATATGTAAAGTGCAGAATGAAGTGATGTTTATTTTAATTTGAGCAATATATTTAAACCTATATGATATGTGACATAATTTTAACATTCACAGCTAGTTAACAATGTTTAGGTATACATAGATAGGTTCGCGCCAGCCTACATACCTATTATGTTTGACGTGATAATCTGCCGAGTCGAAGATGTAATATGCATATAAAGAACTTTCATTTCGGTGTCGAACAATGGCGATGATTCGCGAGAGGTTAAATAGTTAGGTACCGGTAGAAACGAAACGATGAATATTAATAGGGTGAAAGTTCAAAGGACACGTTCCGATACTCACTTAAATCTAAACTAAAGGGCTACCTAAAACGATCATAAAATAAGTACGGTACTTACACACTTGAGCAACTACTGATATTAATATTATACAATCCGATTCCAAACCAAGAGATCGTGATTGTAAATGATTATCATTATCTACGTTACATCTTCGTTAATAATGTCACCAGTAGCGATGATCCGAATCTATGACTGTTAATTATTATTGCTAAGCCATACATCTTTAGAGAGTTAAATTGAAAAATATGAATGAATCAGATTATGTGAGCAGACATAAATCATATACGTTCAATGAACCCGTGGTGCTTTCGAGAGGTAGGACGCAGGCTTAAAGGGAGAACACAATCCCGCCACGCCCGCTTCCTTCGACGAACAAGTGACTGCGCTAATGAAGCACTGCTCATCTAAATATTCATGAAGCCAGTCATCGCGTGCGTGCTCGCTCCCAAAACTGGAAGCTCTGCGTCGACGCACATAGAACACTTTCTACAAAAGGGCTCGTATTCACATCAACAAAGGCCTACGCGGCCGTAGACAGATACAGAAGCTGATTAATCGTCATGCATATATTTGAGTTTTGCAAAAAAATACTTGCGTCGGAGCCCATTTTCTTTCAAACTCGCTATACAGTTATCAGTTATCATATTTGTTTTTATTCGAGATAAATTTTTGACGTCATCATTGCAGGTAGGTACACATCTAAATACAAAACCGATTCAATTAAGTAAATGGAATATGCCTAAGTAGTTGTCTAATTATAATGTCTGTTTTATTACAAATAAATATACCTACCTACACTGATTTCGATTATGAATAAATTGCAAAAATAAAAAGAGTGCAAGGTGATCCAAAAATCAAATTTGTTGCTCAGGACCTATTCCCATATTATTATATTGATGCATATTGAAGCCCTGCATCAAGGAATCGAGATTGCAAATCAGTGCGGAGGTCGCTCGGCCTCACACCGGTGACTTGAATGACTCATAAACACTGTGATTTACTGACTCCACCGGTGATTTGTAGTCTATTAATTTCAGTGTCGCTGACCGGAAGATAACACTAACCCATTACAGGACTATAGAGAACGTACTTTGTATAACTTGATCAATACAAGGTATTAAAAAATATCGTTAAATCACGGGTGGCACGTGTCCCTTCAATAACATAAAAAGTCTTATCTTTATTATCTCAAGTAAAACATGAGTAGGTAATACATCTACCACGAAGACAATATTTATGACCATGATTTATGATGAAAATACTATTTCGTATCGAATTTTGTGTAGTTCATCGTAAACTGTCATACGTATTGTGTCACGCGTCTGTGCTTATATCTGTAGATAATACGAACAATAATGTCAGATATACCGTTCCGTTAGATCCAGTAAAGCAATATACGCACTACAATGTAATGTGTCAAGTGAACGTTACTATAGTATGGAGACCGTAAATCGTTCTACAGGTAATTTATTATAAATGTAAGTGAACATTTAGTTTTACAAATAAAAGAATGGTAGTGTGTAAATTCATGATATGATAAAATTGCGATGAGGCGTGACGGTTATGGCAAATGAAATAGTTCGTATTAATTTTATAGAGAGCAAGCCGCAAACCAACGAGTCTTCAGTCGAACATTGCAGGGCAGGGCAGCTAGAGGTTATGGCGCGCCACGTAGAGCCGTGATCTGCTGCAACACTTTAATACGATGTCATCAATTTAAACGACAAACTTTCAACCAAGTGTTTACTAAATTAGTCCACCTTGTGTTTAGTGCTCAACACCGGCTAATAAATCTGGGATTTTATGCTTTAAAGTCTAGCGTGAATGCCGAGTGAAATACGAGGAGGACTTTTTTTTACAACACCTTACTAGAACTTGGTTGGTGTACTCGTATGTGAGGTTTAACTTAAAAATTGACAATAGGTTTTGATATGTTGAATATTTTCATATAGAAAAAAAAATTAACAAAAAAGAACCGAACAATAAAACTAAAAAAGTCAAAAATAACCCGTTCAAGTACAGATTAGGTACATTTGACTCACCCTTTGAAGAAGAAATAATAAAAAAAAATTGAGAACCCCCTCCTTTTTTTGAAGTCGGTTAGTTAAAAGGCTTCCATAAACCTGAAGAAGTAACCGACTTGAGTGTTTTTATCATCCCTGATTATTGTAAAAGAAATAGTTTACGAGTTTATTTCGAATGATCATCATTCACATGAGCTTTCGTAACCAAGTAAAATGTAATTGGATTCATATTAACGTTTTTTCCTTAAGAAGTAACTAAATTCATGCACATATTTTCCCTTATTTTACTTAATGACTACATGGCGAATACTGATCGATTCACGAGCCTTACGCAATGTTAAATGTTCGATATACGAATGGGCTCTAGACATAACTACGGTAAATATAGGCGTTTAGAACTAACAGTGCTCAAGTGCAGTTCACGGAATGCCATAACAATTGCTTGACAGCCTTCGGAAGTTAGGCGTTCGTTAGTTCGTTGATGGCTCCATTCGATATTAGAATATTTGTTAGTTATTCAAAAATGTTCGCCCTCGTTATACTCGGTGGCCGCGGCGTGAGCTATTATTGCTAGTTGCTTAAGGAATTCAGCCAGTGCTGCATTGATCTCCATCTATATTTGTGTTACCCATAGACTGTAGATACTTTCGATGGAATACAACGAGAACTATTTGTTATACGACAGCATGTAAATCAAGAGCTCATATAGAATTAATTTAATTTTTATATCATGCCTAATGGTGAGTTGTAGCGATATGACGGCGGATACCAGCATAACAGTCAAAACTGTCGCCGTTAGTTACAGTCGCGCTTGAACTACAACCGAAGTTGGTACAAAATATAAGCTTTCACAAAGCGAGTAGATAAGAGAGTCGCCATTAAAATGATAGAGGGATGATTTTTGTGTCGGTCAGAAAGCATTAAGTGTGCGGCCGTGATGTTTATCGAGCCGTACATCGAGATCAGTCGCCATTAGCCTGCGTGCGCCAGCGCCGCGCGCCGGCCCCGACGTCGGTGAGAAATCGTCCACGACTATAAAGAAAGCAAACACTATAACGGATAGTTAAACAACAATTATATTAGATACGGGTGACGAACGTTAAGGATTGAATTTTCGATTTTATAGAGCGTGAACAATTGAGATGCGAACCTGTACATTTTGAGCTGTGGAAAATGATACAATACAATTTGTACCTATAGAAAAACTTATATGATAATACGATACGGGAAGACGCCTTTGCCCAAAAGTGGACGTCACGACTTTCGCTTTATATGACGATGATTATCAAGTATACTTTTAAATATACTTACCTAAAGATGCTTGTCTGTGGATTTTAGATTTACGGTTATTGGCCGAGCGAGCAGAGCGACTTCGTTTCAGCTTGGTTAAAATGTATTATGTCCGGATGTTTGGATGTTCGGATGTCCAAATGCTTTCCGACTGTTCTCGTCTAGAGGTCACATTTTGTGAATAAGTTCGATAATTAACCCTTCGTGTGGCACAATTTACAAGATTCTGGTTCGAAAAAAAATGGAAAAAGATGGTCAAAGAATTTGTTCATCCTGCCTTACACGCCAAATGAAGGGTTATACAGATTTATTTTTCAATTAACTTTATCAAATTTTCTCAAAATTTCGGAGATATTGAGATTGAAAACGTACAAAAGAAAAACAAATTTCGAACATTTTTCAACAAACTGGTGAGGTCACAGGGCCACTAAGAATATATTTGTTAATTTAATTTATAAATTAAAAAGCAATAATGGTTGCGGTACTTAATAAAGAATTTTAATTTAAATGCCGTAAGTATCTCCTGGGAAGAGTTAAAAGGATAGCGCTTTCTAGCGTAAGCTTTAGTCGCCGCTCGTCGCCGCCCACCTGACTAAGTCTTTCTGCGAAGCAGTTTCGATTACCTACGTTGTGGCATGAAGTGAGGGGAGATTATCGAGGAAGATGGGTCTATGCGGAACTCATATTTTTTTCAACTTAAGAAAATAATAACGACGACCAAACTTAAGGAATTAGAAGCTAAATTTGACGTTTCTAATGATATCGCTCCTGCCTGAAATATACAATATTTATATTTTAGTGATATCCTCTACTTACCATTTAATGTAGTCACAGACTATAAGTAATATATGTCCGCGATATATGGCCGATACATTTCTACATCACTTAAATGGATATACCTCAATGTCAGGAATTAAGCCCTAGTGCCAACTTTGTTGCTGTTCAGGATATGTCACTGTACTCGTGTCGAGAGAAAGCAGTGCATGCACCAGGCCGCGAACCTGACACGTGCTTATCTAATTAGTATAGGGTGTCGGGAACCCGGGCTCGGCTGGGCGACCGCAGCAACGGTTACCTGTGGCGATGCCCGAGCCGGAACGAAACGAGAGAACATTGCTTACAGGATTGGTTTCGCTAATCACCTGAAAAACAATGAGTTAGGAAAATGTGACGCTTTGAGATAAAGCGGATAGCTTTTCTAAGCTTTGGAGGACCACGATGTGGAAAAATATTATGGGCGTTGGAGGGAAACTGCCTTAAATCCTTAAATTATGTCGTATCGACATGTTCTAAAATTTTATTTTTTCATCCTAAAAAAATCTACACTTTAAGACTAAAAACATAATTAACTTAGAATTTTAATCATTCTTTTTTTTATTATTTTACTCTTCAAATTCTAATTTAAGAGTTGGTTAAAAGTAGATATCAAAAGTTTTAGTTCGGTACATACTTTTTGCCGAAAAATATTAATATAACATAATATACGTAAAACAATGTGCTGTCGGTTACTTTTTACTATTATGTTACCAAATTCTTAATATCCATTATTAATATGAAAAACAAAATAAGCCCGTAGAATTAAAGAATTGATGTTTCACGTATTGCAATGCTTATTGCCATGTACCTATATATACCGAACCTTTATGTTGGTTATCTGTTTATTGGGCGCTTTCAAAAATATCGAATTCACCCTTGAAAGGATCATAACGTTCAAGAAGGTTATTCGGACCTATTAAGCGATATAACTATCATAAAATGTAATGAATATGATTGCGCAACTTCACACAAAGGCAATTCATTATATGTTAATTTTCACTGATGCATATTTTAAAATTAATGATACAAATGACTTTAAGATTATCTGTAACGTCTTTTGTATTAATGCCGAATTGGTGGCCGTTAAGTAACCGAGCAGAGTTGGCTAAGTCACGTTTAACTTTATCGATCTAACATCGCAAAAATTACGTAAGTACCTACAGATCAATTCCACTTCCAATCATTGAGAACAACTGGTTATCGGATGCTACATATTCGGAACATCTTCTAAGAAAATCTTGTCAGATTTAAAACCATATCACATAATTAAACCTGCGCTTGACAATGATAACCTACAACTACCATAAGTGGATACAACGCTCTTTCATTTCAGTAATTTTCAGGAGAATCTCTGAATTATATTAGCAGTATAGACAGACCTTACCGATTTTTATACAGTATGGAAATAGTTAAATGACCACTTTTTGATTACAGTTAGATAGAGCATCATTACCTGATGATACAAAACATAGATGAATGGAGCCGCGAAATGAAAGTTATGTATAATTTCAATAACCTCAATTTAAATCTATAAGGAACGGAAGTTGAAATACTTATATACGGAAAATGTAAATATTGTTTCACTAATATACTCTTAGGTTTCTATGATTATAACACATTGAAATAAAACAGACTCAAATAATATTTACGTGATATAAATCCGTAATATTTATATTGATTATGTGTTCAGTTTTATGACTGATTAACTAGTACATACAAATTGTGTGTCAAACTAATATTATAAACTAAATTTACACCATAATCATACTCAGGGCCTCTATTCGACGATGATTTGTGATATCTCAAATTTCGCTATATATCAGCTATATAACACAGCTATATCGGCCTTATATCAATTGTTACTATTCGCTGCAAGGAGTGAAACTAGCGATAGAGTATGAGTGTGTTTGTATGTTAGATAGTCTTAACGCTCAAACGGCTGAAGATTGAGTTTCTTTCACAACACAGGAAATTCACTATTTTTAACCGACTTCAAAAAAGGAGGAGGGTTCTCATATCGACTGTTAGGGTTCCGTACCCAAAGGGTAAAAACGGGACCCTATTACTGAGACTTCGCCGTCCGTCCGTCCGTCCGTCTGTCACCAGGCTGTATCTCAACAACGGTGATAGCTAGACAGTTGAAATTTTCACAGATGATGTATTTCTATTGCCGCTATAACAACAAATACTAAAAATAAAATAAAATAAATATTTAAGGGGGGCTCCCATACAACAAACTTGTTATAGATTATATATATGTATAGGTACGGAACCCTTCATGCGCGAGTCGGGCTCGCACATGCCCAATTTTTTTTATTTTTTATGCTTGTTAGCTCAGTACTTTCGACTTGGTGAACCGATTTTGATGATTCTTTTTTTTTATTTGAAAGCTGGTGCTTCCCGTGTGGTCCCATCAGGTCCTACAAAGACATCCATAAAAATCGTATAAGTGTAATTGTATGTTCGATTTCGCTCATTGGAGTCGGTTATTTTTTTGTGAAAAAGTAATTATATTTGAATCGCTAAAAAGCAAAAAAAAATTAACAAAAAATGAACTGACTTAAAAAAAATGAAAAGCCAAAATAACCTGGTCATGTACAGATTATATTTGCATCACCCTTAGAAGTCGGTGGCAAACCTCACGTAAACTTGCGCGGTATCTGTTTTCATAGAATGGCTTTTCAGTTTTTTTTAATCTGTTATTTTTTGTTAAAAAAATTCAATAACATTCATACCTACTGAGCAGTTGCGCCACTTGCGCCAAAATCACTATAGTTAACAATAAAATATATATGTTTTATCCTATAAATATTTAAAAAAATATCCAGTCGATTCCACTTGATTTTCTATTCCCTTTCCCACATTGACGGAGGTCTGCGCTAGAAAAAATCGAAGGTGGTTAAGCATAAATCGTGGGAAGATCTACATAGTTAGCGGCTATTCGAGCGGCGCGTGCGCTGCGGACGACTCACTTAGCTGTGCTCGTGCACCTGAGCTTTTTACTGAACCACTGAGAAACCGTTGAGAATATTATGAACAGTGTACGGTCACCAAATATTGAAATTGGCATGATCCATTCATTTATAATCTATGATAATTTATAAACTAATTCTTGTAACTAATTTTAATGTTTTTTAGGGTTCCGTACCTCAAAAGGAAAAAACGGAACCCTTATAGGATCACTTTGTTGTCCGTCTGTCCGTCCGTCCGTCCGTCTGTCAAGACCCTTTTTCTCAGGAACGCGTGGAGGTATGAAGCTGAAATTTATATCAATTACTCAGGTCTACTGTCCCTTGAAGCTGTGAAAAAATCAAACTTCTAAGCCAACGCAATCAAAAGATACAGCCGTTTATGCCGCAAATTTTCGACACTTGCAAGGGAATCAAAACCTACAGGGTGCTTCCCGTGAACTCAGAATCTTGAAATTTGGTACGAAGCAACGTCTTATAGCATAGATAAAGGAAAAATTACGAAAACCATAAATTTTTTTTAATACCTAACTTTGCACCTAATTTATATGGGGCGCTATACATACCAGGTGCAAACTTAACTTAACCACTTAGGGATGGAAAGTGTTTGTACGGAACCCTCGGTGCGCGAGTCCGACTCGCACTTGGCCGGTTTTTTTTTAAGTCCTGTGACTTGTGAGCAAGAAAATGTAAATCTTCTAAAATCTCGGGGACTTAATTGAGACAATATATGTACGCGATATATAATCTGTTTTAATTACCTAGACGATGTAACTTTGACTGGCATGTACATAGCTTTGGCATAATTATTTATAAGACCGGTAATCGTATAATCATTGTATGTCAAAATTGTGGGATTTCGTTAAGCTACATTAAGGCTACAAAGACATTCATACATACATAAAAGCGATAAGACCGTGTTTTTCTTGTATACCAGGTGGGTCCTGTAACAGGAGCAAAAAATTAAAATATAGATTTTACTCGTCACACATCCAAAAAATAATAATATGGGACCTCCAAATAGAGCACCTATAATTTTCAAACGTAACTTTTATTTATTGCGAGGGAATATATGTATTTTATTCAAATGATTATTTCTAATAATGTAATAGAATAAAAAATATTTATACATATACGTTACGTCTTACTTTAAAGATGTCCACTCCGTGAACTAATTCATTTAAGGACTATAATTATAAGGTAACAAAAAGTTATATACAATAGTTTAATAGTCCCTGTTTATACGAATAAATTCCAATTATATAAGTAGGTACTCAAAAAACCCGGTGTATTCGTAAGGTGATTATTATTATTCTCAAAGGTACCGTAACCATTACTTAATACTTACTATTCACACAGTAAACTGTGCGCATATTATAAATTAAGTAATCGTATACATTTAAGAATCTCTAAGTTCGAAATCGTGAGATGGCGGCGAATGTAGGCTACCGTAGTTATAAGAAGCCAGACTCTTTGTTTGAATTCTCGGAACTATAAAAACCACATGCTATTCTAAAATCGAATGCCATAAGGTTTTTTTAGAATATCTCAACCGTTACAAAACATGGAGAAACAAAGCTAGTCTAACAATTTTGCGATCATTAATATTGTTAATGAGGTTACTAAATGTTAGAAACTCTTAAAGTTATATTATATTGTATATTTAGACCTACCTACATAATTATATGTAGGTAGGTACATATATGTAAATATGTATGCGAGCACATTATATTAAATATATATTTATATCATTTAAATGCGAAAATCATATGGTCAACAAGAATCTAATTTAACCTCACAGTAAGTTTTTGAGGCCGTTTAAATATTTTCCGAATCATTAAATGGATGAGTACAGATACAGATTACAGATCCAAATTCAAAATATTACCGATAAACTACAGGAAATAAAAATAATACTCGTAGAGCTGTAGTTTCTAGATTCTTAATATACATCTTCGAAAACTTTACCTAGACAATTACCTACTCCTTGAGTATACCGTATTTGGTTCCACCAAATTGCTTGAAAGTACTAGCAAAGTACCGCATTCCAAAGGCTATACTTAGCATTCTGCACAAAAGAACTAACGAAATATGCATGCAAATGAGGTGAATTGTAGATCGATTGAAAATAGATCGTGTGTCAGCGGTCGGGGAGGCTGCGGGGCATGATCATCGGCGCACGCGCAGCGACCCACACCGGCCGCCGGCGACAGGCACACACACAACAAAACCAAACAATGTACCAAACACGACGCGGGAACCTACTTTATAATCTAATGCGGAGTTATCGATGCCACTTAAATTAAGAGTACTGTTTTGCTAATCAGGCGAGAACAGTACCTACTTTGGAACAGGATCAGAATCACAACATGATTACTTTTTAAGTTTTAACCGACTTCCAAAAAAGGAGGAGGTTCTATGATTCACTGTATGTATTTTTTATGTATGCTAACCGATATCTTCGCCAATTGTGTACCAATTTTTAGTTGAAAGAGTATACACTCCTGAGGTAAATAATGTTTTTCATATATTTTCGAAAGTTCAATCATCGTCTCTTCCTATTGCGCTGATGATGGAAGATAATAATTCCTTAACGGATAGGAGTTAGGAGATATTTCAAACGTGATGCATGCAAACAAGATCTCCCCGATCACTCCTCTATAGTAATTTAAATCACAGCTTGCTAAATTCTCAATTACTATAGGTATGTATTGTTTTGTTAAATTTCTCATAATTTTACACTCTAGAAATTAATTGACTGTATAAAAGATATATTTAACAAACGTTTGTCTAAATATAGTTGTACCTACCTATAACTAAATTTAGACAATTTGGCAACCCCCACCCATCAGGAACCCATCAGGTATTGGGACTTTCCGACATTAACGGATACGAACGAGCAGAGGAACTCGCCAGGGAGGGCGCAGACAAGCCCCTTGTCGGCCTAAAAGCGTTTTGTGTGATCACAAAATAGCAGGCATACTCTCTGCCCAATGACTTGTACTTATATAAGGCAACCCAGTTGTGGATGAACACTCACTGTGGAAAAAACACTCGAAAACCCTAATAAAAGGTTTCAAAGGTACCTATGTATCTAAAGAGTTATCAAAAGATCAAACTGCCCGGTGACTAGAATTCTAACCGGTCACTGCAAAGTAAACAAACACCTGTTCCTATTGGGAATGAAACAGCAAGCAACGTGCAGGTTTTGCCAAGAGACAGAGGAAACTGCTATGCATATCGTTTGTATCCGTCGTGGGGCGTGGACTTCTTATGCACAAAATAAGTATCCACTGAAGGGTAACATTTTGTGCCCCCAGAAGAGATACAACAACTCACTGTCCAAAGAGTCTGGGAATTCCTGGACTCAACGAGACTCAGCAATGAACTCTAAGAAAGGGCTGCCATAATAGATCAACACTGGCACATATAAGGCTAAAGCAACTACAATACCTAATAATACGCGTTCATCCCAGACAATATACATAGTAATAGTTTATGTCTGTAATTGTTGATGTATTTTTAACTATTATTGTGAACAATAAATTGTTTCGTTACTTAGAATATAAGAGTAGCTCTTATTTTACTCTCCAACAAATACAGATCGGTAGTTTTCTTTCGTAGGTATACTTCGGTCAATTTGGTTGCCGTGGAAAAGAAAACCCTCAAACCAATATTCACATTTCTAGCATAAAGATGATTTAACGGAGTAAATTAACCAATTTTAGCTAGGAAATGTAAATGCGTCTAAATGCTACTAACATCAGGGTTTTGATCTAAGCAAGTGCTAAAATATTGTGGGTCCAAAGCAAAACAGGTAATTTCATTCTTATTGATAACACTTTGTCAAGTCCTTATTACATTTTAAAAACTCTTTAACTAACGCAAATGAACATGAATTGTTATTGTTACTACCTAATCCATTCCACAATAAAACAACGTAAAACATACGCCCATACGGTCATTAGATACGTTTAGTATCCGTATGGGCAGTCGTATTTTACTAGAGAAAGTACATTTTACGAACACGGGGAGAAGTTAGAACGATTTCACACTGACCTTTCCTATTGTTCGTGTTGTGAAACAAAGGAGATCGATATAACGACGCAATTAGTGATTTCTAACGCAATAATTTATGCTTTAATATTTCAACCATCTCGTTCTGTGAACGCACGACGTTCCCTCATTTGGGCCATAAATTACCAGTGCGATAATATCTGCGCCCGAGCTTCTTCGAAGTTTATTTTTTGGATCATCAGATTTGATATTTTGTGCCACGCCATAATTAAGACATAAAACTAGGTATAAATACGATTACCTCATGTTTATACACGAGCACCAACAGCCATTGCTTCGGTCGACGACAGAGATCATAACTTGTCAAAAATATTAGAGCAGCCTGACCTTTTGAGGTTCCGTTATGTATCTGAGACCTTAGAACAGTTTCTGTTCAGTAACGACTTACAAGGAATATTTAATAACGCTTTGTTAAATAACATTTGTGTCACCGTAGTGCCATTTAAGACAACTTAAGACTTTAACGTTTTTGTCACAACACGCATTCGTCCTCATTTGACACCAAGAAAGAAACGAGCGTCTAGTTAGAACAGTACATTATGATGAAACGTAATTGCCTATTTCATCTAACTGTCCGTCTAAGGTGTCCGAATGTAATTACCAAAAGTCAAAATGGTCCCGCCCACGAGTGCTCTCACGAGATGTGACGTCATCCTTGACAACCTGCACACAAAAGTCAATTACGGCACTATATTTAGTGGGTTTGCGCTTCGACTATTATCTTTATTATAGCTTTGTAATGGTTGTATTTATTTTTGCGAGTAGGTAAGGCTTTTTACTTGGAGTCTACCTGCAGAGCTTGGGCACGGCACGTTTTGTATCATAATCATAAAAATATATAGTTATTTCGTTAATATTGAAAGAAGTACGGATGTAAATATTAATTACTATAAGTACCTCGAAATGTATAAATCGGTGGCATTACGACCGGTGCGGTATATTATGCACTCGGTGCATGCATCGCTTCCCAGGATCGGTAATCTCACATAAAGCAAATGTTCCGGGTGGATGGAGCGCGTAACTCCGGTAGAGTGACAAGACAATAATTGCACTGAACCATCGGACGACGCCCTCTGTATATCTTCCGAGACAAATTTACGTTACCTTTGATCAGAGACAGACAATTCAACTATTAACTTTAGATAAACTGGAACAAGAATCTTTAGTATCTAAAGTGGACGGGTGATCCCGCTGTGGGTCTCGAGAAGATCAATAGGCAACACAACAGTACACAATTAAGCATTAACACAACACAGAACAGTAGGCAATTAAGTAGGCAAGGCACTACTTTTTATTAAATCATGTTTTAAGGTAGAATACTGTGCTAAAATGGTATATGAACGAGTATATTGAAATAGATTATGTGACCAAATCCATCAAATTTGTTTTATTAAACTATTACCTTTATTAATTTATTTGTGGAGCTCATATGTATTGTGCGAAAAAAACCGTCTATTTTCACGCATACCGACCTCTTTAGAAAAACTTATACCTAATTCATAACTCCCTGTACGTTGTTCAAATAACTTAATAAAAAAAATTAACTGTAGCGCAGAGCGCTTAAACGCTACATTCTTTACTCCACGGTTGACTCCATCAATTAGAGTGAGCATTTAATCGGATAATGATGACAGATAATAATCTCGGCACCGTTACAAATATTCTAAGCATTTTAAAATAATAATAGCTTAAAGGTATCGGTCGGTGGTTTTCTGGCGTCAGCATTTAGAAATTAAATTATTTGCAGCTCCTTCGGAACAAACCAGTTATTACGAGTTGAAATTTTGACTCTTACTGTTTTATTTTAAACCAATTGTCGATTGGCCCCAGTAATTGCTTACGGGGTCAAAGATGGAGCCTGCTTGACGTACCAGTAGTAACCCATCTACTCTTCCTTCCATAAATTATAATTGTCTGATGTTTTTCAAATACTTATTTATATAGTCCTAGGCATTTGACATGATGGATTTTTCTTGGCTCTATATCTAAGCAGGTTACAGCCCAATTATAATATGTTTACAGACTGATTTATTATTTAGCGCCTACCTTAAGGTTGACTAATGGTCCAATATCACAGCCATTTACTTTCTAGATCACAGCTTAAAACATCGCGACATTGTCTCGTTGAAAAGGAGATCGTATCATCGCATCGAGCAGAGAGCGGTGCCGAGAGCCTCGTCATGGCGGCTGGGACCGGCGACAAGTGATCGCGCACAATCACTAATTGAATCAGTCGCTAGTCATAGCCACTGGCACGCTGGCTGCATATCACTTTCAGTTGACGAAATTATGATTTCTTCCGCGTTATCGCTTCGTCAGATTTTGAGGAATCTCTGATGAAACTACGATAGCCGAAGCGAACGCAGCCCAGTAGCCCCGCGACATGTGTGTATGGTAAACAGATGATAATTTCGTTTCATCATCTTCAGTTCAGTGCGTCGATGACTTCGTGACCTACAGATTATCCACTTCAGTTGGCAATTCAAAATGGGTACTGGGTAGTTATTTAATATTTTCCGATTACTTATCTGCCCACTATAATTTCATGCTCAATTATCGTGCCTGCATTCATTTACATAGTCAATGAAAGATTGACCTAAGTAGACTATACGGAAATAAAATAAATATTTGTCAGAAAAAAAAATCACTTTAGTAATCTTCAGGTCGGTAGAGATATGTGCATCCCAAATATACTTCAACAATGTGTTTGTAATAGTTTAGCGTTTCCGTACATTTTTCGTGGATCACCATCAGGTATTAATCTCTATGGCATCAAACCTCTAGTATCAAGTTTAAATAAGTAGGTCGATAACCGGGAAATATATCGACTGTATCAGTAAATACTGAAACTGTTAGTTTAACAGAGAACTTCCTCTTTTCTCCAATAAAATATAAAGTAGATAATATAAGCAATTTTTTGTCATACCTATGTAAGTATGCATTTACGAATGAATGAATGAAGTATGAGCTGAAAACTCATTTTACGTCACCCGAGGCCGCAAGTGGGATTTTCTGCCCGCTTCGCGTGAAACTTTTGACAAACCACAGGCATTTGTAAAGCTCTACATCGCATATTTATGGGACCTGGGATCTGGGACATTCACGAATTCGCCGCCCTAGGTATGTAATGTATAGTTTACGTAACTACCCATCAATTTGACATCAGCTGACTCAAATAGTTGATTGAGACGTATTTACAAGCACTAATATAACAGGACACCCACGTACGCGTACCAATATAGATAGCCGGATCTACTTGTATTAAAGTATTTATTACTAGTCGGTGATAATTATTATTGGCCGACAAATCTTCACTTAAGAGAACCGTTACTCTGTTTTGTTGCAGTGAAAACATTCATTTGTTCATTTGCATACAATGGGCTGGTGCCAAAAAATATTGGAGTGTAAACGCTTACCACGAATATATTTATGAAAGTTCTCTAAGCTTTATGGAGATACGACACGGGTATATCTGATATCGTCATCTGTTTTTTATGTCGTGCGTGAACTTTTTGTTTCACGTTGGTATGTAAAATTAATAACAACCTTAACCAAATTATAAATATAAATTATAACTACATAGTTTAGTAATCACAAATAAAAAAAAACTGAATTTTAAGGCATCAGTAGGGACAATTGCGTAATAGTAGGCAAGTGCCTTATTTTTGACGATATCATCAAAGCCCAATCAATCACTTTAAAACTACTCGTATCGTCTCTACCTAAAAATTGACAAAAGATATTTACAAGGGTAGTCTTGATGTTACAATTACATATATGATAATATCAAATACGAGTGCATTTGAAGCAACTTCAAAATTACGCGATTGCCTTGAGTAGTTTTGACTGACCTTATCTCAGATTGTCTCAGATGTGCTATAAAATTGCTTAAACTATAAAGGACTTACACATAACATAACCTTAACAATATAAAATAACAAGGCTCTCTCATATTTAGTCCTGCTATTAATTCATACAAAAAATGAACCGTAATTAAATCGACCATTGTGGTTGTCTTCATGTGTATGCAAATGTGGTTTTTATGCGTGGCACAGATAAAACAATATGGAAACTGATTTATGGCAGACGAAGAAAAGCAAGTGATCCACCCACGTGTTTAAGACTAAAATAGTGTAGACATGTTAATTAATGAAACAGGATGCATAACAATATTAATTCGACAAAACTACACGAAAATACACGTTATAATCAATTTAAAATGATCTGATCAGACTCGGATTTTCAAACATTTAGGTAATAGAACTTATAAATTTATACAAAATCTGTAAATCAAAAGTATAGCTAGTGTTAAAAAAATATATCTATGACAACGATAGGGTTGTGATTGTGATGGATTGACTCAAATATTACTAAGTATTTGCTAAAAACCAGAAGCGTCTCATCAACCGCCATTGACTTTTTGTTCTGTTTAGATGGAGATGACATTATTTTTGAAACAAGTGATGTTTAAGAAGATATAAATAAAAATGGTTACGAATATTTACACGGTTTATTTGAGAGAAAGACCTACAGAGGTACGAGTATACGAGTATAGGTACCTAACCTATGTCGTAGAATAATAAATAGTTGTATTTGGTGTTTATCGACCAGCATTCCATGGAAAATCTTAGAACTGAGTAGACGCGTATGATAATGATAAAATTCAAT
This sequence comes from Apotomis capreana, assembly GCA_947623375.1. NCBI lineage: Eukaryota > Metazoa > Arthropoda > Insecta > Lepidoptera > Tortricidae > Apotomis > Apotomis capreana. Next base: position 13,941,592 of record OX392504.1, read on the forward strand.
TTTGAGTTTTTATATGTTTTAGAGAGTTATTAAGATATATAGTGGTCCACTACCAGGGTAATGAAATCGGAGACCATCACCGCGAGATTTTAAAATAAATAAAATTAATTATTACACATACGAAGCCTTTTTAGTTGAGTAACGGACCTATTAGCGATTGTGTATATGAATGAAACAAAGAGCTCGCGATTCGTCAGTTTCCGCGACGGCAGCACTGGAAAAGGGCATACCATACTAACGCAGGTGCACTACAATACAAACTGCGCCAACCGCGTCGTCAAAAATAAAACACATTTGACGTTGGTACCTGCCGTCGTAGGAAGCGATTATTTTCATAAAATTGAGACTTTGACTCATTAGTTGGAAACTTCTCGTAGAGATTAATTTTTTTAATCCTCGGTATAACGTTCCGAATCTTGAGCCGAATATCTATTACCGATAGTAGAAAATTGCTGCTTTTTATACCCTCGGTAATAGAATTTAATTCGCGTTAATAGAATCACAGCCTGCTCATTACCATGATAATAAATAGAAAACTCAATTGGTAATTTTGGTTTCAGTAATTATTCTGTCAAATATAAAAAAAAAACTAAAATGCGTCCGAAAAGTTATGACGCGACGCCGAAAGTTCAATAAACACTTATTGGGGTAATTTCGACATATTTTTTGGCGAGTGTAGAGTATGTTAGGGTTTGGGCTCGTAAGTCAGAACCTAAGAAGTATTCCTTCCAAGTAATGAGATCCTTACGAAATTGGATATATTCATCAACGCTTTGTGAAAATGGCGTTTTAATACGTTGCTTGAATTTGAAAATAAATGTAAATAAAAAGATAAAATATTTTGAATACCATTTTTTAAGGAGTGGGTAATTTCGAAAGCAAGTGGGGTAATTTCGAAGCTGGTTTTTATGCAATATGAGTTTAAGAATCATATTCCTTTTTAGTTCGAATTTACCCCCGAAAAGATCCAAAAATCGCACTGCTTTTATTTAATCGACTGCAACACACGTGCCCTCACGACTAGCGATGCGAAGTGAACTGAAGCGGGGGAGGAGATAAACATGGCGTTTTGACAAGCGTTGCAAGCGTAGAATTTGTTCCCAGTTTAGTAGAAATGTGTGATTTTCGACTTATCCCCATTTTCGACTTTACCCCAAAGCACCTTACCACGATAATAGGCGCCGTTACCTTAGTAGGCGATTTTGCTATATTGACAATTAGTAAATGTCAATGATTCAAGTTCGAATTCATATGAATGCAAGGGACCGTACAATAAGTTTGCTTCTGTTTTGTCTCTGCAAATTACAAAATCCAATTACAAATAATAAATAAAAGCCGTCTCCCTAGTTACTACCACGTGTGTCCGAGGACTCGGTGCTCGATCTGAAGATGGCCGATAAACACATTTCGGCACCGGCTCTTGACGCAGATGAAGTGAACTAACGGCGCTTTTCCCCATTGTAAAACTGATTGTTTTAAACTATTAATTGTACCGATAGTGCTACGGACGAACAATGCATGAGCTAACTAACAATGAAACCGGAAAAAATCTTTTGCACTAATGTGAGGCGTCGTGACCTCTTAAAACGTTTTAACATCCAATAAATTATAGCTATGCGAGTTGTTTCTGTAGACACCTGTTATTATAATATAGACATTGAGTTAATGTCGTCCTCTTTTCTTTTGTGCGCGTGATGATGCATGCCCGTTATATTGGATTGAAGCTAAATATTCATACTCGCACCGCTTTGTTCATTTTCGTTACAAATAAGCTGGAGCTAAGAACGTACCGTAAGTCTATGTAGGTTACCTTCCTTTAATTTATGACCCAGTTGTCAAGCAGGTATAAAAATGTAAATTAAATAAAGCTGTATTCCTACTTATTCTTTGCTAAATAAATACATGTTTAAGTTTTATTACAGCCCACAATAAGTCACTGATTGTGCAATGTACCAAGTAAGAATAGATATGTACCTATGTATAATGGGAATGTACAAAAGGCGGACTTAATGCCATGAGGCATTCTCTACCAGTCAACCTTAGACAAAGCTATCAATACAATTCAAAGGTTATATTTGGCACACTCGAATACCGATACTCACAAATGAATCAAATGATATTATAATGCCTTCATTATGATCTTTTAAGACTAGAGTCGAATGCTGTGTAAATAGTTCACGTAGTTGAAGTAGCAAAATATTTATACCTATATCAACTTCTATATCTTATATAATCGGTTCATTGCCGCACTGAAACTACAACTATACAACCCCGAGGGGGCAGGCAAAATAGTTATCTAGGTACATGTCTTGTGATTATCAAATAGCACTATCAAGATTGAATAAATTCGTAAAGTTTCAGTGGGTGACATAAATCATTGCGGATCCTCGGGTATATGATTCCAAAGAAATAAAACATCTCGATCGCGTTTACGTTTTTTGCATAAAATCAAACTTACCTACACTAGTTATCTACCTATACCTAGAATTGTGTATACTTAAATATAACATTTTAGTCTTTTAAGTATAGTGCAATAGCTTTTTAAATATTGTAACATCGTAAATTCATTATATTTAGTGTTTTTTTTTTCTATGCTACCTATCTGAACATAAAGTCAGATATTAACGTAAGCGAATTTTTGTTCATAACGCATGTTGTGTTTGCCTGTAATTGGGTAAATTAAATACTCTGTATGTTTGTTACCTGCATTTGTTTTTATTTATGTTATTATAGTATTGTACCTGTTGGCAAACCTAATAAATAAATAAATAAATACACTAGCTCGTCTGCACGTTGGGGTGAACTTGGAAGTGTGGCTACCTCACTAAGCGAAAGCCCAGCGGGTTGATGTGTAAATTGAGTGCTATATCTTCAGAGATTAGGAGTGCTGAGCGCAATGATTCGGTTTCGCGGGCGGAAACGGGCGCGCCCACGCCACGCGCAGGTCAGAGCAGTGACCTCAAAGCTCACCTCGCAGCATCGCAGGCGCAGGCTCCGCTGCGCTCGCATATATCCTCGCATACACCTCATTGTTCCACCTTCCAAGCAATGACGAGCACAGGTAATTGGGTATCAAGTTGACAGGTTCATAGTGTAGCGTAAATCTACGCTAATAGCGTAATAAATTTGTAGTGCTTGTCTTTAACACGCGTTTTCGTCGTTATTTAAAATGAGGAATCCTGTTGAGTTGAGTATAATGGTGTTCAAAATGTCTTGTTTATTCGTTTAAGTTTGATTCTGATGATTTAATTGACTTTTGACTGTGAGCCAATTATAGAAGCGAAGTGATATAGGTAGATACCGTCTTTTTATTAAGTGCTATAAACTATTAAGGAGATGACTAGGTGCATTAAACCTGAGTGAATTGGTATGTATCGATAGAGAAGATATTTACGATCATGGCAATTACGCCTAAGTACTTCAAATCACTCGGGAAACTCCATTCCTATAAATCTAAACCACTTACCTGTGATTATATAGAATAGAACTTATTGACTCAGACAATCCGATTAAAGATAGCGAGAGGCGAGCGCGGGCGCGATATGAAGCGGTTAAATTAACTTTCGTAATTAGAAACACCAATAAGGCAGAACGCCCAACACTACACAAATTACACCTGCCTAACTAATTATGTCGGACGCGGATATATCATCTCGACCACGATTCTTTCTTCTAACCGTGTTAAAATTGTATTTATTACTCACATCTGTCACCCCGGTAATGACTACCGCGCTTGAGACCTGCCCCACGAACGCATCAAACATTTCGAATCAATTAGTCTGTTTGAGAAACACCGTCTTAATGAAATGACACCCGAAAACTTGGCCAATCGCGTTTGAATATAGGAGGAAAGGGTTCTATTACTTAATGCAATGAAGATCTAGTGTCAAAATTTTGCCGGTCCAGAAATGTAAACAGATATTCACAGGTAATATATTTACTTATTTAATACCTATTGAAGTAGGTATAAATAAATGTTAAGTACGAACATAAAGTGACGAAACTTTGTAATTCAGACACTGTCTCTTGTCTCGCGAGGCGCACAAAATTTCGCTTTTACGTTTTGTAACAAAACTGAACGGGAACTCGGTTAATATATACCTAACACATTTAGTTAGGACTAAGAAGAGCATAACAATATTGACATACCTACTTACGCAATGTCCTAGCTATACGTTTTGCGCTTGTCGAATAGAGGAATAATCCGTCTTAGGCTGGATTTCACCAAACTTTTATTCCAAGAATAAATATTAAGGGACACTCTTACACAAATCGACCTACTTAGTTCCAAACTAAGCAAAGCTTGTATTATGGGTACAAATGTCAAAATCTCTTAAAAGTTTCGTCAAATCTAGTCCTCGACATCAAACAGTAGAGAGTATTTAAACACATTTTATTTATAATTTTGTGAAACGTATGATGTTTTATTGTTTTTAATATGAAAAGCTCCCATTTTTTTATTGAACCATTGACACAAAGATCAAAGCACAAAGAGGTTTATAGCCTCTGGATCCGGCGTGTCAACCATTCCACCACCCCAACGCCCTGGAAACCTCTCGCATTTTTCCTTATGCATTGTGTTGATCTTTTCATTCAGCGACCTCTATATGAATATGGTAATATTCACTAGTTTATACTTTTAGATATTAACGAGCTAAAGGACATGGCAGATAATAATTATTAAATATTATTAAACATTTTCTTAAGAATTAACCAACATATTAGCCTAATATTTTGGTTCATTCATAAAAGGAAGGAACCCTAAAAGGCAATTAGTCACGTGCGAATCGGACGTTAACATTCTCCTAATTTTTCAAAAGAGCGAGAACCTTCCATAAAGCGCCTTTCCTTCCAACCATGGTTTTCGGGTTCTAGAGGTAAGTACTTATTTATTAATAAGTATAAATACTGAATTGTATAAACATCTCATAAAATGTGGTGAAGCCCAGAATAATTATAATACCTTGGTTCAATATTTTTGAGAGCTCCTTTCATTGGTGCCATCTGAAATGACCTGTCTACGTTAATAAAAATAAATAAACTAACGTAAATAAAGATAAATTATACTTATTAAGATAAACAAAATAAAATGCACAATTCTTACTAAGAGCCCTGTACACCAGAAACAGATCTTCGAACCGTGTCACCTTTGTATTTGTTTTTAAACAATACCATACCATACCTAGTTATTACTCGGTCCATAATCCATAATCCACTACAAGTCGTTTCGGAATATCTAATCCGAAAGTGGCTCTTGGGTTAGTATAATTGGCAACTAAAACAAGCAGGTGCCTTACTTATTAATTTTTTACACTTGCCTGAAACCTTATCTGCAGAAAATCATTATTGTTTTATTTAAGGTGCTAACGAATTAGATGCCAATACTTTAATAGATGTTAATTTACTTTAAAATAATTGACTTTAAATGGGAATTTATTGATCATTTTCCAAACAAAATAATTCAATGAAAATTGTGCCCAAACATAATAATCTTGTGCATTTACCTAACTGACAAGGTGTTTATCAATAACTTTCTGTCAAGTCAGGTGAAAATCGTTGAATGCCATAAAATGGCGGGAAAACTGTTAGTAGGTGTAAAACAACAACTAACTTTTGTTAATGTTATGTTAATTATCAATAAGTATTAGCAACATGATTTTTTAACAAATTATAGTCATAGAAATCGCTTTAATTTAACCTAAACGCTTATTTACAAGAATTATCAAAAACGACAAGTCTTTTTATTTAAGTGAATTGTGCAGTTACGTGACAGTCAAGAGGTTCAGGTTTCAAATCAAAAAGGCCTTAATTACAAACTATTGAACATTGAATAACTCATTAATAGGGTGCCTTTACGAACCAAAGTTAGGTATTTTCCTAGTTTTCTCTAAAAAACATAAACTTTTAAATTATTTAAATATCCTACTTAAATATAATCCCAATGGCGAGTGGTTTCAGCTCTGAAAGTATTGGCATCTAATTTGGTAGCACCTTATGTATGTAGAGATTATATAAATATATTTATATACATACATAATGCGACACGGAAGAATAGACTAAAAAGTATTAAGTGTGCAAAAAATTACACAAAAATCTGTTACATATAAATCGCAAACCACGTAAACCGGCATTATAATCAATATTTTCGTTTTAAGCTACATTTCTGATCTTGATTTATGGCATGCGGTTTAACTTGCGGTATTATTAACAAGTTGTAAATCATCGATCGGAATTAAGACCACGGTGAATCGGCGACTTGAATTTGTTGACGAAGGCTTTAATAGTACAGGTCTTGTGACCGAACACATCTGCATCTCATATTACGTTGATACAACTAGTAAACAACGGTGTACCGCTGAATTTCAGTGTTTATTTGAAGAGTTTTCCTCATGAATTACCATCAGCCACGCTTAGCATTGGAAATCAAACAGAACCGTGAAGATGTCTCCCAAACAACACCTACGTAGTTGGTGCTGTTAACCTGATCCTTCAAAACAATATGTCAATCATGAATTATTAATTCAGGAAACGACCACATTCATACAATGTTTTAAGAGGAAATACCACTGCTCATTTTTTTCATACAAATCGAGTTTTCCTTCTCGTCTGTTTCCTCCTCCAAAAACTTAACCGAAATTTTAAGAATTATTGGGAAGGAAATGTTTTGTGTCGGACCGTTTAGATTTTTGCGGTCGTTATTATAGTTGGTTAGTACTAGTTAGTTGATTGGTTGGCGTCTGATTGTGGCTAAAATTCCGCCAGCAAACGGACACATAGTACGCAAATTCTATAATAATTTAATTCTATATTACTATTCCTATTCAGTTTCCAAAATTAGGTTACGATTAGTGTCCGACAGAAACATGTTTTTTTGCCGAAACCGAAGGTTCGGCCCGGATCACAGTTTCGGCCGAAAACGAAACCGAACCTTTTATTAAACGTTATAAAAGCGTTGAATAAAACGTCAGTAGTACTTACCCGATATATGAATAATGAAACATCTCGCTGGAGTAATATTACAGGGTTGTACGTTTCACTATGATCGAATTTCAACATTATTATAGTGCAATGGGTCTCTAAATTAAACTAACCTATAAAAGTGAAAATTTTACATTACTGAGACAGCGACCTGTTAATTGTAAATGATTATAAAATAATAGTACATTAGCCATTAAGTAGGTCGACGAGTATCATTTTGTCTTGGCTACGCCTCGTCCTTCAGTCAATAAAAATTCAGGAATTGACATTTCGTATAGTGACTTTCTCTAAATATGCGAGGAAATAATCACCAATCTACATTTTGAAAATCTGTGTCATGAAGTTAATATTTTCCTCTTTTTATTTCTTGTAGGTGTCATTACTCGTTCAAAATACACAGTATATCGTTTTATCAAATCCATACGATCATTGCGGTTTATTTGTCCCAAACATGCGACAGGAAACTGAGAGCGGTTGAAACGTTCGTGGAACTACCCTTGGATAACGATCATTATTATTTTTATTATTATTTACGATTGGGTACACTTATTATATCTTTCAGTTCACTCATTTACTTCCATTATATAATTCAAACTAAAACTTTAGTGATAAAATTTCTAATAATTTAACCACATATATTATACATATATCAAATTTTTATTATAGACTTTTATTCGAAATTAGTTGACTTAAACTTCATAGACAAAGAAATTTCGCAGTGCTAGAATTAGACGTATAGCTAGAAATAAACGTATATTTGTCGACGCGATTGGCACAGTTTGCAGTGCCTGCCTACTGAGCCGGCGGTCCTGGGTTCAAATCCCGGCCAGGGCTAATATTTGTGTGATGAACTCGAACATTTGTTCCTGGGATGATGTTATCTATATATTATACGTCGTCTAGTACCCAATAAGTTAGGCATCTGGTTGGTCGGTAGAGGCCGCCGCAGCGGACACGTCGGCCGACCGGTAGCATTTTTGGTGATTCGACGTGAGCTCAGCATTTCTACAGAGTATACAGCATTATTTAGATACGAGTCTGTACTATGAAGTCTGTACTACGGTATTATTTTAATATGTATAATTGTATATAGTCAAATGAGTCTGAAGTGTGGTTTATTTTCGGTTCTGGTGGCCTGCAAGCCACCTGCGGCCCTGTTGGGGCTTTTATTTACAAATTTCGCAGTGGTAAGAGTTGGGTGTTCCATATCTCAGTGTAGGTTGTCCATCAAATCAGAGCGTGGCATCTTAGCTGAATAAATTTGCTTGGCTAGTACGTGCTACATAAATTATACGCGCAGAACCCAGCCTTTAAAAAACTTGCAAACAAGTCAGCTCTGTGTTGGTCGGTATGTAAGCATAAACTGGTAAAATTATGTAAAATCGATTTTTGAAGTGACATTTAACTTTGTGAAATAATGAAAACTAAAAAGTATAATATTTTATTTATATACTGTCTGGAAAGCGTTTTTTTTTCTGTCAAGGCTAAAATTTCGTCTATGTAATGGTTACCATTGTATAAAAGTATTAAAATGGCGTTGACGGAACCTGGATAAATACAGCAATCGCTTAGATCCGATTTAATATCCTAGTGCCAAACTGCACGAAGCGTATAATATCGTTAGAAAGGACAAGCTTTGCTTAGTTTGGGACTAAGTCGATTTGTGTAAGATTGTCCCTTGAATTATTTATTTATATTAAATTATTAAATTAAAGAATAATGCAAGAGTTTTTTTTATATCAGTTTTTGATACATGACTATTGGGCAGTTGGTTGTTGTATAAGATGTCATATACCGAAGGTGTGTTCTTTACTCAATTGTGTAGTATTATTTCCCGGACATGGCCGATAATATTTTTTATTTTATTTATTAACGCATTAATGCCTATAACGAAGGACTTCGCGGTAAATTGTTACTACATTAATGGGAACATTTCCGAGCAAAATATGATAAGATTTATTTTGAGGCTCATTTCTTATAATCACAATCAGCCAACTTCGAAAGGCTTTTTTGTTCTATATAACATTTTAAACGGTACGTGTTCTTTTATTAAGAGGTTTATAAACTTTAATTGAGTAATATTATGTTATGTACTTTTTTTTTTACTTCTACTATTTATTGAAAGTCATAACTTAACTTTAATTTAACATTGAACAACACTTTTCCAAAAGTGAGCATGATGCCAGCCGTGCGATTCAGACGTCCGCCGATCGTGACCCGAAAGTACGATGATGGGCGAAAGGTTCGGCTGTTTTATGACCGAAACCCAACCTATGGTCGAAATATGATTTTTTGGCCGAAACTGGCCGAAACCGAAACGTCAGTTGGACACTAGTTACGATTGATTTAGTTTCGAAGGAGGAAACAGTCATATACGTATATGCAGCGGGACTCCATGTAATTATGGTTTAGGTCCTAAATAATCGGGTTGGTATATATTTCTACCTGTCGATTTATGTACTTTAAAATTTCTACCTTTGCAAATTAATGAAAAAAAAATTATTCTGTGCCAGCGGGGCCCTTTGTTAATTGTAAGTTTACAGACTAAATGAATTACTATTCATGGAGACTCTTATTTCTACCTTCCAAATAACTTTTCACTACACCCTACATATAAATAGTTTTTGAGAAATACGCGTTTGAAGATTTTGTCCTTCTAGCAGGGCCCTTTGGTATTTAGTGACTTACATGGCCCCAGGTAATTTAAAAAAACAGCCGGTTATTTCTACTTACTGAATCAATTGTGACCATATTGCTAGTGACAGGTTTTCAAGAAAATAAAATATAATGAATATTATTGTATTATATTATCACTAAACCTGTCACTAGCAA